>CM035416.1:21411267-21413767 GCA_020310875.1 Ceratopteris richardii | reverse complement strand
TAATACTCAGAGTAATGGTGGATATAATCAGAATTTTAATTCAAGAGGAAGAGGTTGCAGAAATCAAAGAGGTAATTTCAGAGGTAGAGGTAGTAGAGGTTACTTTGGAAGAAATGTAGGTAGAGGATTCCAAAGTCAACAATACAACAATACCTACTACAATTATGCTTCAGATCAGAAGGAGGATTCAACATTGATAATGAATGCAACTTTTGAAAGGCAAAGTGAAGACCAACGAGTCTTCTACATTGACTCAGGGTGTAGCAATCACCTGAGTGGCAACATAGCCTTGATGACTGATTTGGAGAATAAGGTAACTAATCATGTAGTTCAAATAGGTGACAATACAAAGCACAATGTGAAGTCAATTGGATCAGTGAAGGCCAAGGATGGTAGCACCCTCTTGAGTAAGGTCTTGTATGTTCCTACAATTCCTAAGAATCTGATAAGTGTAGGACAAATTGTTGAAAAAGGTTATGAAGTTAGATTCACTAATGAAGGAGTGTTTGTGGAAGACCCTAGCAATGGGTATAAACAGATTGTTTCAGGGAAGAAAGAAGGAAGATTGTTCACATTGAAGATTCAAGGTAATGTTGGTCATGCCTTGTTCACTTATGGAGGGCATAAGATCTCTGAGTTAGATCTTTGACATAAGAGGCTTGGACATTTCAATGAAAGAGGTATCAAAGAGATGGTTAACAATGGTTTAGTGCTTGGATTGCCTAATGTTGACGGTCAACATATGACATACAGATGTGAGGCATGTCAATTAGGTAAGGCTCATAAGCAATATTATTCCAAGCATGGTTTTATGTATTCAGAGAAGCTTGAATTGATACACACAGATGTGTGGGGACCATCAAAAGATTTTAGTATCAATGGTTCAAGGTATTATGTGATTTATGTTGATGATGCTACCAAATGGATCACTATCTATGTGATCAAAGATAAGTCAAAAGTATTCAATACATTCAAACACTATCATGTGTATGCAGAGAGAATTACAGGTCATAAATTGAAGAGACTAAGGTCAGATGGAGGGGGAGAGTATTTTTCTAATGAGTTCAGTGATTACTTGTGGAATGCAGGTATAAAAAGGGAAATTACTTGCAGGTACTCTCCTCAACAAAATGGTGTAGCAGAGAGAAGAAATAGAACTCTTGTTGAGTTTGCAAGATCCATGATGAAGGAGAAAAATTACCCTAATTATTTGTGGCTGAGGCTGTAAATACAGCTACTTATTTGGTCAATAGGTTACCATGTAAAGATTTGCAGGGTATGACACCATATGAGGCATGGTGGGGTAAGAGACCTACTCTAGACCATTGCAAAGTATTTGGATGTTTGGCATATGCATATGTGCCATCACAATTAAGGCACAAATTGGAAACTAAAGCTGAAAAGTATGTATTCATTGGTTATGATGATAAGAAGGTGGGATATAGGTTGTGGAGTCCATCCACAAAACAATTCTTTGTATCTAAGGATGTTACATTTGATGAGCAAGGTACTTGGTATGCACGTATAATCAATATTAATTCAGGTGATGAAGAAGTTGTGAATCAAAAGAAAGTTAATCAAAGGCTCAGATATTTGATGAAGAGGAGAATAATGAAGTGCAGGTTGAAGTTGAAGAAATGCCAAGATTTGATCCTGAGTGTGATGAACCAGAAACCTCAAAGAGTGGAGAACTCAGAAGGTCATCAAGACACAAGTGGCAACCTACAAGGTATAGCTATGACACTTCTTTTTTGGCTACCAAAGATTATGCTTATATGATGAAGGCAGATGAAGACCCTTCTACATATGAAGAGGCAAAAGGTAAGGAGAATTGGGAGAAAGCTATGCAGGAGGAGTATGATGCATTGATGGAGAATCAGACATGGGAGTTGGTTCCTAAACCAAATAGCCAGAAGATTATTGGATGCAAGTATGTCTACAAGACAAAGAGGTATGTAGATGGAAGTGTGTCTAGATATAAAGCTAGACTTGTTGTGAAGGGTTTTGCTCAGACTTATGGTATAGATTATGATGAGACCTATAGTCATGTGGCAAAGATGACAACCATCAGCACACTCATAGCCATTGCTGCATGTAAAGGTTGGAAATTATGTCAACTAGATGTGAAGAATGCTTTTCTAAATGGTTATATTTCAGATGATGTTTTCATGGAGCAACCACAAGGATTCAAAGATGGAAGGTATCCAGATCATGTATGTAAGCTCAAGAGAGCTTTGTATGGTTTGAAGCAGGCCCCAAGGGCATGGAACTATAGACTTGTAAAGTTCTTGAAAGAACTTGGATTCCAAGTATCTAAAGCAGATAGTAGTTTGCTTGTCAAAGCAAGTGATGATGGGTTCATATACATGACATGCATATATGTTGATGATATAATTCTTACAGGTACAGATGAGAAAGGCATTCAAAGCCAAGCAAATGGAGAAAGAATTTAAGATCAGTGATTTGGGAGACTTATCATATTTCTTGGGCATGGAGATCT
>CM035416.1:21351267-21403767 GCA_020310875.1 Ceratopteris richardii | reverse complement strand
GGCAAATATGAGAGATCATGTGAGTAGAGGAATTAAAAAAATTGTAAGAGTTATTAGACACTTTAGAAGTGAGTAAGATCTCTCTCATCACTCACATGTAAAACTTCTCAAAAACGAAGAAATATTGTTCCCAAACTTTTGCTTAGTGCTCCTTCTGTGTTTTATCTTTTGTGAAATGCTTTTGTATAAGTCTAAGTCTATAGTTGATTGACCTCTGTACAAGTTTTCAGATCCTAATTGTGATCAGGCTGAGAGAATTGAGAGTAGGAACATTTACATGTGTAAATGTGAAGAAGTGAAGTTGCAGCAGGTGAAAAATTTGATGCTAATTTTTTGGTCAGTTCTCCTTCCACAGCGTAAAGTTTTGATCAAGCAAGCACTCATTCTTTAAGTTGGAAGGTAAGCTACCTATGGCTAAAAGCATTTGAATAAACGGGTTGTAATTTGGGAGAATTGTGTGTTAAAAGTTATAGGTGTAGACATAGGTGAATTGTTAAGATCATTTCTCTAGATCTACTGAGTCTTTTGAGATGATTTAACTTGGAGAAGGTGCGCAAAATATAGACAACACCTTGTGCAAAGTTTTATAAAAACCTTTACACATTTGATTAGTCAATGAGTGAGATATATGCAGCAGACTTTCTGAGTATCAACTCACTTCACAGTTTGTTCAAGATTTTGGTAATTGAGCATTGATCTTCCAAATTGGTAAAGGTTTTGAGTTATTCTTGATATAGAGGTGCTCTAACTTCAAGGATAGCTTAATCTTTTGGAGATTAACACTCTCCATCACTTACTACATTGTACCAAGCTAGGAATGAGGCTCATGTTGCTTACCTCCGAAAACAGTTGGAGAGTGAGCACATGAACGAAGGTGATTCTATGGACAGTTTTCTAACAAAGATCAAAGATTTTAAGGAACAATTGATTTCTGTTGATGAGGTTACACTAGATAGCTCACTTGTACAAACCGTTTTGAATGGTCTTCCTGATTCATATCATAGTTTTGCTTCTACTCTTCGATTGATGATGAAAGGCAATCCAAATGCCTTGTCATTTGAGGAGTTAGTCTCTGTTTTGTTACAGGAGGATCAACCCAGGCAGAATAGGTCCATTATGCATGTTCTAGATCAAGCTTTCCTGGCTAGTCAGAAGGGAAAAGGAAAATGGAACTACTAAGTAGAAATTTGCTAATTTTGCACAATCGAAGAGGGAAGACAAAGATGAAAAGAAATCAGAAAAGCAGAAATTGTTTTGCAAGTACTCTAAAGGAAATGATCATATCATAAAGAACTGTTCGAAACTAGCTGCTAAAGAGGCAAAGAAGAAAGAGGCTAGAATGGTTGTTGCAGAGGCCTCTACACCAAAAATAGAGCCTGCTAATCTTGTGTAGGAAGAAGAATGGGTGTTTACTACTGTTTATAGTTTTGACCCATCTTCTCATGAGCAGTGCATGTCTGCTGTAGACTCAAATGTTTGGTACTT
Source organism: Ceratopteris richardii (assembly GCA_020310875.1). Taxonomy (NCBI): domain Eukaryota; kingdom Viridiplantae; phylum Streptophyta; class Polypodiopsida; order Polypodiales; family Pteridaceae; genus Ceratopteris; species Ceratopteris richardii. The sequence continues at coordinate 21,402,282 of CM035416.1, read as the reverse complement.
TGATAGTGAGGCTACCAAACATACCACCTCACAGTGTAGTTTCTTCTCTTCACTCCAGCCTACCCCTACAGGGAATACTGTTACATGCACCAAAAACTCCTCTTATCCTGTTATGGGAGCTGGTAAGATAATTTTGACTATTGCTCATGGTAGTTCTTTCACCTTGTCAGACGCTTTGTTTGTGCTAGGGATCAAGAAAAATCTGTTATCAATTTTTGCATAGCCAAGATTAGCCTGGTTATGAAATTTATTGATGACAGATGTACAATTCATGATATGTCAAATGGCGATGTGATTATTGCTTCTGGCATTTTATGTCATGGGCTGTATAAGCTCATAGACTATGAAAGATTTATAAATGATTTGGCATGTGTAGTACATAATTCTTAGGCTATGTCAGATGCAAAGCTTTGGCATGCACACTTTGGTCATCTGAATTTTGCTAGTTTGCTATGCTTGTAGAAATTTGAAATGGTGTCCTCTTTGCCCAAACTTAAGGTACTCGAAAAATATGTTTGTGAAGGCTGTATTTTGGGCAAAATGCAGCATTCCTCCTTTCCAAAAGATGGTTGAGTTCGGGCTACTCAAAAATTGCAGCTTGTACATAGCGATGTTTATGGTCTATGCATATGCCTTCTTTTGGAAATTATCTTTACTTCATGACTTTCATTGATGATTTTTCCAGGCATGCATGGGTATATCCATTGAAGGCAAAGTCTGAAGTGTACATGTGCTTCAAATAAGATTTGGTTTTGGCTGAAAATATGTCAGCATGTAAAATGTGCACCCTCCATTCTAATTGAGGGGGGGAATATATGTCTTCTAATTTTAATGCATTTCTGGCTGAACGTGGGATAAAACACCAGTGTACAGTGATGTGTACACCTCAACAGAATGGAGTTGTTGAATGAAAGAACAGGTCACTCATGGAGATGGCGAGGTGTATGGTCAAGAGTCAGGCTTTACCACGTAGTTTCTGACTTGAGGCTGTCATGTGTGCAGCATATGTACTTAACAAGTGTCCCACTAAAGTGCTATAGTCTATCACTCCATATGAGGCTTGGCATGATCACAAGCCATCTGTTGCTCATCTGCATGTTTTTGGTTGTTTGGCATATGCCTTAGTGCCTGAACAACATCGCAAAAAATTGGATGATAAAGCAGTAAAATGTATTTTTGTTGGGTACAGTTCTGAAAGTAAAGGCTATTGTCTGTATCATCCACATACTAAACACATTCTGGTTAGCCGTGATGTTGTTTTTGTGGAAGATGTTATTCAGCCATTGCTTTCATGTACTAAGGAGACATATGTTAGCTCCAAAGACATATATGATACTTTGCTTCCTCTTTTTACAGGTGGACAGTCCAGTGCTGGTCCTAATGAGGCAACTTCTTAGCCTTTGCACGTTTCATGTGATGATGTAGATCATCCCATTTCTTATGCATATTTACATGATGCACTTGTTGATGAGAGAGGTGATATTGAGGAGGCAAAAACTATGCCAAAATGGCTGGTGCAAACTTTGCGTGACAGCAAATTAGATGCACCTCTATCATATCATACTCGATCAGGCTCTCAGAGTGGCTCTTTTGCATCAGATTGTTGTTGGAGAAACAATCACTAATTGGACATATATTTGAAGGTCAAAGCTTTAGAAGAAAACGTGAAGGGACAAATTCACAAGTGTATTATATTTGTAAAGTTAGTTCACTTTAGTTCTAGAAGTTTTTTAAAAATCACGAGAATAAGAAAATCTATATAAGTTAGTTTGTATCAACTCACACAATGGGGAAGACAATGAGAGAGTGAGTTAGAACTCATTTTGTATGACTGAGAATAGTCGGGCTTCTCTGTGTGAGAAAGCACCTGTGCATTTCTGAGGTTTCATAGTTATGGAAAGAGTTTATTAAACTTCTTTGTATAAGTCTTCTTCTTCCATCTCCAGATTTTGTCTTGTGTGAAATGATTTCAAAAGTTGAATTTTTCCAAGCAAGTCGATGCCTGGCATCAACTTTGTGCTGATAAGTCTATGTTTTACTCTCTGAGATTTATGTAATGCTAAATCTCTTTGAAAATATGAAGTTTGTGGAGCAACTCAATGCCTGGCATCGAGTTTCAACATAAAGTCGATGCCTGGCATAGACTTCCCACATAAAAGTGGTCTTGCTCATGTCTTGTGTCCATAGGGTAATTCTGGCGCTGAAAAAGTGGCTAAAAAGCTCAAAATTAATGCCTAGCATCGACTTTTGGTTGCAAGTTGATGATATGCATCGAATTTTCATTTTTAGACACTCAAAATTACTAAAAGAGGCAAAATTTCTAGTTTTTGGAAGTCATATAGGGTCATCTTGTGAAGGCCATAACTTGAGTTCTAGAGATTCGTTTCTTGCATATCATAGCTTGTTGGAAAGCTCTACTCTTCTACTCTCATGCACCAAAAGATCTTGGAGAAATAATATTTGTGCTAAGATAAATTAACAAAATACTGAAGGTATGTCATTTCAGTGACTAGAAAGTTCTGAAGAAGTAAAGTTCTTGGTTTTGGCTATCATTTCTCAAATTTTGGAGTGGCAATGAGTTAATGGTGACCATAGAGGTGTTCTAGTGTCACATTAATTCATTTCTTGTGTTGTTTTACACATCAAAAATTGCTATGTTATGACTGCATCTACTCTCTCTAATGAGAATGAGCCTCTTTCATTTGAGGAAGCACAAAATTTAGAAAATTGGATGGTTGCTATGCAATCTGAATATGATGCTATAATGAAGAATGGTACTTGGTCTTTATGTGACTTGCCTCCTGGCAAGAAGGCCATTGGCACTAAGTGGGTTTAGCCCAATAGCTACATAAATGCATATAACATTTTGACCCTTTTGGTTCAAAATTGTATCTGTAGCTACTGTCGTTTTACCTGTTTGTCTATCTCCAATAATTAATTCTCGTTGAATGGCTTTAACTTCAACCAATCCGTGGTTGACAGCCAAGGTCATGTTATAAACACATGGGCTGACATCATCAACCGCGATAAGCCTATTGGAATAGTTGACAAGTATAAGGCTAGGCTTGTTGCAAAGGGTTATGCACATGAAAGAGGCATTGATTTTGATGAGACCTTTGCACCTACATGCCGTATGACTACTATTCAGAGCATCTGTGCACTTGCCATCCATCATGGTTCGAATGTCCATCAGTAGGACATTGAAAGTGCATTTCTGAATGGCGACTTGCATGAAGAAGTGTATGTTTTTCAACCCCGTGGCTTTGTGCAGAAAGGGCATAAAAACCAGCTCTACAGGTTAAAGAAGGCATTATATGTTTTAAAGCAAGCAGCATGTGCTTGGTATGAGAAAATACATGCCTATCTGATTGCACATGGTTTTGAGACCAATCCAACTGAAATCACCTTATATGTTAAGCATGCTCATGATGTGCTTCTGATCATTGTTGTCTATGTTGATGACATGCTACTCATTGGTCCTATTGAGAAGCATATTGATAATTTTAAGGTTGATTTGCATGCCTCATTTGAGATGTTTGATTTGGGGCATTTGCATCACTATTTGGGCATTCAGTTTATGCAAGTTGATGGTGGAATGGCCTTGCGTCAAATGAAATATATTGACACATTATTGCATCATTTTGGCCTTGAATACTGTAAGCCTATTGCCACTCCTATGGAGACAGGTTTATGATGGAGTCTTCATGATGCTAGAGATGCATTTGATGTTGTCCTCTATCAGTAGGCTATAGGATGCCTAATTTACTTATGCATTACTCGGTCAGATATTCAGTTTGTTGTCTCACATATGAGCAGGTTTATGCATTGCCCACGTGTCAAGCATTGGTAGGCGGTTAAGCGCATCTTTCACTACTTGAGTGGTACTCGGCTACTTGGGTTGTTTTATCCCAAGGGGGGATCACTACCACCAAATTTGCATGCTTTTTGTGACTCACATTGGGCTAGTCACTATGACACTCGTGTGTCAACTAGTGGCTTTTGCTTCATGCTTGGTAGCTCATGTATATCTTGGTTGAGCAAGAAGCAACCTACTATGTCCAATTCCAGTTGTGAGGTTGAGTATAGGGCAGCTTTCACAGCGATTGTTGAGTGTGTGTGGCTCAGACACCTTATGGCTGATTTGGGTGTTGGTCAGTCTTCTGCCCCCACCATCTTCACTGACAGTCAGAGTGCATTGCTAGTTTCGAAGAACCCTGTGTTCCATGCTCACACTAAGCACATTGAGGTGCATTATCATTATGTCAGGGAGAGGTTGTCTACTGGGGAGATCAGCTTGGCATATATGCCCATGCAGGAGAACATTGTAGACCTTTTCACGAAGGCTCTGCCTAGGGTTCATGAAGGATAGACATGATGAAACAAACTACATCCTTTGCAAGGTCAATATATGTAGCATCTTTGAATTCCATGAGCTCTTGGTTGTGATTATTACAAAAGATCCCAAGCCAAATCCTACCCTAGATCCTACTAATCCAGGACAAGTCATGCAAATGATCTTTCCACAATTTTCATTTGCTTTGTAAATTTATTCCTCACTTTGAATCATCATATTTCTAAGGATTCAAAGATTCAAGGATTGAAACATCCATATAACTTCCGATGAAGCCCATAAGAAAATGACAATTCAACTACTAAAATATCAACTCTTTTTAAAAGACTTTTTTGGTGGTGTTTATTTCTTCATCAACTGAATACCAAAAATTGATGAGATAAAATGATAGTAGTGGACATCAAGAAGACTTTTGAGGAGTCATAAAAAATGTGCATTCATTTTCTTCCAACAAAATAAGATGGGCTAGTGAAATTTCTAACTGGTAAAGTCAAAAAGTGTAGTTTCACTTACAAGTATTAATCTGTATATTTCATAAGATGGAAGAAACTATTAACTTTATAGTCTCACCCAACAAACAGATGGAAGAAACTATTAACTTTATAGTCTCACCCAACAATAGAAAAAGGTAAAAGAGTAAGAAAAAGAAGGATTGAAATTAAAGTTCAAAGACAAGCTTTTTTCTTTTTACTATTGAGAGATTGGACACATGACCAAAGAGTACAAAAAGAAAGAGAAAGATGAGGAAAATAGAACAACCAAGGCCAAGGAATATTTTAATTAAAAAAATGCACATTGGATCTATTATTGGTGGCTTTGGAGGGTTAGAGTTTATTAACTTTTTTGAAGATTTGATTATTGCATAATGGAGTGCTTCCAACCATGGGGTGCTTCTTTTAATAGAACTAGTGCTCGAAGAAAGATTTCTAAGATAAGTGGGCCCCTTCTTGGGAAACTTCAATATGTTATAGGACATCTTTGATAGATTTGAAAAAAAATAGAATTCAGTTCTATTTAGGCTACTCTCCATCATAGCATATTTTATCAGAATAACATTGGCAAGTTGTGGAGACTGTTGACCTAAAATCGGTTGTGGTATTTCATGAGCTTGGTATTGGGGTTGATAGGGTTGTTGACGCCTAAAGTATGGTTGTTTTTTATATTGGTTTGGATACCTTCCTAGGTATTGATATGGTTGCTGCTAATTTTTCCTAACCACTTGTTTGTTGTATGATCAATCTTGTGCAATGTGGTTGGTGTGCCCGCTCTCTGTCATGCAATACTGGTTGTTAGGGTTCCCTTGGTTCAAAGTCATGATGGGGAAAACATTGGCCATGTCGTGTGCTCCACAATTATAACATCGCCTAACTAAGAGCATTCTAGGAGTATGTTTGCTTGGGACTCCTAACTCTAGAACTTCTTGAATCCTTGTAGATTTTTGAAAGTTCTAACTCGTCTCATAAGTTATCATCGATATAGACACACATTCAAACACATTTTTCTATGGTCATAGGCTCCTTCAAGTACAATTAAGACCATAATTTTGCACTTAGCAAGCCATCCAAAAACAATGCCACTTGTTTGAATGGTGTGGGTAATTCTTGAATTAGGCATCTCTCCATGTATTGCCTAAGCCTATGTCCTGCTAGCTTGACTATCTCTTGGGGTGTCTTTTTGAAGCTATGGATCAAAGAGGAAGTGTTATGTTTGATACCACTCTTAGAGTAATCCATAATAAATGCTTCCAACAATTGATTGATGTATCTAAATTGACCTTGATGTAGTGGTTGAAACCACATCTAGGCGGTGTTCTTCAAGGCTAAACCAAAGGCATTGTATTGAGTGAACAAGTCATCAACCTATTTGGATCTCAACACTCGTCTGAATTTAGCCACATGGCCATAAGGACCTCCACTGTTGTCAAAGTAGTTTTCCATTGGCTTTGCCGATTGAGTAGGTCTCAATATCCTAGGGTGTTCTCTTGGTCTAGGCAAGGGAAACTCTTCCATGCCTCTTTGGTGTCTAGGTCCTTTGAGTCTCTCTTGATATAATTGATGGAGCAAGTCTATGACAAGCCTAAGTATTGGCTTGAGTCCCACAAATTCATAGAAGAAGCTTTAAAATGAAGACTATGTAAAGTTCACTTGTGAACTACCTCTTGTAACTTTTGAAGACTTTACTTAATGTAAAAGTGAAAGAATCTTAAGTGGTTGAGTCCACTTGATCAAAAAGGGAAAGAGGAGCCACGAATTTGTGATTTGTGGTAGGTAGAGAATCAAATCAATCACTAATTGATTGGAGAGTGATTGAGGGAAGTTAGCCTCCCAAACTCAACTATAAATAGATGGCAGCCTTAGTCATGGTTAGAGAGACCTATGTGAAGACCTCCAAGAGCTGAGCTTTATGCCATATCAAGGTGTGATTCCAAGGCACACATATGTATCAGTAAGTCCATTGTATTGTACAAGCAATATACTTTCATTTTCATGATCATTTGAGTTCATATTTCCATGTTCTTGTGAAGTGTACTACTCACTGCCATATCTCTCAGTTTTCTTAGTCAGATTGCAGAGATGGTTTCTCTGCGCTTGGTGCATCATTTTCAGTGATTTAACTTGGTAAAGTTAGCTCTCTCAGTCTTATATATTCACATCAATTTTCATTTCATTTGGGTATTGCAATCTTCAGTTATGTTCAGTTGAATTCAACCCTATCTGTCATTTTCACTTCTCTGTCAGGTACCCGACTTTTTTACTCATCTTGTCAGAGCTGTTTCTCAGTGTGTACTTATCCACATTCCATGATTTAAAGCTTGCTGGATTCATCTTACTGTCTAGTATAAGCATAAAAATTTTCATAATCATTATCTTCTTAAATGTGGAGTTATGGTCATTTTTCTGCTCACTGGTCTCAAACTGTAGAAGCCCGTGAAAATCGGGATGATGTCATCACTTGCTAAACATCATTCTCAGTGTGTGGTTCATTATTTTTTATGAGATTACTCTTGAAAGTTAGATCTTTAAGTTAGCTAGACTTCCCCAAGAGGAATTAAGCTAATTGCTGCTGTGCTCAGAGAATTATGCAAAACACTAGACAGGTGTATGAACCAAAATAGCAAGTTCTTCACCTCTAAGCTAACTCCAACTTATCTGTTTTGATCTATCTTTTTGTGAGTGATCTTCCAAGGTACATAGGGTGTCTAGTACATCCATTGGCAAGCTAAAAGGGCCCACCATATACTCCTTGAGTTCATTTGGCTGGTGAAGATCAAGGATTTTGCAACACCTCTTCATCTTCAAGCACATACCTATCCATCTCTTCACATTGGTATCAGAGCAAGGTTGGACAACATGGGAGATGGATTTCCTTCATCAATTGACAAATTGGACAGAGGTAACTACTCAGCTTAGTCATTAAGAATGGAAGCTTATCTCCAAGGTAGAAGTCTATATGGTTATGTAGCTGGAGATGAAGTTATGCCAAGTTTCAGGAACAAAAGTCAACCAACACAAGAAGAGCAAGAAAGATTGAGCACATGGTGCTCCAAGGATGCACTTCCAAGGTCTTATCTCCTCAACTCTATCTCAGATTTTTGTTGCCTCACATTAGAAGTTGTAAGACATCTCAGGAAGTGTGGGATGCACTTGAAGCCTTCTTCTCTTCAAGTACCAAAGCTAGGAAGCATCAACTATGGCTGGATTTCACAACTCTCAAGAAGGCTCCCAAACAAAATGTGACTCATTTTGTCACAAAGCTCAAGGACATAGCGGATCAGTTGGGAAGCATTGGAGAGGTAATAGATGAAGAGAAAATTGTAAGGAAGGTCATCAATGGCTTGAAGGCAGATGACAAGTGGGAAGCATTCACCACAGCTATGGATTTGTACATGGACATGCATGTACCTGATTTCAATACACTCATTGGACAACTACTTACTCAAGAGGCAAAGCTTATAAAAAATGGAGAAAGCTCTAAAGGTAATCAATCTTCAGCTTTATACACTGATAAAAGCAAGTCCAAAGATAACAAAGGAAAGGCAAAGAAAGTGGATGATGAAGCAGGTACATATCAAGCTAACTATGCAGGTAGAGGAAGACATGGTAGAGGTAGAGGAAGAGGAGGTAGACAAGGCAGGGGGAGATCCCAAGACTCCAACTCATGTTCTATTTGTGGATTAACTAATCATACAACTGAAAATTGCTTTAGGAATTCCAAGAATCAAAGAGGAAGAGGATACAATAGAGGAAGTTATGGCTACTCAAGAGGAAGGTTCAACAATTATCATGGCAACTACAACAACTACAATCATTCAAACTATCAAGGAGGCTACAAAGGAAGGAGAGACTTCAATAACTACACAGAAGACTCAAACAAAGAGGATTCATTATTGATCATGAACATGGCTATGCCACAAGGTAAATCTGATGAGCATATTTTCTACATAGATTCGGGTTGTTCAAATCATGTGGCACGAAATGTGGCACTCCTATCAGATTTAGAAGATCCAACGAATAAGCATGAGGTACAAACAGGAGATGATACAAGACATCTTTTGGAGAAAATAGGCAATGTCAAAGCACCTGATGGAAACATCAACCTACTCAGTAAGGTACTCTATGTCCCTACCATTACAAAGAATTTGATAAGTGTTGGGCAGATAGTAGAGAAAGGGTTGCAAGTCAGGTTCACAAAAACAGGAGCATTTGTTGAACATCCAAGTCAAGGATTCAGAAGAATTGCAAAAGGTGAAAAGGCAGGTAGATTGTTCACATTTGAATTACAAGACACTAGAAATATTGCTCTCTTTAATTATGGTAGTCAGACACTCACAGAATTGGAAGTATGGCACAAAAGGTTAGCACATATTGGGGAAAGGTCATTAAAGCAAATTTCCAGGGACCAAAGTGTACTTGGACTCCCTAATTTGTCAAAACAACATATGATTTATAAGTGTAGTGCATGTCAATTTGGAAAGTCTCACAGGTTACCATTCATGAAGAAAGGTTATATGCATGGAGATCTCTTGGAGTTGGTTCATACAGATGTATGGGGACCTAGCAAGGAAGCTTCAATATCCGGATCAAGGTATTATGTCTCCTTTATTGATGATTGTAGTAGATGGACTATCCTATTCTTTATGAAACACAAAGATGAAGTTTTTTCATGTTTCAAAAGATATTTGGCTCTTGTGGAGAATGAAACAGGTAAATCACTAAAAAGGCTAAGGTCAAATGGAGGGGGAGAATACTTCTCCCATGAATTTGATTCTTTTCTTCAAGAAAGAGGAATCAAAAGAGAGGTAACTACAAGGTACACTCCTAAGCAAAATGGAGTGGCAGAAAGGAGGAATAGGAAAATTGTTGAAGCTGCACGGTCCATGTTAAATGAAAAGGATTTGCCTAATTATCTATGGGCTGAGGCTGTATCTACAGCCACTTACTTGATTAATAGGTTGCCTTCAAAATCCCTTGATGGGATGAATCCATATGAGGCTTGGAATGGAAGAAGACCAAGCTTAGATCATTGTAAAATTTTTGGATGTATTGCTTTTGCTCATGTTCCTTCACAGGTTAGAGGCAAGATGGATCCAAAGGCAGAAAGGTGTGTATTTATTGGATATGACAACAATCAAAAGGGTTACAGGTTATACAACCCTACCAATAAAGGATTCATGGTAAGCAGAGATCTAGTTTTTGATGAAAACAATTCATGGTATGAAGATTCATGCAGGAAGGTCAATTAACCATATGATCTTGAAGAAGATTTTCCAAAGCTTGGTAGAGAACAACCAAAGATTGAAGAACAAGACACCTCGGAGGATGATGAAGAATCTCAGATGGAAAAGATCAAAGCATGGAAGTCTAAAGGTAAAGCAAAATTGCAGGAACTTGGACATGAGGTAGAATCATCACATCATAGCCTAAGAAGGTCTATGAGGGAAAAGAAAAAACCAGAAAGGTATGGGTTTGACACCTCATTAGTAACTAAACATTCTATCTACATAGCACAGGACATAAACCAAGAGGAGCCATCATCATTTGAAGAGGCCAAAGCAAAATCAGAATGGAAGCATGCAATGAAGGAAGAGATTGAAGCACTTGAGGAAAACAACACTTGGGATTTGGTGCCCAAGACTTCATCCATGAAGGTAATAGGCTGAAGATGGGTCTATAAACTCAAGAAGAATTATGATGGTTCCATTAATAGGTATAAGGCAAGGCTTGTAGCAAAAGGCTTTGCACAAACTCAGAGAATTGATTATGAGGAGACCTTCTCTCTTGTGGCAAAGATGCCTACTATTAGGGTTTTGCTTAGTATTGCCTCTTCCAAGAATTGGAAGATACTTCAACTAGATGTAAAGAATGCATTCTTGAATGGTTGGATACCAGAAGAGGTATATATGGCACAACCACCTGGTTTTGAGAATCAAGTTTATCCTGATTATGTGTGTAAACTTAACAAATCATTGTATGGTCTCAAGCAAGCTCCAAGAGCTTGGAATTTTAGGCTTGTTTCATTCTTGCAGGACAAAGGCTTTCAACCAAGCAAGGCAGATCCTTCACTCTTTATTAAAAAGAGTAACTTTGAGGTCATCTACTTATGTGTATATGTAGATGATATTATATTGACAGGAAATGATGCAGATGGTATGAAGAAGATCAAAGATCAGATGAGAGAAGAGTTCAAGATAAGTGATTTGGGTTCACTTACCTACTTCCTAGGTTTGAAAGTTGTCTACAAAGATCATGGTTTGTTTCTCACTCAAAGAAAGTACATTAAGGACATGTTGGCAAAATTCAAGATGCAAGATTGTAAGATTGCAGGTACTCCAATGGAGGTCAATCACAAATTGAGCTCACATGAAGGTGACTTCATAGAGGACATCACATCATATCAAAGTCTAGTGGGTAGTCTCAACTATGCCAATTGACAAGAGTAGATATATGTTACAATGTGAGTGTGCTAAGTGAATTTATGCACACACCAAGGAAACCACATACGGATGCTGCCAAAAGGATTCTCAAGTATCTCAAAGGAACCATAAATGAAGGACTTTATTATCCTTATGTATCTGATTTAGGTTTGAAGCTATTTTCTTATGCAGATTGGGCTGGCTCCAAGGAAGATAGAAGGAGCACTTCAGGTTATCTTACCTTTGCAGGTTCAAAGCTTATTTCATGGTCATCTAAGAAGCAACCCACAGTTGCTCTCTCTTCTACTGAAGTTGAATACAGAGGTCTTGCCATAGCTACTCAGGAAGCTATGTGGATGAAGACATTATTCAAAGATCTTGGATTGGAGTTTGGAACTCCAACTATTTTTGGTGACAATATGAGTTCTATTCACTTAGCTACTAATCCTATTTTTCATGCAAGGACTAAACATATTGAAGTTCATTATCACTATGTACGAGAGAAGGTTCTAAGCAAAGAGATTCAAATATCATATGTTTTCACTCATCAACAATGTGTAGATATTCTAACCAAAGCATTGGATGGTACAAAGCTTTGCAAATTCAAGGCTATGATTGGTTTGCAGGTAATCTTGGAAGATTGAAGACCTCAAGCATACTTGGCTTGAGGGGGAGCTGTTGGAGCAAGTCTATGACAAGCCTAAGTATTGGCTTGAGTCCCACAAAGTCATAGAAGAAGCTTTAAAATGAAGACTATGTAAAGTTCACTTGTGAACTACCTCTTATAACTTTTGAAGACTTTACTTAATGTAAAAGTGAAAGAATCTTAAGTGGTTGAGTCCACTTGATCAAAAAGGGAAAGAGGAGCCACGAATTTGTGATTTGTGGTAGGTAGAGAATCAAATCAATCACTAATTGATTGGAGAGTGATTGAGGGAAGTTAGCCTCCCAAACTCAACTATAAATAGATGGCAGCTTTAGTCGTGGTTAGAGAGACCTATGTGAAGACCTCCAAGATCTGTGCTTTATGGCATATCAAGGTGTGATTGCAAGGCACACATATGTATCAGTAAGTCCATTGTATTGTACAAGCAATATACTTTCATTTTCATGATCATTTGAGTTCATATTTCCATGTTCTTGTGAAGTGTACTACTCACTACCATATCTCTCAGTTTTCTCAGTCAGATTGCAGAGATGGTTTCTCTGAGCTTGGTGCATCATTTTCAGTGATTTAACTTGGTAAAGTTAGCTCTATCAATCTTATATATTCTCATCAATTTTCATTTCATTTGGGTATTGCAATCTTCAGTTATGTTCAGTTGAAGTCAACCCTATCTGTCATTTTCACTTCTCTGTCAGGTACCCGACTTTTGTACTCATCTTGTCAGAGCTGTTTCTCAGTGTGTACTTATCCACATTCCATGATTTAAAACTTATTGGATTCACCTTTTTGTCTAGTATAAGCATACAAATTTTCATAATGATTGGATTCTTAAATATGGAGTTATGTTCATTTTTCTACGCACTAGTCTCAAACTATAGCAGCCCGTGAAAATCGGGATGGTCATCACTTGCTAAACATCATTCTCAGTGTGTGGTTCATTATTTTTTATGAGATTACTCTTGAAAGTTAGCTCTTTAAGTTAACTAGACTTCCCCAAGAGGAATTAAGCTAATTGCTGTTGTGCTCAGAGAATTATGCAAAACACTAGACATGTGTATGAACCAAAATAGCAAGTTCTTCACCTCTGAGCTAACTCCAACTTATCTCTTTTGATCTATCTTTTTGTGAGTGGTCTTCCAAGGTACATAGGGTGTCTAATACATCCATTGGCAAGCTAAAAGGGCCCACCATATACTCCTGGAGTTCATTTGGCTGGTGTAGATCAAGGATTTTGCAACACCTCTTCATCTTCAAGCACATACCTATCCATCTCTTCACAATAATCTATCTGTGTCCCATCTTGAACTCTCTCATCTTGAAGGGTCTGCGAAACTTACTTCAGGTCTCTCTCGAGCCTTCTCTTTGAGACTTCTTGGAACATGGGAAGAGCACACTCCATGTTGACCATATGAACCATGTTGTCTCTAGGGAGGGAGTACTAGGTCACCTTTCCAAGTATATGCATGTCTTCCATGTTACATAAACATGAACATCCTCTCACAAGAGTTATCTAAATAGATCACCTTCCTAGGGGTGTTTGGTTCCTTCAATTCATAAATAATCACTCCATCTATCTCGCTTGGTTTGTGAGTTTTGAACGTCCAGAATGCTTCATCGGTTTCCCTATTCAAGAAAATATCTATGCTCTTATTATCTTGAGGAATCCACTCCGGTGTGATTACCCTAGATAATATGGAATTTCCAGGGGGTTTTGTAGGATCTTTTCCCAACATTTTCTTGCTCCAAATCTCCTATTTTTGACTCAAGAATAATGATTCCAAATTCTTCCCCCCTATCAGGTAAGCTCGTAACCATGTACATGGTTTGTTTCTTATCAATGTATGAAACATCTTTGAATTTGACTATTGGATACTCAATTGCAAAGGGTTGAATCAAGGTTTTTGAGTTGGAACACTAATCCTCTCAATCCGTCATAGATGTGAGTAACTAATTAGTTGGTTAGCATATATTTCAATTGAGCCTTGTAGGGACCTTCATAGGCTTGTAAGTAGGTAAGTCCTAAACCTCCTTTAGGCCTTTCCATTCTAAATGACATTTTTGAATCACTAGTTTTTGAGCTCAACATGTAAGGATAGTCACTGAGCTGTTGAGGCCACAACCTAGCGGTGTGATTGACACTAGCTTTAGATGACCTGATGCTTTGTCTATCCCATCCTAGGTATCTGTCCGACCTAAGGTTCATATGCTTTGCTGATTGGCCGAATTGCCAAGTACAATTGTGTTGTTGGTTCCTTTTGTAGTACCCACTTGTTCTTTTTAATTTCTTTAAGATGTATTTCTTGTCTCGATATGGACATCATCAGGACCACTCAAGTTTGCCATAATTGATGTTCTTCTCGATCACTTTATGTTCTTTTCTAGTTATATTAGCCTTGACTTAGCTTAATTATTTCTTAGACTTGAGAAATTAAAGGGTCTTGAACTCTTTTGTGCCTATCATAGCCCTAAATTAATATAAGTCACTAGTCGTGCTTAGCCTAAACTAGGAAATTGACTGAAGGAGTTTAGTGAACTTTGAACCTCAAGACTGACACTTTTGTCGATGCTTAAGTGCCCAAGATTCACACTCCCAAGCATGCCACGTTAATTGCCTGCAAAAAGTTAAAGATTTAGCTCAAAATTGGCCAAATTATTGGAATCCTAAAAATTCTCAAGTTTTTCTGTCTATTGCGATGGATAGAGTCTTTCTATCATGATGGACAGAGGTGTCTATCGTGGTCAGTCTATCGCAATGGATAGAGTGTCACAATGGATAAATTCTATCATGATGGGCTAGTCTATTGCGATGGACAATGTCTAACGTGGGGCGTGTCGATTGTGGGGCCTTTGTATCATGATAAACAGAGTTGTGTCTATCAGGATTGACAGATTTATCACAATTCTATGTTTGTCGTGGTCTATCGGGCGTGATGGAAAGAGCCATCCATCAAGGTCTATTTGTGGATAGGTGTCTGTCACAATGGACAAGGCCATCCACCATGGCCTATCTATCATGATGGATAGAGAAAACACCTATTTTGCAAAAAATATATATATAGTTCCTTAGTGTTCAAGTGATCCACTCTACTGTGGTGCACTTGTTTTTAAATTTACTTAATTTTTCTATATGTTGTGATAGATAGATATCATAATCTCGATCTACACACACAAAGATGTCATACCTATTGACGTTCCTACTATTGATGCTGGAACCTACCAGAAAGCTCAAGAGTACACAAAACGATAGCACACAAGATCACTCTCTCGCTCTCTCTCACAACTGAAATGAGGGGAATAAGATGAAGGTAAAGATACGGCCAATGAGATGGAATTTTTCGTGATGGTGGATGGAGGTAGGGGGATAGGTAGGATGATAGGGATGATGATGAAGAAAGTGAAAACATAAAATGCAAGAAATTTAACTATGATTCCAACATCAAATCTCTACGTCTTACCATCACACACTCATCCTTGAAGTTTGCTCCCCGGCAATGGTGCCAAATTTGGTGTCACTCTAACAGAATGGTAAGTGTTGGTACATTTATCAAGCCTAAGTGCTTGGCTAAGTATTCATGACTACTCATCAATTCATGCACCTCACATGGAGGACCACATATGAACACCTTCCTATCAATTTAGGTGTATTTACCTTTGGATAAATGTAAAAGTCAAGAAAGAATAGAATCTCGTGAAGTTAGGTAGCTGAACCCGTGACTCATGTAGTAGAACAAAACAATTTAAACCACCCCGAAAGTGTGGGAACACTTTCAGGTGAGGGAAAATTCAAAATTCAGACTCATATGATGAGCATAAATAGAGGTGTTTCTAGTTGCGGGTTAGAGAGAGTCATTCTGAGAGCTATTGAGCTACATCCTTGAGCATACCTTGAGCTCAACATATTTATGAGTAGTCCACTACACTTCCCTTGTATCATATGTCCATTGGCATACATAATTGATACATTTCTTCAAGCTCATTTATGTCTACTATTCTTTGTTGCATTTTCATCATTTTAGTGATTTTGTAGAAGTGATTTCTTTGTGGTACTCAATCATTTTCTCCACTTTAACTTGTTATAGTTAAAGTAAACTAGAATCTCTACTATCCACATACCAAGTTTCATTAATTTTGGTTCAGCCAATCTATATGAATTAATGAAATCGACTATGTCTACACATCATCTTATTCCTGAAACATCAAGATGACCCCCCTGAGTTGCTAAACTCATTTCTCAGTGTATAGTGCCTCTAAATTCATGAATAACTTGCTCTAGTTAGCTATAGACTTGAATTAGATGTGTGCAAAAGCTCTATGGTCAATTCATACCAAGTTGTTGTTGATATATTTAGGTAGTGATGTGTGTGAACACTCTAGGACCGCCGGGGCACTTTTTTCCCTCTTTAGGAGGTTTTTTTCCCCCGGCTTGTATATACGCCTATTGCCCTAATGGGCTACTTATCTTTGTACATTCTCTAGTAATACATTCAGTCTTGTGTGTTGTACTCCAAGCTTCTTCTTCTTCCTTGTGCTGTTCGCGTGCTTCCGCAGACGTCTAACTCCAACAATTGGTATCATAGCAGGTCGTTGCTTCTTCTAGGGCGCCGTCGACACTCCTCCGTTTGCAGTCTCAGATTCGCATGAAAATTGGTGAGCATACTCAGGGTGTTTCCTAGATCAAAACAGCTTCGCCCTGTGGTGCCGAAATCGCGATCTGAGCTCGTTTCGGCCTCCGAACGCACTATCGCAGCGCTTGTGCAGGCTATTTCGTCCTTTTGTGCCAAAGGTATATACCAGTTTCTGTTCGCCAGTTTAAGCGTCTCGAAGTCTGCTACAGGTCTAGCAGAACTCGTCTGGGCAGTTCCGTTCAACTTTTTGAGATACAGTCAATTTTCTGCATCAAGGTATTTTAGTCACCGGCCATGGCTGAAAGCAGTGATGTATTCCGTATGTTGGCTGTTGAGGATAAGTTGGATGGTACCAACTACCCATTATGGGCTTATATGATGCGACATGTACTGGTTGCAAAAGGATTGTGGAACATTGTGCAGGGTGTTGAAAGACGTCCTGTTACACCTGTAACGACAGGTACTGCAAATACAGGTGTTGGAGCTGATGAAGATGGTGTCGAAGATGATATTCCGCAGATTCCTGTTCGTGCTGCTGTTTCTGTTGCACCTACTGCAGAGCAGATTCGTTGGGATGGCAGAGATGCCCAGGCACATGCATTGATAGCTTTGTCTGTCAAACGTGCCATTATCCCTCACATTCGCTCTTGCAGAACAGCAAAGGATGCTTGGGATACACTTACCACTTTGTACCAGGCTAGGAATGAGGCTCGTGTTGCTTACCTCCGAAAACAGTTGGAGAGTGAGCACATGAATGAAGGTGATTCTATGGACAGTTTTCTTACAAAGATCAAAGACTTGAAGGAACAATTGATTTCTGCTGATGAGGTTATACCAGATAGCTCACTTGTGTAGACCGTTCTGAATGGCCTTCCTGATTCATATCAGAGTTTTGCCTCTACTCTTCGATTGATGATGAAAGGCAATCCGAATGCCTTGTCATTTGAGGAATTAGTCTCTGTTCTGTTGCAGGAAGATCAGTCCAGGCAGAACAGGTCCATTATGCGTGTTGCAGATCAAGCTTTCCTAGCTAGTCAGAAGGGCAAAGGAAAATGGAGCTCTTCTACTAGTAAGCAGAAATCTGCAAATGCTGCACAATCGAAGAACCAGGATAAAGATGAGAAGAAATCAGAAAAGCAGAAATTGTTCTGCAAGTACTGTAAAGAAAATGATCATATTATAAAGAACTGTCCAAAACTGGCTGCTAAAGAGGCAAAGAAGAAAGAGGCTGGAATGGTTGTTGCAGAG
Organism: Ceratopteris richardii; assembly: GCA_020310875.1. NCBI lineage: Eukaryota > Viridiplantae > Streptophyta > Polypodiopsida > Polypodiales > Pteridaceae > Ceratopteris > Ceratopteris richardii. The sequence goes on along the minus strand of CM035416.1, from coordinate 21,384,478 downwards.
GCCTCTACACCAAAAACAGAGTCTGCAAATCTTGTGCAGGAAGAAGAATGGGCGTTTACTACTGTCTGCAGTTTTGACCCATCTTCTCATGATCAGTGCATGTCTGCAGTAGACTCAGATGTTTGGTACTTTGACAGTGGGGCGACCAAACATATTACCTCGCAGCGCAGTTTCTTCTCTTCACTCGAGCCTGCCCCTACAGGGAATACTGTCACATGCGCCAATAACTCCTCTTATCCTGTTATGGGAGTTGGTAAGATCATTTTGACTACTGCTGATGGTAGTTCTTTCACTTTGTCAGATGCTTTATTTGTGCCAGGGATCAAAAAGAACCTGTTATCAGTTTCTGCATTAGCCAAGATTGGCTTGGTTGTGAAATTCGTTGATGACAGGTGTACAGTCCATGATCTCTCAAATGGCGATGTGATTATTGCTTCTGGCATTTTATGTCGTGGGCTGTATAAGCTCATAGACTATGAAAGATCTGTGAATGATTCGGCATGTGCAGTTCATGATTCTCAGGCTATGTCAGATGCAAAGCTTTGGCATGCACGCTTTGGTCATCTGAATTTTGCTAGTTTGTTACGCCTGCAGAAATCTGAAATGGTGTCTTCTTTGCCCAAACTTGAGGCACCTGGAAAACATGTTTGTGAAGGCTGTATTTTGGGCAAAATGCAACATTCTTCCTTTCCAAAAGATGGTTCAGTTCGGGCTATGCAGAAATTGCAGCTTGTACATAGTGATGTCTGTGGTCCTATGCAGACACCCTCTTTTGGAAATTACCTTTACTTCGTGACTTTCATTGATGATTTTTCCAGGCATGCATGGGTATACCCACTCAAAGCAAAGTCCGAAGTGTTCATGTGCTTCAAACAGTTTTTGGTTTTGGCTGAAAATCTGTCAGCATGTAAAATGGGCACCCTCCGTTCTGATCGAGGGGGGGAATATATGTCTTCAGATTTTAATGCATTTCTGGCTGAACGTGGGATAAAACACCAGTGTACAGTGCCGTATACACCTCAACAGAATGGAGTTGCTGAACGAAAAAACAGGTCCCTCATGGAGATGGCGAGGTGCATGGTCAAAAGTCAGGCTTTACCACATAGTTTCTGGCTTGAGGCTGTCATGTGTGCAGCATATGTACTGAACAGGTGCCCCACCAAAGCGTTGCAGTCTATCACTCCATATGAGGCTTGGCATGACCGCAAGCCATCTGTTGCTCATCTGCGTGTTTTTGGTTGTTTGGCATATGCATTAGTGCCTGAACAACATCGCAGAAAATTGGATGATAAGGCAGTAAAATGTATTTTTGTTGGGTACAGTTCTGAAAGTAAAGGCTATCGTCTGTATCATCCACAGACTAAACGCATTCTGGTTAGCCGTGATGTTGTCTTTGTGGAAGATGCTATTCAGCCATTGCTTTCATGTACTAAGGAGACATCTGTTAGCTCCAAAGACATGTATGATACTTTGATGCCTCTTTTTACAGGTGGACAGGCTAGTGCTGGTCCTAATGAGGCAACTTCTCAGCCTTTGCAGGTTTCATATGATGATGCAGATCATTCCATTTCTGATGCAGATTTACATGATGCACTTGTTGATGAGAGAGCTGATATTGAACAGGCAAAAACTATGCCAAAATGGCTGGTGCAGACTTTGCGTGACAGCAAATTAGATGCACCTTTGTCATATCGTACTCGTTCAGGCTCTCATAGTACCTCCTTTGCATCAGATTGCTATGCTATGGCTGCATCTAGTCTCTGTGATGAGAATGAGCCTGTTTCTTTTGATGAAGCACAAAATTCAGAAAATTGGATGGCTGCTATGCAATCTGAATATGATGCTATAATGAAGAATGGTACATGGTCTTTATGTGACTTGCCTCCTGGCAAGAAGGCCATTGGCACTAAGTGGGTATACAAGCTGAAGCGTAAACCTGATGGTACAGTTGACAGGTATAAGGCTAGGCTTGTTGCAAAGGGTTATGCGCAGGAAAGAGGCATTGATTTTGATGAGACCTTTGCACCTACATGCTGTATGACTACTGTTCGGAGCATTTGTGCACTTGCAGCCCATCATGGTTGGAATGTACATCAGTTGGACATTAAAACAGCATTTCTGAATGGTGACTTGCATGAAGAAGTGTATGTTTTTCAGCCCCGTGGCTTTGTGCAGAAAGGGCATGAAAACCAGGTGTGCAGGTTAAAGAAGGCGTTATATGGTTTAAAGCAAGCACCACGTGCTTGGTATGAGAAGATACATGCCTATCTGATTGCACATGGTTTTGAGAACAGTCCAACTGAAAGCACCTTATATGTTAAGCGTGCTAATGATGTGCTTCTGATCATTGTTGTCTATGTAGACGACATGCTGCTCACTGGTCCTCTTGAGAAGCATATTGCTGATTTCAAGGCTGATTTGCATGCCTCATTTGAGATGTCTGATTTGGGGCATTTGCATCACTATTTGGGCATTCAGTTTATGCAAGTTGATGGTGGAATGGCTTTGTGTCAAACGAAATATATTGACACATTATTGCAGCGTTTTGGCCTTGAAGACTGTAAGCCTATTGCCACTCCTATGGAGACAGGTTTACGATTGAGTCTTCATGATGCTGGAGATGCATTTGATGCTGTTCTCTATCAGCAGGCTGTTGGATGCTTGATTTACTTATGCATTACTCGGCCAGATATTCAGTTTGCTGTCTCACAGATGAGCAGGTTTATGCATTGCCCAGGAGTCACGCATTGGAAAGCGGTTAAGCGCATCTTTCGCTACTTGAGTGGTACTCAGCTACTTGGGTTGTTTTATCCCAAGGGGGGATCACCACCGCCAGATTTGCATGCTTTTTCTGACTCAGATTGGGCTGGTTGCTATGACACTCGTGTGTCCACCAGTGGTTTTTGCTTCATGCTTGGTAGCTCATGTATATCTTGGTTGAGCAAGAAGCAGCCTACTGTGGCCACTTCCAGTTGTGAGGCTGAGTATAGGGCAGCTTTCACAGCGACTGTTGAGTGTGTGTGGCTCAGACGCCTTATGGCTGATTTGGGTGTTGGCCAGTCTTCTGCCACCACCATCTTCACTGACAGTCAGAGCGCATTGGCAGTTGCGAGGAACCCTGTGTTCCATGCTCGCACTAAGCACATTGAGGTGCATTATCACTATGTCAGGGAGAGGTTCTCTGCTGGGGAGATCAGCTTGGCATATGTGCCCACGCAGGAGAACATTGCAGACCTTTTCACGAAGGCTCTGCCTAGGGAGAAGTTTGAAGCTTTCCGCAAAGCTTTGGGCTTACTTCCTTTTGTGGAGTGATTTCCACATAGCTCGGCACTTCCTTATACATGAGTGCCAGCTCCTTGTTCACCGCATCACTCCCAGGGGGGATTTGTTGATATATTTAGGTAGTGATGTGTGTGAACACTCTAGGACCGCCGGGGCACTTTTTTCCCTCTTTAGGAGGTTTTTTTCCCCCGGCTTGTATATACGCCTATTGCCCTAATGGGCTACTTATCTTTGTACATTCTCTAGTAATACATTCAGTCTTGTGTGTTGTACTCCAAGCTTCTTCTTCTTCCTTGTGCTGTTCGCGTGCTTCCGCAGACGTCTAACTCCAACAGTTGTGAGCTTTGAGCAAAATACTGAGCACCTGCATTCCCAAAATAGAAGGTTTTCTCACACTCCTTACATATGCAAGTTTTGTTTTGATACAAAATTTTGGGAATGATGTTCTAAAGTACCTAGTGGTTGTAAATGCATTATTGTGAAGTCAAAGGAGTCTACTAAGCATCCCTAGAGTCAAGTTGATAGGTGTAGAGCAGGTTTTGTGCAACAGTAGCTCATCTCTCGAGTATACCCAACCATCTCCTCACAACGGTATCAGAGCAACAACAATTCAACATGGGAGATGGATTTCCTTCATCCATAGACAAATTGGCTCGAGGTGATTTCTCAACTTGGTCACTTAGAATGGAAGCTTATCTTCAAGGGAGAAACCTTTATGGTTACACGTCTAGAGATGAGATGATGCCAATCCTTAGAAGCAAAGGACAACCAACTCAAGAAGAACAAGAAAGGTTAACCACATGGTGCTCAAAGGATGCTCTAGCTAGGTCATACATTCTGAAATCCATCTCTGATTTTTTTACTTCCACACATCAGAATTGCAAGACTCCATAAGAGACTTGGAATGCTCTTGAAGCATTCTTCTCATCAGGTACCAAGGCAATAAAAAACCAAGTATGGATGGAGTCCACTACACTCAAGAAGATGCCCAAGCATATTGTGACTGATTTTGTCACCAAAATGAAGGACATAGCAGATCAACTTGGGAGCATTGGAGAATTCATTGATGAAGAGAAAATACTGAGGCAAGTGATCAATGGAATAAAGGTAGATGACAAATGGGAAACTTTCACCACAGCCATGGACCTCTATGCGGATATGTAGGTTCCTGATTTCCACACCCTCATGGGATAATTGTTCACACATGAGGCAAAGCTTATGAAGAATGGAGACAAATCAAAAGGTAATCAATCCTTTACCCTATATATAGATAAGAACAAGAATAAGGATGGTAAAGGCAAGAGTAAAAACCTTGATGATGAAGGTAGTACCTCTCAAGAAAACTTTGCAGGTAGAGGTAGAGGCTCAAGAGAAAGAGGCAGAGGAGGAAGATAAGGTAGGTTACTCCTCCTTACTCTCCTCTCTGTGATTCTTGTCTTTGACTTTGATTCCTACCTTTGACTCCCTTGTCATATGCTTCCTTGACGTGTTAGCCTGCCTTGACTGCCAAGAATATATTTTCTTTTGTTCATGTTCAGAGACATCAGAAATGTCCATGCCCATCCATGCCCTCACAAACCTTCAATCGCTATATCAAAACACAAAGCACATTAATAACTCAATAAATTAAAATCCAAAATTCAACATTCATATATAATAACAATTAGGTTAATGCTCCCACATTAAGAATATTCATGATTTTTGACAGTTTTGAATCTTTAAACTTGTTGATTCATTGAGAAAATGTACCGGTTTCCTATGAAGGTTTCTCATGTAAGTGCCGTTGGTGATAGAAGAATAGCTCATTTGTTGTTGTGTGTTGTACTGGTTGAATGTACAATTACGTTTTTTTTACACATGTTCACATATTCATACATGAGAATACGCATACACACATAACAGGCTATATCCGGATACATATGGTCCAAAAGGTTTGAATCTATTTTTTCTTCCTATAAGTTAGTACCTTCAAACATACTTACCCAATCACACACAAACATACTATCTACTTAACATTTGGGTAAATTTTCACATAGCATATTTGGGAAAGGATCTAAAACCAAGTACACGATAAAGTTATAAAGCCTTTGGCATCCACGAACAGAGAATAAAAGAGCATTCATTATGTGAATTATTATCATCATGGGTTAGAGATAATTTTGGATGCAAAAAAGGGGTTTAAAGAGCCAAAGTTGTAGACATGCGAAGGGGGATCTCGACCGGTTCTTCTTTTTTTGGCATGTTAATACCATGTTTTAATAATTATCGTGACTCTCGATTCTTAATGATAGACCATAGCCATGATGATGAACCTCCCAATCTTTTCCAACTTCATAGCCTTGAGTGTGCCTAGAGGTAGACTTACAAGTCAAGCCTTCTATTGTTTTGTGGAGCAATGTGAAATGAGGATCTAGAAAGTTGTTCATAAAGTTCACAACGTTCATCTACATCCATATCTTCAAGAAGGCTTCCACCTTCATTGTATGCCCATTAAAGACAAAAAGAAAGACTTTATGGTTCCATTTGTTTGGTGTCAGAAAATACAAGAGAACGCGTACTTGAGAAATTAATTGTAGAGTGGCAGCATGTTCACACTGAGAAATTAATTGTAGAGTGGCAGCATGTTCACACTTGGGAGTTTGACCGGGATCGAACTTGGAATTTGTCAATCCCGTGGCCACAAGCCGACACCATAAAGCACTGCGCAGTGCGAATCGATCCTTGAAATTTAGATCCGGTGCAGTCTTGTCATATATAAAAGAGAGAAACATAAACTCAAGAAAAGTATTCCTTTTTTTTTAATCAGATGAGAAATGAGGGGAATACTCAAAATGCATCCATTACGGCGGGTGGAAATTCAGAAGGGCAACAAGTCAAACAGCTCATGGTATACGACATATTTAGTTAGCAAGCTCATCCAAAAGGGACCACAAACATTTTTAAATATCCGAAATTTATATTGACCAAAGGAAAATACTATAAAGGTGTCCCTGTTTTGGGTTAGAACTTAGAAGTGGGAGGAGACAACTCAAAGTACAGCTCATTATACGTGGCATCTTTGTTTGATTAGAAAATTCATTTATGCAAAGAAACATAAAATACTCTCAACACGTTGGCTACGTCGGTAGCCCTCATTTTGGGGGGGCCTTAAGGGGGAGGGGGTATCACGCTTTTTGTTTTTTGGAAAAACAAGGAAAGATGAGTTGTATTACTAAAGGGCAATTTTAGGCAAGACAAGGGGGATGTCACTTTGAAGATGCCAAAGCCACTATGAATTATTAGCCATTGAAGAAAGGAGTGCTCGATTTTTTTCTGTGAGCAAATAGAGAAAGAAATGTGAATTCAAGATGGAGCATACAATTGTACAAGAGGCACGATCCCACAAGAGGGGCCTAGACGGCCAATACAACAATGAGTAAAAGTGCTCCGTTACAAGAGAAAATCATATCAAATCTAGCCAATGAGTAAAAAAAAGAAGGGTATCTCTCCATTGGCTCGGGGGGAAATTTTTGAATACAACAGACAAGTGAGTGTTCTCTGGGAGGGCTCCTTTAATGTCCCCTATACGATTGTGGCCGATTTTCCTTAAGCCTTGGGAGAAGGTAAACAAAAGTTCCTTCTTTCCACTTTTGAAGACAACTTGATTTCTACTCAACCAAATAGTCCAAAGGGTATGAGATCTCCATAGGCTCCATAATGCAATGTCCATTATATTGCATGACCCTAGCAAGATCTTCTTATATCCAAATTTGATGCCATATTTGGAGCAATAGGGCTGAAGAACCTGCTAGAACATATTAGCATGAGCAAAATTCATAAATAAATGGGGAAAATCCTCCAATTCATCACAAAAAGTACAATGTCCATCATTAACACCACACCTCTTGGCTCTATTGCCACTCCAGAGATCATTATGAATAATAATTCAATGAAGGTAGGAATGTTTAATATTCATGAGGAAAGGATAATTGAGCCCCTTTGTTTCTTATACTTGCACAACAACTCCTGGCAACTTCAACAGCTTGAACATGTTTGTTGATGGGACATAATAGCACCTAGTCATGAAGGATGTGCTTGCAATGCAACAGGACTTGTGTGCAAGAAAAAGACAAATTACTGAAAGAGAGAATCGTTTGATCTTGCATCAATTCACCACTGTGTGTTAGGTCTCTACAACTATTGATGCCAAGCTTTTTAGATTTATGTTCTTTGATGGCAAAGAGAAAGCCACCCTAAAAAGATAGATTCCTTCAAAAAGAAGTCAATATTTCTAAAGAAGTGAGAATTGAGGTCATAGAGCTTTTTCACCTCCATCCTAGTATTCTCCATCTTGCAGCTGAGAGAACTTCTCATAGGGAAGAAATAGTGACGAGATATAGTAATGCCCCAAGAAGAGTGATCCTTCCAAGCCCTATAGTTTTTTAAGTGAAATATAAAAATGTTTCTTTTAAGCAGACAAGCCTGATGTCATTAGTGTTAAGTGAAATATAAAAATTTTCCTTTTAAGTAGACAAGCCTGATGTCATCAGAGCTAATTGCTCTAGAAATCCAATTAGCAGCAAGATTGCTAGCCATTTTGATAGGAAAAGGAATATCCAAACCCTCTTCTTTTATAGGAAGACAACAAATTTCCTATGAGACTTTAGGAACTCTTTAAACTTAAGGAATACCACCCCCCAAGAACCTTCTAGATAAGGCAATGACTTGCATAAGGTATTTCTTAGAAGGAAGCCAACAAGCCAAGAAATAAGTCACATAGGGCAAGACATAGTGGTTAAGCACAAAGGCTCTATGAGACAAAGAACTTTGGTAGACATAACACTTAAATATTTTATCATGAAACTTGTTCATAGCCCATTCCCAATGTTGATTGAAGGAGATTTGAAAGCCCATAGGAATACCAAGCAGTCTAAAAACTTCCCATCTTTGATGATCTCACATCCTTTCTCCTTAATGTCATTAGGAACGACATCTTAGAGGCTTTAAAAGTAGTCTTTTTATGATTGACTTGAAAACTACTTGCCATGAAGAAGGTATTTAAGCAATTCAATAAGTAGAGAGTAGAGGACGTTGGAGTTTGAGGTATGTGGAAGCACGTAGACAACAAAAGGAAGAAGAAGAAGCTTGGAGTGCAACACACAATACTGAATGTATTACTAAGTAAATGTACAAACATAAGTGACCCATTAGGGTTATAGGCATATATACAAGTCGAGGAAAAAAACCTCCTAAAGAGGGGAAAAAGTGCCGCAAGGGTCCTAAGTGTGTTCACACACATCACTACCAAAATATATCAACAAATCCCCCCTGAGAGTGATGCGGTGAACAAGGAGCTAGCACTCATGTATAAGGAAGTCCCAAGCTATGTGCAAAGAGATCAATCGACAAAAGGAAGTAAGCCCAAAGCTTTGTGGAAAGCTTCAAACTTCTCTCGTAGTAGATCCTTTGTGAAAAGATTTGCAATGTTATCCTATGTGGGCACATATGCCAAACTGATCTCTTCAACAGAGAACCTCTCCTTGAAATAATGATAATGCACCTCAATGTGCTATGTGCGAACATCGAACATAGGGTTCCTCGCAACTACCAATGTGCTCTGACTATTAGTGAAGATGGTGGTGGCAGAAGGCTCACCAACACCCAAATTAGCCAAAAGACATCTGAGCCACACACACTCAAGCATCGTTGTGAAAGTTGACTTATACTCAGCCTCATAACTAGAAGTGGCCATAGTAGGCTACTTCTTTCTCAACCAAGATATGCATGAGCTACCAAGCATGAAGCAAAAACCACTATTGGACACATGCATGTCATAGAAACCAACCTAGTTAGAGTCAGAAAAAGCACGTGAATATAGAGGTAGCGATCCCCCCTTGGGATAAAACAATCCAAGTAGCCAAGTACCACTCAAGTAGTGAAAGATGCACTTGACCACCTGCCAATGCTTGACACCTAGGCAATGCATAAACCTATTCATCTGAGAGACAACAAACTGAATATCAGCCAAACTTATGCATAAGTAAATCAAGCATCCAACAACCTACTGATAGAGAACAATGTGAAATGCACCTCCAACATCATGAGGACTAAGTCATAAACATGTTTCCATAGGAGTGGCAATAGGTGTGCAATCTTCAAGGCCAAAACACTTCAATAACGTGTCAATATATTTTGTTAGACACAAAAGTATTCCACCATCAACTTGCATAAAGTAAATGCCCAAATAATGATGCAAATGATCCAAATCCGACATCTCAAAAGAGGCATGCAAGTGAGCCTTAAAATCGACAATATGCTTCTCATTAGGGTTGGTGAGCAATATGCCATCAACATAGACAACAATGATCAAAAGTACATAATTGGCATGCTTAACATATAAGGTGCTCTAAATTGGACTGTTCTCAAAACCATGGGCAATCAAGTAGGCATGTATCTTTTCATAACAAGCACGTGGTGCTTGTTTCAAGCAATATAATGCCTTTTTCAACATGCACACTTTATTTTCATGCCCTTTTTGCACAAAACTACGGGGCTCAAAAACACTTCTTCAAGTAAGCCCCCATTCAGAAATGCATTTTTAATGTCCAATTGATGTACATTCCAACCATGATGAGCTGCAAGTGAATAGATGCTATGAACACTAGTCACTCAGCATGTGGGTGCAAACGTCTCGTCAAAATCAATGCCTCTCTCTTGAGCATAACCTTTTGCAACAAGCCTAGACTTATACCTATCAACTATTCCATCAAGCTTATGCTTCAGCTTGTATACCCATTTAGTGCCAATGGCCTTGTTTCCTAGAGGCAAATCACATAGAGACCAAGTACCATTGTTCATAATAACATCATATTGTGATTGCATAGCAGCTATGCAATTTTCTGAATTTTATGCTTCATCAAAAGAAGTAGTCTCATTCTCATCACAAAGACTAGAGGCAACCATAACATAACAATCTGATGCAAAACAAGCACTATGAGAGCCTAAATGAGTATGATATAACAAAGATGAAGTATTTTGATGGCGATGCACCACAGTACGCTCTCCTTCTCAAGAGCTCGACGATGATATGTTCGGAGTAGAAAACCAAGCTCCTAAGGCCGCATGCAGTACTCCACACAAAGGTTGTAGAATACGCAGAAAACACAGTACATAGGGAGCACGAAGACAGACTTCTTAGGTCTTACAAATGTGGTCGAACTTACAGTCTGTGACTGACCAGGCCACTATATGTCTTATTAAAGAACATATACAAAAAAGTGTCCGGTGGCCATTTGGCCTTTCACATGGACACTAACGGTAACAATCTCCCACTAAAGGCCAATATGGTGAGAGTAACTATGGGAGAAAAATAAAGAATGATAAAGAATACATGAGTGTAAGTATACAAACTATACCTCGCACCTGATGGGCATGTTACACAATATACAAGTGACTGCATAAGATCAAGAATCAAGTAACCCCCATCAAGTGACAACAGTGTCGAAAGCTATCCTATGGTAGAGCTTTAGTCAAAGCATCTGTAGCATTATCTCGAGTGTGAACCTTCTCAAGAATAATGCTCTCAGTGGCTAAGCAATCTCTAATGAAGTGATACCTCACCTCAATGTGCTTGGTCTTTGCATGATAGACCGGATTCTTAGCCAAAGCAATGGCACTCTGACTATCACTGAGCAAGCGAGGTACATGCTGAGGTAAACCCATATCACAAGCAAGAAGAGAAAGCCACAATGCTTCCTTACATGCCTCACTTGCTGCAACATACTTTGCCTCTGTGCTGGAAACAGCTGTACATTCTTGAAGACGAGATCTCCAAGAGATAGCACCTCCAGCAAAATGAAAAATGTACCTTGATGTAGACTTACGATTGTCTACACAACCAGCATAGTCAGAATCTATGTAACCAATAATGTATGCTTTCCCTCTACCTACGCATAGACACTTGTCCTTAGTGCCACTGAGATATCTCAAAATCATCTTGACCGCTTCCCAATGTTTCTTTCTAGGATTAGACATATATCTGCTCACAACTCCCACTGCAAATGCCATGTCTGGTCTTGTGGCTACCATAGCATACATGAGACTACCAACAGAAGACTGATAGGGAATTTAGGTCATGAATTCCTTTTCCTCATCTGATTTGGGGCAGTCATCCTTGCTCAATTTCACATATGTGGGTAAAGGTGTACTCAATGCCTTTCCACCCTGCATATTGAACCGGTGAAGTACTTTGGATATGTACTCACTTTGAGACAAGTATATGCATCTTTTACTCCTATCACGATTAATGCGCATGCCAAGAATATGTTTGGCATCACCCAAATCCTTCATATCAAATGTTTGACTCAACTTCTTTTTGAGAATTGACAAATCATAAGAGGACTTCCCAGCAATCAACATATCATCGACATAAAGTATCAAGCATATCAAGCTGCCATCAGAGCATCTCTTTGTGTAGAGACAATGATCCTCATTGCTCCGAGAATAGCCTTGGGACTTCATAAAAGCATCAAACTTTTGGTACCATTGTCTAGGAGACTGTTTAAGTCCATCCTAGCTCTTCTTGAGCTTACAAACTAGACTTTCCTTGCTAGGAACTACATAACCCTCTGGTTGTTCCATATAGATCTCATCTTTAAGATCTCCATGCAAGAAAGTTGTTTTCACATCCATTTGGACTAGCTCTAAGTCCTCCATTGCAACGAATCCAAGCAACATGCACAAAGTAGTCATCTTGACCACTGGATAGAACATTTCCTCAAAATCAACACCATGTTGTTGCTTAAAACCCTTTGCAACAAGTCGTGATTTATATTTTGGAGAAGCACTATCTGATGTGAATTTCAGCTTATATACCCATTTACATGGTCTTTCCTGCCCTTTGGCAAAGGTACTAAGTCCCAAGTACCATTCTTGTGAATAGAATCCAACTCACTCTTCATGGCACGCTCCCACTTGACATGATCCTCTGTCTGCATAGCCTCTTTGTAGCAAGAAGCTCATCGGCATCTGTTAGCATAACAAAATCTAAACCTGGAACATATCTATCAGGTGGATGTGAGAAATGTGCAGAACGTCTCAATGGTTGCTAAACAGGAACATGTGCAAACTGATCTGAACGGACATTCTCTTGAACATCCCTATGTGCAACATTTTTATGCATGCTAACTGGAGGACTAGTATCCTCGAACACCACTCTTCTCACTTCAACCTCCTTAATGGGCTCTTTATGCATCTTAGACTCATTAAAAATGACATCACTACTTCTGATCACTGACCGTGTTTCAAGATCCATAAGCGATATCCAAATTGTCCTTCTCGACCATATCCAAGAAAAATGCATTTCTTTGACTTATGGTCCAACTTTTGTCTAAGATTCTTGGGTATATGAACATATGCTTCACACCCAAAAACTCGAAGATGATCATAATATGGTGGTTTCCCTGTCCATAACTCTTGTGCCACTTTCAGACCTTTGCTAGTACTAGGTGAAAGGTTAATCACATGAACTGTAGTCAATACTTCTTCTGCCCAAAAACCTTGTGAGAGGTTTGCATGATGCAACATAGAGACTACTCTATCTTGAATAGTTCTCTTCATCCTCTCAGCTACACCATTCTGTACTAGGATATAAAGAGTTGTAAACTCTCTACAAATTCCTCTCGACTGACAGAAAAGGCTGAATTCATGTGAGGTATACTCACCCCCATTATCTGAACGTAAAGCCTTAAGCTTAGTTCCTTTTTCAGTCTTAACTGAAGCAAGCCATTTTCTGAAAGTAGGGAAGACATCATCCTTTGATTTGATAGGATATACCCAGACTTTTCTACTAGCATCATCTATGAAAGTGACAAAGTAAAGAGAACCACCTAAGGACCTAGTGGGCATAGGACCACACACGTCTGTATAAACGAGATCTAAAGGTTGCATCGAAGAGTCAATGTGCGTTCTATGCACATTTCTGGTTTGCTTTCCATATTGACAATGCTCACAAAATGAAAAATAAGAGAAAGATAACACGGGTAAGTAGCCAGAACGAGAAAGATTTTCCATTCCACTACGAGATATATGGCCCAAACAACCATGCCAAATACAAGCCATAGGTTGTTCAATAACAGCTAACAAGTGTTCTTTCTGTGATACAAATAAAGGATAAAGTGAGCCAACTTTGCTTCCTTTTGCAATAACCATATTGCCCTTTGATATATGAAAGGACTGAGCATAGAAGACCACCTTGTAACCAAGGTCATCAAGTTGAGCAACTGACATCAAACTGCATGATAACTGAGGTACATGGCGTACATTATGCATAGTAAATTTTGAACCATCAATGAACTGCACAACCACATCTCCAATCCCCACAACATCACACTGGTAAGAGTCACCAAGTCTCACGATACCAAGAGACTTTGCTGCATAATTAGAGAACCATTCTCTATGTGGTGTCACATGGAAAGAAGCACCAGAATCTAGCAGCTACGTGTGGGAAAGAGAATCAGCCATAAGTGCCTCAGATGGCACAATACTATCAAGTGTCAACACATCAGCATCATCGGAAATAGCATTAATTTCTTCAATCTTCACAATCGAAGTAGATGGTGCAGGTAACTGTTTAACATGCCCATCAACATTCTGTCCTTTACCTTTAGCATTCTTTAATGCATAACAGTCTTTCTTCATGTGTCCTTTCTTATGACAATAATGGCATTCGATATCCCTCTTCCTTGATTTACTTCTACTCTTATTCGGTTGACCATTCTTTTCCTTGTTCTTGCTCCTGCCATGTTGCTGATTCTTTCCTTGGTAAGAATCACGAACATTATATGCATCTCCACTCTGAGTGCCAACCATAGATTTTCTACGAATCTCCTCACTCAAGAGTGCTCCACATATGTCATCATAGATGAGTTTACCACCAGGTGCACTATTGCTAATAACTGTGCAAAACGTATCCCATGATGATGGCAGGGTGCATAACAACAATACTGCTTTCATTTCATTATCCATATCCATTTTCTGAGCCTGTAACTGGGAGAATATAGCATCAAACTCATTTAGATGAGTAGCAACACTATCTGTGTCCTTCATATGAAGGTCATATAATTTTCTCATCAGATACACTTTATTTGATGCCGTCTCTTTTTCATATGTATTGCATAACTTCTTCCAAAGCTCCTCTGCACTTTCACAGTCTAATACTGTAAAGTAAACATTATTTGCCAGGTGCAAGTGAATGGTAGACCTGGCCATTTCATCTAACTCATCCCAATCATCTTCATCCATGTCAGCAGGCTTCTTTGAAATCCCATTTACTGGCTTCCATTGCCTCCTTTGAATCAGCACATCTTTAATCTAATTCTTCCATAGAGCAAAGTTTGTGCCATCAAATTTTCGGATCTCAAAATGGTCTTTGCCCTGCAAGTTATAGCTCTTCCTCGGAACACTAGCACTAGACCCTGATCCACCAGATGTGCCTGAGACCTCTGATGCCATGATTGTAGAGAACTGAATAGAATGATAATGGAGCTAGAAGAGTCCAAACACCAACAAATAAGTGTATCATGGAGTAAATCGACCACTATATAGTTGACTAAACCACAAATCTGGAAAAATTTTGTCAGAGTATCCTCTGCAAAATTAGCATATGACCAGTGTCAAAGTATCATAAAACTGCAAGTACTGACATGTCTACCTGCATAGTGAATCACTGACTCCACTGCATATAATGAGTTACCCAATAGAAGCCAACTAGGCTTATCAAGCACCTATGGACAACTATCATACATCTCCTATGGCGAGGCTGGGTAAGTCTTCCACCTGCATCACCGAAGAGACCCCGACATCTGGGTGTCTCCCAGGTAAGAAAACCTCACCACGACCCTCTTTATCAAACGTAAAAGGCTTTATGCAAAGAACTTAACCACTATATCAATGACCACATGGATGTACATAAGCGGTATCCACAGAAGCATACATGGTGTGTATGTGCTCAATATATGCAGTAAAATGACACTAAAAGGCTGAATACATAGCCCAAAAACTAGCCAATAACACCTGCAAGTGTCTGTCAACTCTGATGTTTTAGGCTTAAAAAACCTGCATAAATTTGCAGCGACTACTCCCACCAAAACTGAAAACCTCGAGAAACCTGTAGTTTTACGAGTGAGGCATCAAAGTGTCCTACACACATTTGGAGCTAATTGATATCTCCCTAGTACATGAAACTATTGGCTCAATTGCATCTTCCACAAAAACAACATCATGGCTAAACAAAATATTGCATTTAGTCTATGGATGGTACAAACAATAGCCTTTGCTTTCAAAACCATACCGAACAAAAATACATTTACTGCTTTATCATCTAATTTTCTAGGTTGTGGTTCAAGTACTAATGCATATGCCAAAAAACCAAAGACATGCATATGAACAACAAATGGCTTGTAGCCCTGCCAAGACTCATATGGAGTGATAGACTACAATGCTTTTGTGGGACATGTGTTAAGTACATATGCTCCACACATAATCGCCTCAAGCCAAAAGCTATGTGGTAAAGCCTGACTTTTGACCATACACCTTGCCACCTCCATGAGAACTATTCTTTCTATGAGCAAAACTGTTCTATTGAGGTGTATACAACACCATACACTGATGTTTTATCCCACATCCAGCTAGAAATGCATTAAAATTAGAAGACATGTATTCCCCCCCTCGATCATAATGGACAGTGCCCATTTTTCATGTTGATAGATTTTTATCCAAAACCAAAAACTGTTTGAAACCCATAAACAAGTCAGACTTTTCTTTCAATGGATACACCCATGCATGCCTGAAAAAATCATCCATAAAATTCATGAAGCAAAGTTAGTTCCTAAAAGAAGCTATCTGCATAGGACCATAAACATCATTTTGAACAAGCTACAATTTTGAAGTAGCTCATACTGAACCGTCTTTTGGGAAGGAGGAATGCTACATTCTGCCCAAAATATAGCCTTTACAGACATGTTTAAAGGTATTTGAAGTTCGAGCAAAGAGGACACCATTTCAGATTTTTGCAAGCATAGGAAACTAGCAAAATTCAGATGATGAAAGCGTGCATGCTAAAGCTTTGCATTTGAGAAAGCCTACGAATCTAAAACTCCACATGTTGAATCATTAATAGATTTTGCCTGGTCTATGAGCTTATACAGCCCATGACATAAAATTTTAGAAGCAATAATAACATCACCATTTGAGAGATCATGAACTATACACCTGTCATCAACAAAGTTGACAACCAAGCCAATATTGACTAATGCTAAAAGTGATAACAAATTTTATTGATCCATGGCACAAAAAAAGCATTGAAAATGTGAAAGAACTACCATTGGTAGTAGTTAGAATTATCTTACCAACCCCCATGATAGGATAGGAGGAGTTGTGGATGCATGTAAAAGTATTCCCTATAGGGGTAGGCTCAACTGAACTAAAGAAATCGCGCTGCAAGGTAATATGTTTGGTTGCTCCACTATCAAAGTACAAAACATCTGAGTCTACCCCAGACATACATTATTCATGAGAAGATGGTTCACAATTGTAAACAGTAGTAAACACCCATTCTTCATTCTGCACAAGATTTGCAACCTCTGCTTTAGGTATAGAGGCTCCTACAACAACTATTCCTGCTTCTTTTTTCTTTGTCTCTTTTGCAACCAATTTTGGACAACTCTTTATGACACGATAATTTCCTTTACAGTATTTAAAGAACTTTTTTTCCTTTTTTTGGTTTTTTTTCTCGTCTTTGTCTTCCCTTATTTAATGTGCAAAATTAGCAAATTTTTGCTTACTAGTAGATGAGCTCCATTTACCTTTGCTCTTCTATCTAGCTAAGAAAGCTTGATTTGCAACACGCATAATGGACATGTTCTACCTAGATTGATCTTCTTGCAATAAAACAAATACTAACTCCTCAAGTGTTAAAGCATTTGGATTTCCTTCATCATCAACCAGAGAGTAGAAGGAAAACTATGACATGAATTTGGAAATCCATTAAGAATGGTCTGCACAAGTGAACTATCTGGCAAGACTCCATCTACATAAATCAACTCCTCCTTCAAATCTTTGATCTTTGTCAAAAAACTATCCATAGATTCTCCTTCATTCATATGCTCACTCTCCAACTATTTTCAAAGGTAAGCAACATGAGCCTCATTTCTTGCCTGATACAAAGTGGTAAGTGTATCCCAAGCATCCTCCACTATTTTGTAAGAGTGCATGTGAGGGATAATGGCATGCTTGATAGAAAAAGCTATCAATGCATATGCTTGAGTATCTCTACCATCCAACAACCTTTCTGTGTAGTAGGTGTAGAAGGAACCGTAGCATGAAGAGGAATTCGAAGATCATCATCGTCAATGGCATTTGTATCATCTTCAATAACTATATTTGTAGGTGTAGTAGGTCATTTTTCAACAACTTGCACAATATTTTATAGTCCTTCTGCTACTAGTACATGACACATCATATAAGCCCATGATGGATGATTGGTACCATCCAACTTGTCCTCAATAGCCAACATACGGAATACATTATTTCTTTCGGCCATGGTCACTGACTAAAATACCTTGATGTTCAATTCTCATCCCCAGGGATCCGCCAACTGGGGCAGTATCTCAAAAAGTTGAATAGAATTACCCTATCAGGTTCTGCTAAATCTGTAACAGACTTCGCGGGTCTTGTATTGGTCAACCGAAACCTATATATATGTTTGGCACAAAAGAACAAAATTCATGCACATGTGCTACAATATTGTGCTCAAAGAGGGTGACGATGCCCTAGATGAAGCGAAAACCTACTTAGATACCAATTGTTGGAGTTTGAGGTCTATGGAAGCATGTGAACAACACAAGGAAGAAGAAGAAGAAGCTTGGAGTGCAACACACAATACTGAATGTACTACCAAGTAAATGTACAAAGGCAAGTGACCCATTAGGGTTATAGGCATATATACAAGCTGGGGGAAAAAAACCTCCTAAAGGGGAAAAGAAGTGCCCCAATGGTCGTAAGTGTGTTCACACACATCACTCCCAAAATATATCAACAGAGTAGTCATCAACCTTCATTAACATACTATTATCATCAACAAACATTTGAAGACCCAAGGGAAAGGGGAATTAGGGATGAGCAAACCTTTTAAGAGGTTGTTAGACATAGCATCTTTGATAAGCCATCTAGGGCATCACTAGCAATAGCAAATAGTAAACGGGGAAAGGGGCACCCTTTTATGATAGAAATCCTAGAAAAGGCATTCTTTTACCTGATCCAAAATCATGAAGATACTGCAAAAAAATCCCACTCAATTCTATCATAGGCCTTGTCAAATTCAACCTTGAACAAATAAAAGTTTTGACTAGTGTCATCGCCATACTCAATGCCTTCCCAAAGAGAAACTATGGCATCAAGGATGTATCTACCTTTAATAAAGCCTTCTTGCTTATGAAGGATCATATCCTTCATTATGGCACTTAGTCTTCTAGCTAAAGTGGTAGTAAAGATCTTGTCGATAGTGGTCAAACACGAAATAGATCTCCAACTATTGCTATCTTCTTTAGGCTCTCTTTTATGCACCAAAAAGATCACTCCCATATTGATTTCCATAAGAAGGAATCCCTTTTATAGTGGATGCCTTCCAAATCAAGAGAATATAAGGAGTAAGAAATTAGTAATTCCATCAATGCCATGAGATTTGCAAGGTTTCAATTTACTTATGGTTTCTTTAAGCTCACCATTAGTGAAAGGAATGGCAAGTAAATTAGCCATGATTTTAGGAGTCATTGGGAGTTCCATGAAAGCCATGATGTTTGTAGGGTTTCAATTTACCTATGGTTTCTTTAATCACCAATAGTGATGGGAAGGTGCATTCAAGTAGCCACATGCTTTCTTTGACCTCACTAATATTGAGGGGAAATTCTACTAAATCAACCATGCTTTTTGAAATCAATTTTTTCCTTTTAAGGGCAATTTAAGCCATGGCTCTTTGGATATCCTTCCCCCCACGTGGGAGAGCTAGAGAAAACATCAGTAAAGAAGCCCATAGTCTCCTGCAAGTTCTCTTCAACATTGATAGTCATCCCACCAGGCTTCTTCAAAAACATATGTATGAAATCCTTAACTTTCTTTTTCTTTTTAAACAAGCACATACTTTTGTTGGGTTTATCAAGATTTCCAACCCGAAATTCTCTTGAAGAAGCAAGAATGCCATTAGCATCAAGGTACTCGTCATACTCTCTCCTAGAGAGCCAAGATCTTATCATGCTTACTAAGGTTAGCCAAAAGGGAAGAGTGAAGAGAGTTAAACTCCTTGGTTATACTTAGTCTTCTTTTAGATCTGATATGTTTGGAAAGCTTTCTAGAATGAGAAAAGAGAGATTAGATATCTTTGTTTGATCTTTCTCAAGCAGTAAGGGGATTAACACCACTCCAAAAATGATAAGAAATGAGTTTCTTAGTGTTCTCAACAACAAGGGATTTTGAGGAGGGAGGCATCGAGGTGAGGTCATCTGGATTTATAGCTAGGATAATTACCACAAAGTCGAATCAAAAGGGTTTTGTGGTCATAAATCATCAAGGATGAGTATAAGTCATAAGAAACATTACAAAAGTGTTGAAGATAGGGGATCTTGATATAGCATCTATCGAGTCTAGAAACATGATGGGAGAAACCTTTTTTTCTATTATTCATGGAGAAGCCAAAATTTTGAGAAATATAAAACAAGGTCATGAGAGGTGATAACGTTAAACCAAGCCGTCCTCTGACAATCACCTATAATACTACCCTTGTTGTCAAGATGATTTTGAAGGGAAGTGACCACCTTAAAGTCATCAAGGAGGGGCCAACTAGACCTTTAAGCTCATCCCATTGGTTAGACATAGAAAAGGCATAATTGGAAGGATACAAAATAACAAAAGTATAGTTTATAGGCTCGTTAAGGGTAATGGCCACCCATTAGTGAGAGGAGATAAAAATTATATTCTTAATGTTGGAAGTGAGGTAGGCCCTTAGGCTCATGTCACAGGTCCATGGTTCCATAGTTCCAGTCATGTACAACATTAATTCCAGCAATCTTCCATATTGACAAAACATGAACATACCACAACTTAATCATACAAATGATGAGACAAAGATAGAGAAAGAATAGACAACATGTGTAAGGTGTTACGTAAGCCATCGCTTATTCATAGTATCATATATACCAATGTTCAATGTACAATGTGGGAGCAAAATTCTCAACCATTCTATGTGATGAGAAATAGATGAACGAGTGAATGTACAATGTAACAAACATATTCAGATGTATGGGCAGTAATCTGAATATACATGAGATGTGTGACCTTATAGGTTATAGAAGAGTGAATATGAGTGACTGAAAGAGGAAGGATAGAAATACTTATGTTACAGAAGGTTATGAATCCTATGAAGCTTTCAGCAAGGTTTTGTTATGTTCGGTTCAGCTAACCTTATTCTACAATTTGGAAAGCTGAGGAATGACATGGAAAGCTATTGGCATGTGTACAGTGCTAATAAAAAGGGTCCAGAGATTTTGTTCCAGATACAGGTATTGTTCACTGAACATCAAATTTATTGAAAGAAGGAAGACGTTCCAGATTTCATAAAGTCTGATATATTTGAAGAATTTTGGATACTAGTCATCCAGGGGGGTGATTAAACATAAAGACTTATTTTCAGCCATATGTGAAAGAATGCAGATTCATACCTACAGGTATTCCTATTTCAGGTATTCCTATATTTCCTTTGTCAGGTTCTCTTTATGTTCCAGCTTTGAAAGAAGAAGGAAGAAGAAGAATGTTTGGAGAAAGTTCCTGTTCAGGAGAAGGTTCCAAAATTCTATTGAAGAGAAGCTTGATATTTCAGAAAGGTATATTACAGACGTGCGCACATATATGTTTATACCAAGTTCTGAAGGAAAGAAGTATGAAGGATTTAAGGATGAAGACATGATGACATCATAGATTTTTGACTCATATTTCAATTGATTTCAGTTGATTTCAATTGAGTTGAGTTGATTTGACTTGAGTACAGTCAGAGATGAACCAGTAGTGTTCATAATACACTAAGTTGTGAGTTAACAGTCACAGGTTCCAGGATTCAGTTCTTGATTTTGTTTAGTGTATTTACATGACGCAGCAGAAGTACATTGAGAAATCCTTTTTCGAAAGGTAAATGCAAATATATAGATCCCAGTGTATGTTTTCAGAAGACAGGAGATAGCAGGTTCAGAGACAGTTCATGCTACATTTGTTGTCAAGCAGTGATTGCTTGATGAATACACTATTGGATATCTAGTTTGCATATTTTCTCAAGTATTATGGTTCATACTCAGCAAGGTCAGGTTTTTTGAAGGAAAGTCAAATTCAGTTTTGAAGAAGATTTTTTTCCTGAAGTACGGCAGTACAAGCTTGAAGCTTGTGATAGTTTGCAGTTTGTGACAGATTGCAGATTCAGTTCAGGTTGTACCAATATGACATTGTTTCCAACACTTAATCAGGTGGAAATAGTGTTAGAAATGCCTATAGTAGAGCCACTTCTCCACTCAGGGTGTTGAGCAACAATCCAATGATGTTTACTAGAGATAGAGTTGAGATTTTTCAAGAGCATAGTGATCTTCAAGTCTTTTAAACATAAGATGTTGGGACTCAGAGACAATTCAAACATCCATTTACCAAAACACTTGGCCCTAATGTTAAAGTCATCAAGGAGGGGCTGTTGATATATTTAGGTAGTGATGTGTGTGAACACTCTAGGACCACCAGGGCACTTTTTTCCCTCTTTAGGAAGTTTTTTCCACCGGCTTGTATATATGCCTATTGCCCTGATGGGCTACTTATCTTTGTCATTCTCTAGTAATACATTCAGTATTGTGTGTTGGGCTCTAAGCTTCTTCTTCTTCCTTGTGTTGTTCACGTGCTTCCGTAGACGTCTAACTCCAACAATTGGTATCAGAGTAGATCGCCGCTTCATCTAGGGCGTCGTCTACACCTCTCCTGTTGCAATCTCAGATTCACATGAAATTTGGTGAGCATACTCAGGGTGTTTCAAAGATAAAAACATCTTCGCTTTGTCGTGTCGAAATCGTAATCGGAGCTTGTTTTGACCTCCGAATGCACTATCCCAGTGGTTGTGTAGGCTATTTCATCTTTTTGCACCAAAGATATATACCTATTTTGGTTTGCCAATATAAGCGTCTCAAAGTCTGCTATAGGTTTAGCAGAACTCATTTGGGTAGTTCTGTTCAACTTTTTGAGATACAATCAATTTTTTGCATCAAGGTATTTTAGTCACCGACCATGGTTGAAAGTAGTGATGTATTTCGTATGTTGGTTGTTGAGGATAAGTTGGATGGTACCAACTACTGTTGTGGGCTTATATGATGCGACATGTATTGGTTGCAAAAGGACTGTGGAACATTGTACAAGGTCTTGAAAAACATCCTATCACATCTGCAACTCTTACAACTGTAGGTACTGAAGCTGATGCAAAAGGTATCGAAGATGATGATATTCTATATATTCCTGTTCCTACTGCAGTTTCTGCTGCACCTACTGCAGAGCAAATTCGTTGGGATGGTAGAGATGCCTAGGCACATGCATTGATGGCTTTATCTATTAAACGTGCCATTATTCCTCACATTCACTCTTGCAAAACAGCTAAGGATGCTAAGGATACACTTACCACATTGTACCAAGCTAGGAATGAGGTTCGTGTTGCTTACCTCCAAAAATAGTTGGAGAGTGAGCACATGAATGAAGGTGATTCTATGGATAATTTTCTAACAAAGATCAAAGACTTGAAGGAACAATTGATTCTGCTGATGAGGTTATACCAGATAGCTCATTTGTGCAGACCGTTCTGAATGGTCTTCCTGATTCATATTAGAGTTTTGCTTCTACTCTTCGATTGATGATGAAAGGCAATCCAAATGCCTTGTCATTTGAGGAGTTAGTCTCTGTTCTGCTGCAGGAAGATCAATCCAGGCAGAACAGGTCCATTATGCATGTTGCAGATCAAGCTT
The DNA here is from genome assembly GCA_020310875.1 of Ceratopteris richardii. NCBI lineage: Eukaryota > Viridiplantae > Streptophyta > Polypodiopsida > Polypodiales > Pteridaceae > Ceratopteris > Ceratopteris richardii. Next base: position 21,361,133 of record CM035416.1, on the reverse strand, counting down.
TCCTGGCTAGTCAGAAGGGAAAAGGAAAATGGAGCTCTTCAACTAGTAAGCAGAAATCTGCTAATTTTGCACAATCAAAGAGGGAAGACAAAGATGAAAAGAAATCAAAAAAGCAGAAATTGCTTTGCAAGTACTATAAAGGAAATGATCATATCATAAAGAACTATCCAAAACTGGCTGCTAAAGAGACAAAGAAGAAAGAGGCTAGAATGGTTGTTGCAGAAGCCTCTACACCAAAAACAAAGTCTGCTAATCTTGTGCAGGAAGAAGAATGGGCATTTACTACTGTTTGCAGTTTTGACGTGAGTAGGAATACTACACTCTAATTGTGGAAACATGTATTGAATTGTAAAGTATGGAGTAAGAGTGACTCCAAAAATTATATATGTAAACAAAAGCCAGGTCCCATAAGAAAATGAATATGTTCTGCTCATAACTATAGAGGAACATTATTACAAAAATACTCATGTTCATAATAGCATATGAACCTGTATGAAAAGTGTGCACACAAGTGCCTCTATGTACATCCTTATCGTAAGCTTCAAAAATAGTTTTCCTCAAATATTATATTAGAAGGAATGTATTCAAGTGCGTATGGAAATTCGCACTACATAACATTGGACAATGATGTGTCATATGTGCATACTCAAAGAACAAGCGTTGAGATGTGCACAACTTGCATATCGGGTTCATAGAGCATAATTGGCTGAGTTTTGACATATTTATGAGACACTTCATCTGCAAATTTCAACGATCAGCATCACAACTGAGTTGACAGTACTCTTTGGTACCCTCTTGAAATAGAGTTAACTGGAACATATAACAGTGCTCGCCAACTTTCGAGGTCACTTGTAGAGAAATATGAACCACACCTTGCAGGAGCTAGATTCTTCCTTCGTCACTGATTGCATGCTTCAATCAGTTTGTGTGTTCAACCCTTTTTGATGTTGATGGTACCTGCAGATATATACATACATGTGATGGTACGTGCATATATATATATATATATATATATATATATATATATATATATATATATATATATATATATATATATATATATATATATATATATATATATATATATATATATATATACACACACTTCTATGACAATACATCTGTTCTGACAATCCTACATGTTATGAACCGATGTTCATGAATACGCGGTGCTCATGAATAATAATCATCCATAAATGATTTTATATGCTTTAACCTGTGATCATCTTCGTCATGCACATTTGCAGGAATGTAAGTTATCATGAAGTGAATGCCTGTAGTACAGATTATTGATTCAAGTACATAGTATGAGTATAGCGCTACTCTGCTATCATCAACCCGAAGAGAATTATAAAGCCTAATAAGCATAATTGTCAGTTGAGCATGCTGTAGAATATTTACGAATGCAATTCAGACATACTATAACCTTCTCTGTGAGTACGAAGGAGAAAATATGTGCTTGCAGTAAAACATTAAGCTTCATGTGCTTCTCTATAGATTATGCATGACTGCGATCTCGATGTATTAACTACAACTGCTGCGCATGTGTAAAAAAGTTATATTGTATTGGTACCGACCATGACACAATCATCATTAATAACGATGAGTAGTCATTTCAATCTCATAAAACCATCGCCAAAGATAATTGTAGATGATTTTGTTCACATCGCAATGCACTCATTACTTAAGTTATGAGCTGCGAGATGATGTAAGCCTATGACTGACATATAAACATGTAGAGTCTTGTCGTTCTGTGTACATACGCACTGCTGCAGAGATTCACAATAATGCATCAGGAAAGATAACGAGCTAATGTTGCAAGCGAGAGAGAGAGATGGGGTCAATGAAATAACATATATCGTGAATACTATGTTGCCCAATTTTTTCATTAGCTACTTGTTCTTATATACAAGAAATATGAAAGCGGCAAAGTATCACCGCGCAACCGTTTCTTACTATATGAGATGTAGGCTCAATCTCCTTGATTTAAGGAGTGACTTCTGCCACTTGCCTCTTTGATCTAAAAATTCTACGTAACTACTTTTCCTTTTGTTTCTGTAACTCGTGGGTCATATGGATTCTATATTAAAACCTTCAACACTAACATCATATGGAAAATATAAAGTGTGAGAAATGATAAGAGTGGTGATTTGGAGATTGCTTGCTCCAATAGATCCATCTTCTCATGAGCAGTGCATGTCTGCAGTAGACTCCGATGTTTGATACTTTGATAGTGGGGCGACCAAACATATTACCTTGCAACACACTTTCTTCTCTTCACTCGAGCCTGCCCCTATAGGGAATACTGTTACATGCACCAACAACTCCTCTTATCCTGTTATGGGAGTTGGTAAGATCATTTTGACTACTACTCATGGTAGTTCTTTCACCTTGTCAAATGCTTTGTTTGTGCCAGGGATCAAGAAAAATTTGTTATCAATTTCTGCATTAGCCAAGATTGAGTTGGTTGTGAAATTTGTTGATGACAGATGTGCAGTTTATGATCTGTCAAATGGCGATGTGATTATTGCTTCTAGCATTTTATGTCGTGGGTTGTATAAGCTCATAGACTATGAAAGATCTGTAAATGATTTGGCATGTGCAGTACATGATTCTCAGGCTATGTCAGATGCAAAGCTTTGGCATGCACACTTTGGTCATCTGAATTTTGCTAGTTTGCTACGCATGCAGAAATCTGAAATGGTGTCCTCTTTGCCCAAGCTTGAAACACATGGAAAACATGTTTGTGAAGGCTATATTTTGGGCAAAATGTGGCATTCTTCCCTTCGAAAAGATGGTTCAATTCGGGCTACTCAAAAATTGAAGCTTGTACATAGTGATGTCTATGGTCCTATGCAAACACCTTCTTTTGGATATTATCTTTACTTTGTGACTTTCATCGATGATTTTTCCAGGCATGCATGGGTATATCCATTGAAGACAAAGTCTAAAGTGTTCATGTGCTTCAACAGTTTTTTATTTTCGCTGAAAATTTGTCAACATGTAAAATGGGCACCCTCCATTTTGTTCAAGGGGGGAATATATGTCTTCTGATTTTAATGCATTTCTAGCTGAACGTGGGATAAAACACCAGTATACAATGCCGTATACACCTCAACAAAATGGAGTTGCTGAACAAAAGAATAGGTCACTCATGGAGATGGCAAGGTGTATGGTCAAGAGTCAGGCTTTAGCACATAGTTTCTGGCTTGAGGCTATCATGTCTGCAGCATATGTACTTAACAAGTGTCCCACTAAAGCGCTGCAGTCTATCACTCCATATGAGGCTTGGCATGATCGCAAGCCATCTGTTGCTCATCTGCGTGTTTTTGGTTGTTTGGCATATGCATTAGTTCATGAACAACATCGCACAAAATTGGAAGATAAAGCAATAAAATGTATTTTTCTTGGGTACAGTTCTGAAAGTAAAGGCTATCGTTTGTATCATCCACAGAGTAAATGCATTCTGGTTAGCGGTGATGTTGTTTTTGTGGAAGATGCTATTCAACCATTGCTTTCATGTACTAAGGAGACATCTGTTAGCTCCAAAGACATGTATGATACTTTGCTGCCTCTTTTTACAGGTGGATAGTCTAGTGGTGGTCCTAATGAGGCAACTTCTCAAACTTTGTAGGTTTCATGTGATGATGCAGGTCATCCCATTTTTGATGCAGATTTACATGATCCAGTTGTTGATGAGAGAGTTGACATTGAGGAGGCAAAAACTATGCCAAAATGGCTGGTGCAGACTTTGCGTGACAACAAATCAGATGAACCTCTGTCATATCGTCCTCTATCAGGCTCTCATAGTGCCTCTTTTGCATCAGATTGCTATGTTATGGCTGCATCTATTCTCTGTGATGAAAATGAGCCTCTTTCATTTGATGAAGCACAAAATTCAAAAAATTGGATGGCTGCTATGCAATCTGAATATGATTCTATAATGAAGAACGGTACTTGATCTTTATATGACTTGTGCAAGAAGGCCATTGGCACTAAGTGGGTTTACAAGTCTTTGGGTTTAATTCCTTTTGTGGAGTGATTTCCACATAGCTTGGCACTTCCTTATACATGAGTGCCAGCTACTTGTTCACCACATCACTCCAAGGGGGGATTTCCATATATGTTTAGGTATTGATGTGTGTGAACACTCTAGGATCGCTAGGGCACTTTTTTCCCTCTCTAGGAGGTTTTTTCCCCCCGGCTTGTATATACGCCTATTGCCCTAATGGGATACTTATCTTTGTAAATTCTCTAGTAATACATTTAGTATTGTGTGTTGGGCTCCAAGCTTCTTCTTCTTCCTTGTGCTGTTCGCATGCTTCTAGAGACATCTAACTCCAACGGGGTCCAACTAGAACTTTAAGCTCATCCCATCAGTTAGATCTAGAAAAGGCATAATTGGAAGGATACAAAATAGCAAAATTATAGTTAATAGGCTCGTTATGGGTAATGGCCACCCATTAGTGAGAGGAGATAAAAATGATATTCTTAATCAGGTGGAAAACAGTGTTAGAAATGCCTATATCAGAACCACCTCTCCACTTAGGGTGTTGAGCAGAAATCCAATGATGTTTTCTAGAGATAGAGTTGAGATTTTTCAAGAGCATATTACCAGTGATCTTCAACTCTTTTAAACATAAAATGTTGGGACTCAAAGACAAGTCAAACATCCATTTACCAAAACACTTGGCCCTACCAGGATTTGTAAGCCTTCAATATTGAAGAAAATTGGACTCAAAGAATTCATGGTAAAAATCTAGGGAGGCGAGGAAAAAACAAAATGAGAACTTCAAAAATCCAAATAATGGAAAAAGAAAACATTATGCTTTATAATTCTTGGACCGATTAGTCACGAAAATTGAGTTCTTGATAATGTCTTTTCTTTTAGGTTTACCATTGTTTAAACCAAGGGAGTCACCTCATCACATTACACTTGGACATCTCCCAATAAAGTACCATTTTGATACATTTCATTAATCTTACATGGATCATGATTGTTCAACTCCTCAAAAAAGATAGTTTTAGGATGAAGAATGCTAGATGAGGACTTAAAACTAGGATAAGCATTACAAGAATTTGTGCTAGTCGAGTTTTTTTCTTTATTGACCACCGAAGTCCAACCATCCATACCTATGCCTTTTGGATTAGCTTGATTTGATTGTTGATTCACATCTGGCTGAGAGATAGAATTAGTAACATTAGGTTCAAAATCTTCCTTATTATTAGCCTCAAGGACATCCTTTCTCTAAAATATCAAATTGGAATTTTTTATACCTATCAATTGGGGATACTTTTTACTAGTTATTGAATACATAGGAGGTTTTGGCTTAGGGTCTTATAGGGCCATAGAATTATGAGCAAGCAATGGTAAATCTTTTATCAAGTGCCCCTATTTATAGCAATTAAAACAAGCATTAGTGATGTTCGTATAAATGATTTTTTGTTCATGAGGATCCTGCCATCATAGTCCTTAATAAAAGCAATATTTCAATCGGCTTAGCAATGACAACCTCTATCATTTCTTCAGGGTCCCATTGGGGGTTGATACCACCCCTAACATGTTGTCCTAGCACTTTCTGTATAAGAACACTCAAACTATCTACCCAAGAATAGAATTCAATTGGGAGATTAGGATATTCAACCCAAAATGAAACCTTAGTGGGTTTAGGTCCTTAAGGATTAAATCCCAACTTCCACTCAAAAAATGACATACGGGTGTTTTTCATTTACCATTTGCATTTATTAGTCACCTTCAAGGCACTATTTGGGTCTTCAAAAAAGAAAACGAAGTAGCTATTACTTAAGTATCGAATATATTTAACAAAAATCCCCTTATTCTCCAACTTAACTTTAATCTAGTGCTTCAAACCTTCTTGAGCATGTACATGAACATGACGAAGCCCAATAACTACTCTATCACTCAATTGATCCTTCGAAACATCTAGGGAACGGCTATCAATGAAAAAGATAGTATATTCGTTATCTTAAGAGTCACAATCAACACATATTTTATGGGCACTATTGTCAAACCCTTTTTTTTTTTTACTTTATTCAAAATGTCAAACGAAAAGAATCCAAAATTACTTGTATTGCTTTCAAAGTTGAAAAGGAGGTTAGTAGTAGGACCATTGTCGGAAAGATTTCAACCTTTCCGTTGATGACCAGAGAAAATGAAAACAACTTTATTGGTGATCTCAAACTTTTTATATCACTGTTGATCAGTTGTGTTGATTGGAATTGACTACTTTTGAAGTGTTTACAGGTTCAAATGGATGAAGAAAACAAAAGTTCATATTATGGTTTACCCTAAACTGCTCGTAAAATGTGTGTTTAGGCCATAGAAACATTGAATTATGGGTTTAAGACCCTAGGTTTATATTTAATCTTGTGCATTTAAGTTAAGAGCCTTAATTCCTGGTTAATGTTAGGGTTTAACTAGGTTTTCAATTAATTTCCAAAGGGTTTCAATGGGATTCTGATGGGTTTTTAGTAAGTTTTCTAGGGTTTTAGTATGTCTCAAGGGCTAGAATAGTTGTTATTCAATATATAAATTACATATTTATGTATTAAAAATTAAACTATGCTATTAATAATTACTTTAATCATATGTGTGCATTTAAATACTAAGGTTCTAATTAATTAAACCCTTAAACTAAGATTGAATTAAATGATTTATTTAAAATAAGAAACATAGGCTAATTAAATTAAAAATGGTAAATTAAATGGATAAATAACTAGTGGTCTATATGAGTACTAGGAAAAAGAATGGTTTATAGAAGATGTGTAACTAAAGTGATTGAAAGAGTGGTTGGAATAAATGATGCAATTAAAGGAAGTTAAAGAGAAACTTTAAATGAATGGTGTATATGAAAAAGGTTAAAAGAATGGAGTAAGTGAGTTGTGTAAATAAAGTCAGTTTAAAGTGTGGTGAAAGTAAGGAGATTAAAGTGTGGCTGTAGATTAAAAGTTAAAACCAAAAGAGTGGATTAGGAAGGACTTGTGTATGTATTTAAATGTGTGTTGAGCTCAAGTTTCTCCTAATGTTTTTTGCAAGTACTGTCTCCTGCTCTTTACTTTCTTCTGTTTTTCCTTCTTTCTCATTAGACCCTCCTCGTGCTCGGGATATTGAGCCGTCATGTCCTGTTGTGTACGATGATCTTGATATGCCCCATGCTCCTGCATGAATGATTGTCCGGCCGAAAGCATGACCATGCCTATTCCGTGGCTTGGTCTGAGTCCCTGCAGTAGTGTGTGTGTATGTGCGTGTATGTGTTATGTGTGAATGTGTTATGTGTATGAGCGTGTATGTGTTATGTGTGAATGTGTTATGTGTATGTGCGTGTTTGTGTTATGTGTGAATGTGTTATGTGTATGTGCGTGTATGTGTTATGTGATGTGATGTATGTGTGTGTATGTGAAGTGTATGTGTGTGTGTGTGAAGTATATATGTGATGTGTGTGTGTATGTGATGTGATGTATGTGTGTGTATGTGATGTGTGTGTGTATGTGTTATGTGTATGTGCGTGTATGTGTGATGTGTGAAGTGTGTGTATGTGATGTATGTGTGTGAAGTGTGTGTATGTGATGTATGTGTGTGTATGTGAAGTGTGTGTGTGTGTGATGTGAAGTATATATGTGATGTGATGTATGTGTGTGTATGTGAAGTGTATGTGTGTGTGAAGTGTATGTGTGTGTGAAGTGTGTGTATGTGATGTATGTGTGTGAAGTGTGTGTATGTGATGTATGTGAGTGTATGTGATGTGTGTGTGTGTGTATGTGATGTGTGTATGTGCGTATGTGATGTGTGTATGTGTGTATGTGATATGTGTGTGTGTGCATGTATGATGTGACGTGTGTGTGTGTGTGATGTATGTGTGTGAGAGAGAATCTCTCCCTCCCCTCCTCTGCTGCAGCGCGACAGCGCGCACAGAGAAGGAGAGAGAGAGAGAGAGAGAGAGAGAGAGAGAGAGAGAGAGAGAGAAAGAGAGAGAGAGAAATAGAGAGAGAGAGAGAGAAAAGCCTCTCCCTTCCCCTCCACGGCGGCTGCAGACGCAGCGCGCGCGCAGAGAGAAAGAGAGAGAGAGAAAGAGAGAGAGAAATAGAGAGAGAGAGAGAAAAGCCTCTCCCTTCCCCTCCACGACGGTTGCAGACGCAGCGCGCACGCAGAGAGAAAGAGAGAGAAAGAGAGAGAGAGAGATAGAGAGAGAGAAAGCACAGAGAGAGAGAGAGAGGAGAAAGAAAGAAAAAAAGAGAGAAAGAGAGAGAGTGAGAGAGAGATAGGCAGAGAAAGAGAGAGTGAGAGAGAGATAGGCAGAGAAAGAAAGAAAGAGAGAAAGAGAGAGTGAGAGAGAGATAGGCAGAGAAAGAAAGAAAGAAAGAAAGAGAGAAAGAGAGAGTGAGAGAGAGATAGGCAGAGAAAGAGAGAGTGAGAGAGAGATAGGCAGAGAAAGAGAGAGTGAGAGAGAGATAGGCAGAGAAAGAGAGAGACAGAGAGAGAAAGCACAGAGAGAGTGAGAGAGAGAGAAGTTAGTTATAATTATATATATATATTTTTTATTTAATTAATGATATTTAAATAGCTATTGCGTTGTTTAATTACCAATTGATATTGCGTAATTAGATAAGTATTGCAAAAGTTTAGTTAGATTTTATTATGCATCTGTATGTATTAGTAATCCATATGCATAGACATGTAATTGTACTAGTGTATGCATGTGCATAAATGCATCTAAGTACTAGCATGAATGTGCATTAGTTTGTGCATGATTAGTATGTATGAGTTTACATGTGAAGCATGTGCATTCATAAGAGAAGTCTGTAAGTATATGAATATGTATTTGCCAATATGACTTAAGTGTAGGAATGCATGTGCATCCATGTAGAATGTTAGTTTACATAAATCAAAGTATATGCATGAGTTAATGAATGTGTGCATGTTAATGCATGTTAGTCAATATTAATTAATTAATACATTTGCATGATTATATATATTTAATAAATGCATGTGTGCTAGTATGTGTGTGTATTAGCATATATTAGTATGATTGAAAGTATGCATGTAAAGTACATTAGTATGCATGAGGAATGTATACATTAGAGTGTATGTGAATGCTTTATTGTATGCATGAACATATGCATGTGTATGACAATGTTGTGTGAATGATATCTTTTATGTTTCTTATTAATTTCTTGTTAGATTACTAATATTGCTAATGTTTTTTGCAGACAATCAAAGCAAAAGTATCGAAGAACATCGTGATAGAAGAAAAGAATTCAAACAATCCAAAGATCCGATAATTTGTTTTAAATCCATAAAAATTATCCGTCATTAAGCTTTTGTATAGGATTCACTTATTGTTAGCAATCTTTTGCTTTATAGCATTGTAATCATCCATTATTGTCATTAGCATTAATTCAATTCTAATTTGCATTATCATTCTTGTCAATGTTATCTGAAATCGTTAATTTCAATTTCTCATGATTATTGTTTGAATAGATTTATAGGCTTATTTTCATTCGCATCTAATGATCCTCAAGATAACATAGATTTATTTCCAGCACCCTTAATTAGGCGTACACAACCTAATCATTTAGAAATCCAAGAAGACAAAATTATAAAAGAAAAAATAACTGAGGAAACTTTGATAGTACCTATACCTCAAGAAGCTATTGATAGATATAGAGCAGTCCAGCCTTACGGTTCTTAAACGTTTAAAGTGTTTCAATTATCTACTCCATATTTCCTAGATTTAAGAGTAATTTAGAATTTTTGATACCTTAGACGAAAGAAAAATATACCTAAAACACCTACAATTGTCTCATACACCCTGCGTGTGCCGAGGGATTTAGTGGCTGACTGATCC
>CM035416.1:21276267-21346267 GCA_020310875.1 Ceratopteris richardii | reverse complement strand
ATGATTCTATGAGCCAATTCTTCCCCCTTTAGGTGTCCTTCATTGTGTGCAGCCTCCAGCAAAAGATTTACCTCTTCTGGATAGACACACCTTCTCAATATATCATCCTGACAGTATTTATATAAATTTCCATTTATAAGAGAATATGCTTTGGTTTTCAGGAGCAATCTTCTCTTTTCCACAGGTGTCAAGTGTTCTGGGATCTTTCCAGTAGTGAGAACATGAAGAATTTCATCATACCAACCTGTCCGAATTGCTACTAGAAAAAGATTGCTATCCACCAGTTCATCATTAATACCTGTTGCCTTTTCGCTCATTGCCGTCCTGGACACTTGATCTGCCATGTAGTGCTCTTTTCCTGGCTTAATATGAATATCAAAATTAAATTCTTGAAATAGGAGTAACCATCTCCAAATCCTTCCAGCTACTCTAGGCTTGATTATCAAATACTTCAAGGGCTGATGATCGGAAATAACAATGAAATGTACACCAAGGAGATAATGTCGGAACTTCTGAAGAGCAAATACGATAGCCAAACCTTCTCTTTCCGTTGTACTATAATTTCTTTCAGCTTGGTTGAGTAGTCTGCTTGCATAAGAGATAGGTCTATCCACTTTGTGAGATGACGGTTGAGCTAGAACTGCACCAACAGCATGAAGACTAGCATTTGTATGCACATGAAATTCCAATGACCAATTAGGAACACTCAAAAGTGGAGCAGTACATAGCCTCAACTTTAGTTCACAAAATGCTTTGTCGGCTTCAGCACTCCATGAGAAAGGGATCTTTTTACTGGTAAGCCTTGACAAGGGCTTAGCAATTTCTGAATACATCCTAATGAATCTTCTGTGATACCCCGCATGGCCCAAGAAACTTTGCACTTCCTTTGGGCTTTGTGGAATTGGCATGGAAAGAATAGCAGTAACCTTTGCAGGGTCAACAGTTATACCTTCAGCATATACTATGTGACCAAGAAGAGTACCCTTGGTGACTAAAAAGTGACATTTATCAGGATTCAATTTCAAACCTGTTTCGAGACATTGCTCAAAAATTTCTTTTTAATTTTGCAAATGGTCATGGAAATCTTGAACTGCTGCTCTTTTATCTGTACCTGAAAATACTGAAAAGTCATCCATGAAAATGCGTAGAAATGTTGTTAACCACTTGCCCAATATCAGATACATCGTTCTATTAAATGAAGCTGGCGCATTCTTCAACCCAAAAGCCATACGAGTATAGACATAAGTGCCCCAGGGAGTAACAAAGGTTGTTTTGTCCCTATCATCAGGGTGAATTACTATCTGGTTGTAGCCACTAAACCCATCCAAGAAACTATACAAAGTGTGACCAGCTACTTCCTCAAGCACTTGCTCTGTGAAAGGCTGAGGAAATCCATCTTGAATAGTCACTTTATTCAAAGCACGGAAATCAACACATACTCTTATTTTTCCACTATTTTTCTTGGGCACAATAACCATAGAGGAAAGCCACCTGGAATGTTCTACTGGAACAATTATACCCGCTTCTTCTAGTTTTGTAATCTCTGCTTTTACTGCCTCTGCATATTTTGGATTGAGTCGATATGGTCTACTTCTCACAGGCGCGGCTCCCTCAACTAAGGGTATCCGATGTAACCCAAGCTCTTCTGGTATCCCTGTTAGATCTTTGTAGGACCATGCGAAGACACTTTTATAAGTAAAAAGCAAAGAAGTTACCTTCTGTAGCAAGAGAGGATAATGCCACAACCAGGATGCCAAATGGACCTTTTGAGGGTTCTCTTCATCCCCTAAATTTACTTCTTGAACCAATGTTTCAGGACTGGTCTTGCTTGAGAAATCATCTCCACTATATGCAGGAGTGGATTTTAATTTATATTCTGCAACCTGTTCTTTCATCCATCCTTGAGGTATATCTGCAAAAGGAAGATCTTCTCTACTCTTAGGTTCATAATCTTCCCTCTCTGATACTTTTATATTGGTTGCCTCCTCAAAGCTTGTATTTTCCTTCAATTGCTCATTCTCCAATACCTTGTAGTCTTCATTGCCCTTTTCTGTAATTTCCTTATGTGCAACTTCTTCCTCAATTTCGTTGATCTCCACTGTGCAACACTCTGCACTTCCCATCATCCAATTTAACAATGTATCATCTTCTTGGGGTAGAGAGGGCATTACCTGAGTATCCACAGTATATCCAGTGGTTTTTCCTGAATCAAATCCTTCTTCCAAGTGTAGTTGCAGTTGGCTATTGGTGCTTGTTGAAATCCATAGTTTATTTTTCCCCCAATCTTGCAAAGCTTTTGCTTGTCTCAGCCAAGGTCTCCCCAGGAGCAAAGGATAGGAAGTCTCCTGTGGAAGTGCAATAACAACAAAATCCAACACAAAGTGGCAACCCTGTACTATCATCCGTACCTTTTCAATAATGCCAAGAGGCGCAACCCGATGTTGATCTGCTAGTGTAACTGTAAATGGTGCCATTTTGGTGGGGTTCAAATTTAGCTTCTTCATTGTAAAATCTGGCATCAAATTGATACCAGAGCCTCCATCTATGATTACACCTGTAAGAGCTTCATCCTTTATACAAACTGATAATTTTGAACTTTGGTAGTCTGCTAAGGGTGCAGGGGGAAAATCAACCATGAAACCATCTATACTAGGTGATTGGACCAAGTGAGCTGAGTGTATAATCTTCAGTAAGTCACTTCTTATTTTTGAATCCATCCTTATAAGTTCATATAGACTAACCTTGTGATGAATACCTTTCAAGATCTGTTCAATGTTTACCTCCTGAGTGTTTTCTTGCAGACTTGTTGGTTGGCCCTTTAGAGAAGTAGTCATCTTATTATAAGCTCCTTCAATTTCTGCTTGGTCCTTCCATCCAGACTCCTTTTCTTCCTCTTTATCCTGAAATCCTTGTTGTTCCTCCTTATGAAATCCTTGTTGCTCCTCCCTATGGATTGCTGCTGCCTGTCTAGCTCTAGTCATCATGGGCATTGCAGAGGATGAAACAGCATAAGACTGAGTGGTTTTCCCTTCTTCATGTGGAGAGACTGCAATCATGTGGATTGGAGCAGGACGACCCCTTGGGCAATCTTTGGTATAATGATCCTTGGCCTCCGGGCAATGTTGACAAGGAGGCGCATCTTCTGGAAGAGAACACCGATTTTGCATGTGGCCATACTCACCACAACGATAGCACATCAAAGGTCTGTTGTATCTAGGCTTTGCGGGCCGATTCTCCTCCCTATTAGATGTATTTGAAGTACTAGCATAATATGAATCCAAATTTTGAGGGTTACCTCTCTGCTGTGTACCCTTGAGGTAGTAGCAATCTCTGGCTTCATGACCATCCTTTCCACAAAATTGACAGCTTACCTTAATAGGGCAATTGGCATTGGAGTGTCCATTGTTGTTACAGATTGTACACCAAATTTGTCTCCTTATATCCTGAGTGGTCTTCAAATCTTCTAACTCTCGGCGAAGTTGAGCTACTTCATCATCAGTGCGACGTAGTGGTGGCAAGACCTTCTCTTCTTGTTGATTTTGTTGCATCTTCAACGCTTCCAATTCCCTCCTCAGTTGCTCAATAGGATCCAGATCTGCAGCATACTTTGGTTGTGTATCCCCTTCAAAATGTTGCCTTGCTTCTTCAATGCGTGATGCAGCTGCAACAAAATCATTGAGGGTAGCATCCAATCTAAGAGACTCACGAAGCTTCTGTTGAGATGACCTGGGCAGAGCCTTCTCGATCCACTTTTTAACCAAAAAATCACCTGGAGCATGTGGTAGACGTGCAACAAGTGCTTTTGTTCTAGTGTGAAGTTCATGAAAGGATTCACCTGGACTTAGCTTCAAATTCTCTAGCTGATCTAGAGCTCTTTCCGAAGAATCACTTGGTCTGAAGGTTAGTGAGAAAGCCGCCTTCAGAGCCTCCCAAGTAGCAAAATGACCATCTGCATATTGACTGTACCATTTATCTGCAAGACCCTCCAATGTAGATGGAAAAAGTGCTAGCATTGCATCCTCTCTATTTTGCAGACCACGTCCACGGCATAAAGAGATAAATCTCCTCACATGATCATCAGCATCCTCATAAGCTTGTCCCTTGAAGGTAGGAAATTTGATGTTTAATCTGGAGAGTAAATGAGAGAGATCCTCCATTTGTATTGGTGTTTCTTCGGACGTATCTGAGGAGAAGTCTAGAGTTCTCCTATACCCCTCTTTTGACAATGGTGTCGCACCCAAATCAATAGAGAGATTTAGAGAAGGCAACGGGGAGGTAGACTTACTAGCCGTGGTTATTGTTAACTTGTTAAGGCTCCTCCGGACACGAAGAGATTCCTTATCTGCTCGTGTATGGGTCATGTACCTATTCGCAATTGCAATAGGGCAAAACACCTCTCACAGAAATGCAAAGGTCCCACCGTGCGTGCCAAACTGTAGAGGAGGTACTGGGGTATCCGCTTTTAACAAAAATAGAGAATGAAAACTAAACACGTCCAGTACATCACCTACTCAAGGGGGGCTCTCTTTAGGGAAATATACGCTTTAACATTTCTGTGAGCAGGTAGATAACACGGATTGCACAGAGTGGTATACTTCAGAAAATATGGACAACCAATGACTAAGGAGGACCATACACTCTTTGATTCGAATCAGACGATTACACGGTTGGGCAGATTGATGCTCAAAAATGCAAGCTTAAGGCTGAAAAAACCACCCTAAAAGTATTAACTCCAATACAACAGATCAGCCTAAGGGGGCCACTGAAGCTAACTCGGAACAATACAAATGGTAGAATCTCTCAAGAGAATGGAGATTACTCAACACACTGACTCACAGAAAAGAAAATAAATCCAAGCTACTCTCTTACACTATAGTGCTCATAGCCCTCCACTGAGAAGCATACCCTCTGTATACACACTACAGAGTAGCTCCAACAATAGACTTGAAACCACCAAGTGTAAGAGAGGACTTCTGCGCGTACGCACGAACCACTGTATCTCTCCAATTCTCCCTTAAATGAGCAAAAATCCATTGCTTTTATAGGCCTTAATAGGTCAAGAGGGTCTTGCTTCACGTCCACTGATCACGCGTCGGTTGATCTCCCAAAAATTAGGGGGTAGGTCAAATATTCCCTTGATTTGAATTGAATCCTCAAAAATAGGTAGCGGCCGTGAAGGGTTGGCGGCGACTTCTTTCACTTTTGACCCTTCCACTTTAATTTCAAGTCCTTATTAGCTCTGATGATGACTGATAACCATGAAGCATACTGAACTCTGGGATTAGAAGGAGCTTTTTCCTCCTCTTCATAAGCCTCAAGCATGAGTTGTTGTTGTTCCCTTCTCATTTCTTCTTCCATGCCAACATCTTGCAGAATGGTTTCCTCACATTCATCAAACTCCTTATCTGTCATCTCCTGAGTTGCCTCCAGAGTTTTGCTTTGACCCTTTACGTGATTGTGTGTGGGCTTGTATGTGTGCGAGAGCGAGTGTGTGTGAGGGTATGTGTGTAAGCATGTGTGTGAATGTGTGTATATGTATGAGTGTGTGTGCGTGTGAATGTGCGCCTGTGTGTATGTATGTGTGTGAACGAGCACATGTGTGCACGAATGTGGTGAGGGTATGTAGTATGTGTGGGTGAATGTGTGTATGTCCCAGTGTGTGTGTCTGTTTGTGTTTGTGTGTGTGTGGGATGTGTGTGTGCGAGAGAGTGGGGGTGGTGTGAGAGGGTGGTGTGAGGGGGCACAGATGGTGAGAGGGGGATGGCGGGATGGCTGCGGGGAATTATGCGGGAGAGAGGGGAAGGGGAGCTGCGCGGGGGTGCGGGGTGGGGTTGGCGGGGTGGGGTGGCGGGGTGGGGTGGCGGGGAGGGGAGAGAGAGAGAGAGAGAGAGAGAGAGAGAGAGAGAGAGAGAGAGAGAGAGAGAGAGAGAGAGAGAGAGAGAGAGAGAGAGAGAGAGAGAGAGGGGCGCATGGGGTGGGGAGGCGGGATGGGGGAGTGGGGTGGGGTGGCGGGATGGGGGAGTGGGGTGGGGTGGCGGGATGGGGGAGTGGGGTGGGGTGGCAGGGTGGGGAGAGAGAGAGAGAGAGAGAGAGAGAGAGAGAGAGGGAGAGAGAGAGAGAGGGGGGCGCATGGGGTGGGGTGGCGGGATGGGGGAGTGGGGTGGGGTGGCGGGGTGGGGAGAGAGAGAGAGAGAGAGAGAGAGAGAGAGAGAGGGGGGGCGCATGGGGTGGGGTGGCGGGATGGGGGAGTGGGGTGGGGTGGCGGGATGGGGGAGTGGGGTGGGGTGGCGGGATGGGGGAGTGGGGTGGGGTGGCGGGATGGGGGAGTGGGGTGGGGTGGCGGGGTGGGGAGAGAGAGAGAGAGAGAGAGAGAGAGAGAGGGGGGGGGGGGCGCATGGGGTGGGGTGGCGGGATGGGGGAGTGGGGTGGGGTGGCGGGATGGGGGAGTGGGGTGGGGTGGCGGGGTGGAGAGAGAGAGAGAGAGAGAGAGAGAGAGAGAGAGAGAGAGAGAGAGAGAGAGAGGGGCGCATGGGCTGGGGTGGCGGGATGGGGGAGTGGGGTGGGGTGGCGGGATGGGGGAGTGGGGTGGGGTGGCGGGATGGGGGAGTGGGGTGGGGTGGCGGGGTGGGGAGAGAGAGAGAGAGAGAGAGAGAGAGAGAGAGAGGGGGGGGGGCGCATGGGGTGGGGAGGCGGGATGGGGGAGTGGGGTGGGGTGGCGGGATGGGGGAGTGGGGTGGGGTGGCGGGATGGGGGAGTGGGGTGGGGTGGCGGGGTGGGGAGAGAGAGAGAGAGAGAGAGAGAGAGAGAGAGAGAGAGAGAGAGAGAGAGAGAGAGAGAGAGAGAGAGAGAGAGAGAGGGAGAGAGAGAGAAAGGGGGGCGCATGGGGTGGGGTGGCGGGATGGGGGAGTGGGGTGGGGTGGCGGGGTGGGGAGAGAGAGAGAGAGAGAGAGAGAGAGAGAGAGAGAGAGAGAGAGAGAGAGAGAGAGAGAGAGAGAGGGGGGCGCATGGGGTGGGGTGGCGGGATGGGGGAGTGGGGTGGGGTGGCGGGATGGGGGAGTGGGGTGGGGTGGCGGGATGGGGGAGTGGGGTGGGGTGGCAGGGTGGGGAGAGAGAGAGAGAGAGAGAGAGAGAGAGGGGGGGGCGCATGGGGTGGGGTGGCGGGATGGGGGAGTGGGGTGGGGTGGTGGGATGGGGGAGTGGGGTGGGGTGGCGGGATGGGGGAGTGGGGTGGGGTGGCGGGGTGGGGAGAGAGAGAGAGAGAGAGAGAGAGAGAGAGAGAGGGGGGGGGGATGCTCCATTAGCAGGGAGGGCCACCATGGTCAAAATGAAAACCATACGTCCTCCTGCATGCCTAGCCAGAGAGAGGGAAAGGAGGAGGGGTGCTACAGAGCCACATTCATGCGATGGGTAGGAACAACAAAGTTAGACCAACACATAACTCAGGGATTAACTGAGTTTGATATCAAATTTAACCAAATGCCTCAAGCAGACAGAACAGCTCTTGAACCAGATAAATTAAGAAATTTTCTAAACATGCTAGATCCATCTCTTAGACGAGAGCTAGAACCAATGCTTGAGGACGGAGCGACTGCGAGTGGGCTTACTGGAAATTGGGATAACGTAAGAGCAGCTGTCCATAGGTTAGCCCAAAGGCAGGAGCGAAATCAGATGCAAACTCCAAGAATATATGAAAGAGATGTGCCAGGAAAGATAGATAATGACCCCACTTCTCATAACCCTAGAAAAGATGACTCAGAACTTACAATGTTAAAAACATCAGTAGAATCACTTGTCAAACATGTGGAGACTTTGACGACTGAAATAGCTACTATAAAGAGTATGCAAGAGCTTAAATTGAGAGATCAGGAGAAACCAAAAGAATTAGAACAAAATCCTAGGAATCAAATGCCAGCTAGAAGACCATTTAACCAAGCACACTTTCCGATTGATCTCGCAAATCGAGAAGCAAATAGATATTCGGAAAGTTATGGATGAAAAAATTATGAAGGCAGAAGTAGCCATGACATTAGAAGAATGGTTAGCATTTTCAAGAACAGATGTGAAGGAAGATTTCATGAGTATCATTAAAAGACGAAGAGAACCTATAGAGTATAGAACGGAAGATATTGAAATGGAGGAAAGAAAAGATCAGGATGAACCGAAAGTGAGTGTTGTACAAATAAATGAATCTGAGTATAGAGAATCTTCTGATCGTAGAAATTATTTGGGACCTGTTATTGGACATTTGGAAAAAGGAAATGATGACCCAAATAGCCATTACACTCAGAAACATTGGGCTAGGGGTACTACTGAAACTATGGTTAAGATAGGTAATAATAATAAACCGCAAGTAGCATTAATCGATTCAGGATCAGAAATCAATGTAGTCTCAAGGGAGATTTATAATGAGGGAAAATGGCCTATTGATCGTGACCATGGGTGGAAAATGAAGGCAGCCAACAATGCTTCTGGCTATTTACTAGGAGCTTGTGCTAATGTTCCTATTAGTATTGGAGATGTTAAAGAGGAACATAATTTCTTCGTTCATGATGACTGCTCGTACCCAATTATTTTGGGGCAGCCATTCATTTGTGAACAAAGAATGGAGACAAAAGTTCTGGATGATGGAAGTGCTTTTGCAAGAATTCGTTCTCGTGATGGCCTTAAATCTGTCCAATTCATGACGCTTTGTATAAACCATCCTCGTAATCGTAGATCTTTAAGAAAAACTCCTTTAAGACACATTGAACAGGATTTCGAGTAAATGCCACTGTTGAGCGAGATGACAGTGGACTTTGGTTCGAAATCTCACAAAATCTTGTACAAAACTTAGATAAAATGACTGTTTATTTTCCATCTGCTACGTTAAATATTTTTCATTTTAAACAAATCCCAAGAAAACTTATAAAAAAATACGAAAAACATTTGAAAAACAAAGGAGATCTATTAATGGATGAAAGTATTGAATATATTATTGAAACTACACATTGCTTCTCAACATTAGAAGAATTAGAACTTTGTTATCAGAGTAAGTCTAATTCCCATATTCTTATCTCTTCACTTGATATGTATGCATTAATTCAGGAATATGCCTCTAGTATTAATCATGAGTATGATGCCTTAGTGGAGACCAAATATAAAACTGTTAGTAAGAAGGTTAAACCCGTAGCACAACCACTACCAAAATTTAGTAATGATACTATAAAGAATGTAAGTCATGAGCCAATCCTCAGAAATCCAACAAATATTGGCCATGTATTTACTAAAGAATCCTTAAATCAAATTAAATTAAATGCTAGTGGTTTCCTTCTTCCAGCAGAAAAAGAGTATTTTTTGAAGATTATTGAGCAACATGGAAGAGCATTTTCTCTAGAGCCTTCAGAGATAGGATGTGCAGATCCTCGGATAGTTGCACCGATGATAATTTTCACTATTCCCCATATTCCTTGGAATTTGCGCCCTATTCCTGTACCTAAAGCTCATCTTCCAGAGCTGATCAGATTACTTAAAGAAAAAATTCATATGCATATTTTAGAATCCTCTTCAGCTCCCTATTCAAACCGCTGGTTTACTGTGCCCAAGAAGAGTGGAAAACTTCGGTTTATCCAAGATCTTCAACCAGTTAATAAAGTGACCATTAGAAATGTGGGTACAGGTCCAATTGTGGATGAATTTGTGGAAGCATTTTCAGGCAATTCTATATATTCAATGGGTGATCTCTACTCTGGGTATGATCAATTTCAATTGGCATTAGAGAGTAGAGACATTACTACCATGAAAACACCTTTGGGATTAGTTAGGATGTGTACATTACCTCAAGGTGCGACCAATTCAGTAGCACACATGATGAGTGCAATGAATTTGGTTTTGCACGATTTTATTCCTCACATTACTATGCCCTTTATAGATGACATTCCCATTAAGGGTTGCTTGGAAGAAGAGAAAGATAGCACTCTGGATGAAGATGGTTGTCGTAGATTTGTAAAGGCTCATATCCTTGATTGCCAAAAGATCTTTCAACGATTTATTCAAGTTGGCTTAATATTATCAATAGAAAAATCTACCTTTGGTGTTAATGAGGTCCTAATTGTAGGTCATCTTTGTGGCTATTATGGACGAAAGCCATACCCTCATAAAATTGATGCCATTAGTAAGATTTCGGAGATATGTCAAAATGTGAGTGAAGTTCGTCGATTTTTAGGAGCTTGTATCTTCTATGTTATATGGATACCACATTTTGCACATATAGCTGACTGTCTTTATGATTTAGTAAGGAAGAAAAGAAAATTTTTATGGACAGAAAAACATACTCAAGCAATGCGTAGATTAAAGAAGTTGTTACAAGAAGCTCCAATCCTTAAACGAGTAGATTATACGAATAATAAGCCTATTATTTTGACTGTTGATACTAGTCCTATTGGAATTGGCTGGGTCATAAGTCAAGATGATGAAGAGGGTAGAAGATATGCTATTAGATTTGGAGCTAAGATTTTACATAATACTCAAAGAAATTATCCTCAAATTAAAAGGGAACTTTGGGGTTTAGTCACAGCTCTAAAGTCTGATAAAGAATATTTCATAGGAGCAAATGTGATTGTGGAGACAGATTGTTTACCGCTAATTGGAATGATCACAAACTGTTCTTCACCAGATATTGCAATGCTTCGCTGGATTTCTTATATTAAATTTATAAATCCAATTTTAATTCATATATCAGGAAAATCTAACTCTGTTGCTGATATGCTCTCAAGAGCTAGGTATGATGAGAATGATGAAGCCAAAGTAGATACTAATACGATAAATTATGATTCCCAAGTTTATGTATATGAAAAATTTAATTCAGATGAATACGAAGGAGAGTGGCTAGAGATTGGAAAGTATCTTAGTAATTTAGTTAGATCACCTTCATGGTCTTCAAATAGATTTAGAAATATTAGAAAAAGAGCATTTAACTTTTTCCTAAAAAATGGATTACTTTGGAGACATGCAAGGGGGAAGATCAAAATGCCTCAAAGAGTACTAGGTACTAAGAATCTTCAGATGCAAGTCTTGAAAAGCATGCATGATACTTTATGGGCCGGGCATAAAGGTTTTGTTGCCACTTATGAAAAAATTAGAGAGTGTTACTGGTGGCCAGGTATTTATGTTAATGTAAAGAAATATGTGGATTCTTGCGATGTATGTCAAGTTTATTCATCGATGAAGCATAGGGATCCACTACATCCTACGTATCCACCATGCATACACTATAAGTGGGTAGTAGACTTAGTAACTATGCCCAAAGGTATCGATAGAATGAGATACATAGTTCTTGCTCGAGAAGATCTTACTAATCATGTGGAAGGCCGAGCTCTAAGATCAAAAACTACTTTCAATATATGCAAATTTCTTCTTGAAGATGTGATTTCAACATTTGGGTATACTGAAAAAATAGTAGCCGATAGGGGCGAATTAGATGCGCAAGAGGCTAGGGAATTCTTTGCTAGGCATGGAATTCGTTTAGCTCTTACGACTGCATATAACCCTGAGGCTAACGGAAAGATTGAAAGAGGGCATTCCCCTATCATAAAAGCGATTTCTAAAGCTTGCAAAGGAGAACTGAAGAATTGGCCGAAATTTTTGCCATTCGCTTTGTGGGCTGATAGAATGACCTGTACTAGAACGATGGGGTTTATGCCGGCAGAGCTAATGTACTGCCAAAAGCCAATTTTTCCAGTAAATACCCAAATTCTTACTTGGACTACGCTTCCTTGGAAAGATAATTTATCTACTGAAGACTTATTAGCTTTAAGGATTCAGCAGCTTGAGCAAGGGAATGAAAGACTAGATGAAGCTATAGCTAAATTAAAAACTTCTCGACTTAAAAATAAAAAGTATTTTGATAAATCGCATAGGTTAAGACCAAAGCCAATTCAAATTAATGATTGGGTATTGATATATGATAGCACATTCGATACACAGTATGATGCTCGTAAAAAATTAAAAAAGCGATGGTTTGGACCTTATGTGGTGGTCAAAATCTATGAAAATGGAACGTATGCCTTAAGAGAGTTAGATGGAACTCTGCTTAAAAATTTAATTGCAGGTAAAAGAGTTAAAATATTTAAACAAAGAAATGAAGAATATTATGATTTATTATCTGATGAAGAAAATGATGAATGAATGTTTTAATAAAAATAATGTTTAAATTTTTTGTTAAATATGTTTTTTCTTTTCTATGTATGAAAATAAAAATTTTATTTAAACTAATTTTCTTGTGAGTTTATATGTTGTTGCTTGATAGCAGGAGTTGAAGATGTTTTTTGAACCAATTAATTAAAGACTGATTTATGATAAAGATGAAGCGCAGGAGATTGAAGATAGTACATGCAGTTTAAAATTCAAGCAATCAAAGCGATATTTGGATGAAAGGCAATGCTAAAGATGGAATCAATATCAGGTGAAACAGTTCTAACCCTGATTAATGTTTTAAGTTTTGTTTTTCCCTGCATTTTCATAATTAGATATGTACATTCTTCAGATAGGTTAAGAAACCTCTTAAAATTATGAAAAGTAGAATTTACACTGAAGTAGGAATGTGCTTGAAGAGAAGATAGGGATTAGAGACCTATGGCTGTCATATGAATAGTTGACGGAACCCTTAACTTGCAACTCCTAGTAGAAGTAGACTTGTTTTATATAGGTAAGCTTCCTTAAATCTGACCCATTTAGCAAAAGAGATCCTAGTTCCTACTTTAGCTTACCTCTAGATCCTTTGCTCTGATTAGGGGTTAAGCCTTTCCCCTTCATCAAAAAATTTGCGAAGAAAAATTGAAAGCAGTACATTAATGGTTGTTGCATATGAAAAGAGAAAAAAAAAAAAGACACAAAGAAAAATTATGATGAAAAAAATGAGATGAAATAAAAATCAAATGATTTCAATAAATCAGTTGTGGTCTCAAAATCACTTCTGATTTGAAAAGCGGGCTATATAAGGCGGATGTATGCTAGAGGGGAGTTAGTTTTTGTATCTTAATGGCAAATGGTTAGGAGATGAGGATAGAAGGCCTATATAACATATGCTTTACTTATGAACAGAGTTAATAGAAGAGTTAGTACGAACACTATTTGAATGACTTCTATAGTTTCCTTCTAAAACCTGTTTCCAACTCATGCATTGATCGAAAAGGTTGAAATTCAAGCTTACATAATTTTATAAGTTTTCTTTGCTATCAGAAGATGTACTAATGATAGAAGCATTTTTTTTATATAGACTATTTGCATTTGAGTCATGAATAATTTTCAAAAAGAATTTGATGTTGCCTTCTATGATCTGCAGGTTTGGCCCATCGAGGACGATGTGCAGGTTTGGTCGGGGCGAATGTCGGAAAGATTTCAACCTTTCCGTTGATGACCAAAGAAAATGAAAACAACTTTATTGGTGATCTCAAACCTTTTATATCACTGTTGATCAGTTGTGTTGATTGGAATTGACTACTTTTGAAGTGTTTACAGGTTCAAATGGATGAAGAAAACAAAAGTTCATATTATGGTTTACCCTAAACTGCTCGTAAAATGTGTGTTTAGGCCATAGAAACATTGAATTATGGGTTTAAGACCCTAGGTTTATATTTAATCTTGTGCATTTAAGTTAAGAGCCTTAATTCCTGGTTAATGTTAGGGTTTAACTAGGTTTTCAATTAAATTCCAAAGGGTTTCAATGGGATTCTGATGGGTTTTTAGTACGTTTTCTAGGGTTTTAGTATGTCTCAAGAACCTATGCTTCTAGAGGTTAACCTTTTCTCCTCTTCCACTACAACTTTACACATCCATAAGTGGGTGCCTTCATGCATCCATGAGGACTTTGATCCTATGGATTGCATCGTCTCTCTTTCATCTAATGTTCTATGGATTGGGTTCCATTACAAGGGTGGTACATCTCTATGGGGATAATCTTCGAGATTGACTTTAGTTGTCACCCCTAGATTTTGTAAGTACAAGGAAACGATTCCTCGATCCTGCACAATGTGAAAATCTCCCATGAAGGGTCTCCCTAAGATCATCTCATAGACATGATTTTTTACCAAATTCACATATGGAAAATGTATGTTCAAACTCTGCACCACAATTAGTGAGAGTTATTTTTTCTAGTAAACCTAGGTGTTTCTCAATATATCCGCTTGCCATTTGCGGCTTCATTTCGGTTGATTTGAGTGTTGGCTTACTTGATCGCTTCCATAAGGAAGTGCTAGAAAAAGCAAATTCTTCTCCTGAATCTCAAATAGCTTTTGTTGTCTAGCCCTAATAAGTGATAGGCAATCTATGTTTCCTTCCTCTCCTTCAATCATATGTCCTAACTTATCCAAGGGTATTTCTAGCACTGTTCTATGCGATCCTGCGTGAGATTGTGGCTTAGCTATTTTTGGCACTTGATTAGCTATTTGTTTCCAAAATTTAGGTTTAGTCTTGAGTAGCTCCTCTAAAGTGAGATGACACTACACTTTAGTGTTCTTCACTACTATGTTCATTGGTAGAATTGATTCATCTTTTCTTACCATTATTGTGGGGGCTCTCATGTGAATAGACTTAGACTCCCATGGGCCTTTGAAGTGAGATGATTCCAACGAGGAATTGGATTCAAAGTCTTGTTGCTCAATTGATTGCATATCCTCTTGCTCCCTATATATAGGTGGAATGTCTTGAGGTGATTGATCATGATAGTCATCCACTATCTCAATAGGAGGAGGGTTCTGAACCTCTTTAGCCCATTTCTCCTCTTTGATCTGTCCTAAGAACTCATGTGAATAATGATTTACCAAAGAGGGAATTCCATCATTAGTAGAATTAGGAATCTCAGATTCCTAAGGGGATATGCTTAGCTTATCACCTCTACTACTCTGAGTCTTTGGTGTAGCCAAAGTCCTAGGATTAACTATCAATCACTCAAAAATTTCTAATAATCCTTCAAAGTGTCCTTGTGACTTTGTCAAGTTAGTGTGATTGAAAAGATAGGGCATCAATCATAGCATGAGATATTCCACCATTTTAGTGCAAAGCTTGGTTCTCTCAATCTCTAGGTCTGCTCTGAGATTGAACTATGACACATTCGGCCCTTCTTGAAGTCGAGCCTAATAAGCCTTGAACATCATGTTCAAGTCTTTAGGAGTACGATCTACAAGTACGGATCGTGCTCTAGGTGGTGGTAGTATGGATGGGGGGTTTTGATGAGATGAGGGTGGTGGTGTTTGAGAGTGATACAATCTCTATTAGTTTTGTTTTTGTTTCTTTTAGGCTCTCATCTAATTCACTCATCTTTCTCACCCATTGTCTCCACTATTTCATGGCTATCCTTCCAAGCTCTTTTTCCTTTTCTAGCTATGCTCTATGACTCACTAGCCTCTAATTTCTTCTCTTGATCTTCACTTTTGGTCTGTCTTAGTGCTTGCACTCTAGTCACTACTTGCACAGGGGTTGTAGTGGTCACACTTCCACTGGAATCTACAATCAAGCTAATAACATTTATTGGTGTAATCTTTTAAGTATTGGCCATATTTTTAAGGGAGTCTCTTAAGAGGTGTTCCTTTCTAGAATCAGGTCAAAATCATTGAATGACTAATAGTTGAGGTTGTTTTGGTGGAGGAAGTCGATAGTCACAAATGAAATGATCTCCTTGGCATTAATAACATGGTCCACTGGGTGCTTGGGGCATCTACTTTGGTTGGGGCCTAGGGTTAGGATTTTCATACATCACATTGGAGTATTCAGGCTCCCAACTTGGTTTGCTAGGTGTTTCATAGGGATATACCTCATTATGTCCAAGTGAATCCATGTAGTAAGCTGGTGAGCTATCCATGTGGGTCAAGTCAAATCTCTGAGTATTAGGATCACTTTCTAAAATCATTGGGGTGCATGCACAGACAATTTTGTAACAAAGGTGGCCATGAGGCGCACAAGTATTACTACCTCAAGGGATCCCCATAGAGAGGTAATAACCAAGTTCCTAAAACTTTTATGCTAGTACTTCAAATATACATAACAAAGAGGAGAATCTTGATTAGCATAACCTTGTCTCCTCTCATCATCTTCTTGAATTTTTTTCCAACACCACCTTCTCGTGGAATAATCATAAAATACGAACAAATTTCTATGTTGCAAGGTTGAATAGGTGATACATGAATATCTCTAGTCTTCACAATTTCTGAAATGTTGCGTGTGAGATTTATGATTCCTTTTTGCTTTCTAATCATAGACATTTTGAGATAGTTCCTCGTAAAGATTGTCCTTTGTTTAAGGTTGAATGAACTCACTTAGGCATTTCCATTCTTAAGCTCTAGTGTATCAAAGAAAAGGCCAAAAAGATGATATGATCTCACTTTTTCATATGTGCTTCCCCATTGCATGAATGGGAAAGGACTATTAAAGAAATTAACTACATTTTTACCTACTACAAGGACGTTACAAGTGAATCTTAATTTCTTCTATGTTTACTCTGACACTCTCATGTGGGGGAGGAAATCCAAATGAGATTTAAGAAACCAATAATATAATGATGCCTTGTAAGTGTCTTGGTTTTGATGGTGTCCCTTTATTCTCTTGATTTTGAAAGAAGCCATTGGAAAGAACACCCTTCCTATTAGTATCAATATTAGGGTTATAAAATTGATTCACAAGAAGGGGCCTAAGGATGTCCTCAAAATTTTCATAAAATTGCAAGTTCTGACATGTTTACCTGCATAGAGAATCACTAAGTCCACTGCATATAATCAGTTATCCAATAGAAGCCATGTAGGCTTATCAAGCACCTATGAACAACTATCATACATCTCCTATGGCGAGGCTGGGTAAGTCTTCCACTTGCATCACCAAAGAGATCCCAACATTCGGGTGTCTCCTAGTTAAGAAAACCTCATCACGACCCTATTTATCAAACTTAAAAGGCTTTACACAAAAATGTAACCGCTATATCAATGACCACATGGATGTACATAAGCGGTATCCACAGAAGTGTACATGGTGTGTATGTGCTCAATATATGTAGTAAAATGATGCCAACAACACCTACAAGTGTTTGTCAACTTTGATGTTTTAGGCTCAAAAAACTTGCATAAAATTGCAGTGATTGCTCCCACCAAAACTAAAAAACCTTTCGAGAAACCTGTAGTTTTACGAGTGTGGCTGAAAACATAGCCCCAAAGGTTGATATTTATTGTCAAAGAAGTAGAAAAAACACTCTTCTTGATGTTCTTGGACCTGTGTGAAGAGAACTATGTGCAAAAGTACTCCAAAATGGCTCCAAAAGACACCCAAAGATGCTTCAAAAACAAGCTTTGAAAGAAAAGAATGAATCTTTGAGGGACCAAAACATGTTCATGATAATGTTAACCTTAGTCTTCCCCTTCTTCAAACACCACAAGAGTGTAGCTTAGTGGCAAGAGATTGCCACAATTAAGCGAGCTCCAGGGGGAACATTACTAGGATGGGTGACCTCCTCGGAAGTATCGGGAACCTCTATCTTCCTTGATCATTGAGGTCCTCCCTCGTGTGCAGTTGTTTGTTGTTTGCTGGATCATTTACATCCTTGTATGTAGATATAAGAGATTCTGTTGTGTCAATCATATACTTCTTTGTTGGCCATGTTCCTACTTTTGGTCCTGCGATTTTTGGAAAATTCAGCCATTTTGCTGGAATTTGTCCTGCATTTCTTCTTTCCCAAATCAATGACCATTCTCTTCTTCTTGCTACTGGACAATAGGCTAGATTTATTTTTAACTATAAAGGTGCCTCTTTCCAGATCTTTCTGCATTCCTTATTAGCATCCAACCATCTGTTCCTCCATTTAGGATTAGCTTCTTCAAACAACTCCTTAGTGACATTAATGTCTTCTTCATATTCCAAATATTTGTTTGATGGTAGTCCTACCCTTGCAATCTAATAATTTTTAATACTCTCCATAATCATATAGAAAGGTATTCCTAACCCATCTGCTGCCCAATGATGTTGATCTAGGTTTACTCCTTTATTGAGAGCAAAATTTACAATATATTCTTCATATTCATTATCCATTTTCCTTATGAATTCCATTCTTGATTCCCTGTCTGTTAAAAGCCTTTGAACAAATTCATCTGAATATTCTTCAACAGCTTTGTCTTCTTGTTCATCAAAATTTTGAATTCTGTTATCTTCTTCTCCTTCATGTTCCTCTGCTTGTGTGGTCACCACCTGTTTTTCAACCTGTTTTTGTGAATCTTCCAAGTTATTTTGTAGCTTCTCCACCATCAACATTAATCCCTGATTGTGGGATATCAATATTCTTTCTCTGATTTCCATTCACTTCTTTCTTTTTCTATATCCAATTGCCACTCACTCCTTTCTTTTGCTATATCCAAATGTAATTTGTTGTATCCTCTCATTGCACTAGCAGCATGCACACTAGCTTGCTTCTCCATTTCCTTGACTTCCTTCAATTCTGCTTGTGACCTTAGAATTTCTTTATTCAACTCCTCCTTCTCATCCTGGGTTATTTGTACAATCTTACTCTCTTCTTTTATCTGGCCTTCCTCCATCAACAATCTGTTTATGTCTTCATTAGCTTTAACCATGATCTGATATGAGCTTTGAAGGGTTCTAAATCTTCCTTCCATTTTCTTTAATTCCATGTTCATCTTACTACTATGAACTTCTTGCCCTTCTAATGAAATTATTCTTTGAGACAAAATTTCATTCTCTTTCTTGATGGACCTAATCTGATCTTCTAGCTGTTCCTTTTCTTTCTTTTGCTCTTTAATGATCATACTTCCTTTTACAAATTCCGACTCAGCCACCATCCCTGATATAATCATATTTCTCCAAGAGGGTCTGAATTGTTCTATGTTACTCATGATGACTTGACATGCAGATCTAATATCTTTTGGTATCCTCTCAAGACCAGTTTCTAACTCAATTTGCTTCACTTCTATCTGCTTTTCCTCTTTATATTCATTTTTTTCTTCCTCCTCTTCCTCATATTCTATAACCTGATTCTCTTCCTCTTCATAGCCCTTTTCTTCTCCCATCTCTTCTGCCTTCTTTTCTTCAGTTTCCTGTTGTTTTTCCTGAATGACTTGTTTTTCCTCTTCTTGGTCTTTGTTTCCCTGGATTGAAATTGAGTCACTCTCTACTGAGTTCTTTATCTGATCATTCAATTGTTTCTCCTTTTGTTCCACCTCCTTCTCATCTATGTCCATAAGGTTAATTCTTCTTCCTTTTCCTGATTACCTGTATATGTGGACTCTTCATTATGATTTAGATCAAAAAGTACCTCCTCTATACTTTGATTCATTTCTATTTTTGTTTTCCTTTCTGTATATTCCTTAGAATTTGTTCTTTCTGATTTTTTTGATAGTGCAACCTTTTTCTTCTTTTTTGCCTCCATCCTCTTGACTCTGCATTTGACTATGTAATTGTGCTTCTCCTTCCAATCCTGGTTTTTCCTCATATGGTTGGTAATGAAATTGTTGTGAGAATTTTGTCCATATAGCTTTAAATCCTGTGTCCACCAGTCCACTACTGAGTTCTTCCTTTGCTTCTTTTGCTTCACCTTCTTCTTCTCTCATCACTTGTTTACCTTTTAATTTCTTTTTTTCATCCCTAGGACTAACTTGTTTTGTTAATCCTTCACAAATCTGTATCCCTTCTGTTTTTTGACTCAATTCCTCTGGTGTTTTGTCTTTTACAGAAGATTGTACTGTGGTTACTGGAGTGCTGGGTACTAAGAGATTTAAACTCTTGAGGAGAAAATTCTCTATATCACTTTTTGATTCTGATGAAAATTGTGAGGAACTAGCTATCCCTGGTTTGTCCATTTTGTGCTCTTCTGCTCCAACTGATTTCTTCTGATTCTTTTCTTTTGATAATATTTTTTATGATAATTTTACTGACTCTTGCATCTGTACATGTTCAACTACCTTACCCTTATCCTTTTTGGTTAACTTCTTTCTCTGAGCAGGTTTTTTTTGGACCTTCTTTTTCACTACTACTGTAGTTCTAGTCTCTGGAGGATCTTGTAATTCCTTAAAATAGGCTAGTAATTCTACTTATTTTTTGACAAATACTTTTTTTAGTTTTTGCAGCCATCATTTGATTATGCAATTCTTCATAATGTTCCACCTCTTCTCGTACCCAATCAGTTGCTTTACATGAATAATTTTCCAACATTTTCTGATACTGAGCTTCATATATTGCCCTCTTATCATTACCTTGAGTCAAGTATGAATAGAGTTGTTCCTTGCTTGTTTGAGGTGGATGGGGTTCCTTTGAAGATTGAACTTCTCTCTGAACTGCTTCACATTCCTCTTTTGTCACTTCTTCCTGTTCCAAGACCACATTCCTTGGATCTAATCTTCTCTTCTTTACTGGAATTACTTCTTTTGATATCCCTTTCCTTTTTCTTTCTGATCCCCTCATGCTTGTCTGGAGCCAATTTGAGATGATCCTCCATATCTAAAATATGGTATATAATTCTTGTTAAAAACTGTGCTCCATTCATAAATTTCCTCTGTTCCCAATGCTTTGCTGCTTCCTTCAATTGGTCATGAATGTAAGGAGTTACATCCATTACTCCAAATGGTTTAGTCTTGTCCTTATTATTGAGCATGATCAATGTTACTGGCTTATGTGGCATTGTATATCTTGGCAACTTTGGAAAACACAAATACTGAAGAAACATTCTGATGGCAAATTCTTCATTTTCTGTTCCTTTGAAATCCACAAACTTTGAATATCCAGCATAGGTTGCTTTATTCTTTTTGACAAAATTGCAATCCAATTTTGTTCCCATGGAATAGAATTGAAGAGCTGCCCTAATATGTTCTGCTTTTATGGTGATCTGTACCTCCTTGTTATCTTTATCCTTAACTGAACATCTGAAATATGCATCATTGCCTTTGCCAACTTCCAACAAACTAGACATGACTTGTGATACCCTTTCAAAATCTATAAAGAATAGAGGTTCATCTAGTAGTCTGTGTAACCCCACTGCCTTCCATCTTTTATAATTAGCTGTAACTTTTTGAAATTTGTAGAATTCCTGACATAGCATTATGTATTTATGACCTCCAATTCCTACTGTAAAGATATGCTGACCAATGATATTGAGAGTTTCCTTCAGCTCTTTAGCTATCTTCTCAGCTTCTTGGATATCCTGCTCTTCATCGGATTCTAGCTCCACATTTTCTATTGTTACTTCACTGTCCAAAAACCAATGTCCTCTTGACAAAGTTACAGAGTCAGCTTTGAAATCATGAATGGGTAGTTCCTTTGGATTCACCATTCTGGAGGAAATATAACATAACACCAAAAAGAACTCCACCCACATCAGTCACATGAAATATAAAAGAAAACACATTTATTTGAGATAAAAAGATATTGAGAAAAATTAGAAGATAAAGTATCAAATAACCATGATTTCCTTGTTTGCAACATAGGTATAACAAATTTGAAGTGATCATCACATGTGTAACAAGATGTCTAGTGCACTCCCCTTTTTTTTTAAATAAGAAAATAATGAGATGAAAAAGAATTAGACAGATATAAGAAAAAAAATATATCCAAAAGAATAAATAATTGCACAGTGACTACTTAGTCCTGTTGAATTACAACCTAAATCTTGCTGGTGCTTTATAACTTATGAAAGAAAATTTTTAATGATTTTCTCCAATTTCCAATAATTTTCTCTTTCATCTTCTCTTCCCCTCCTATTCTTTTTCCTAGAAAAAAGAATAAGGTAAAGTACATGGAAATAATTTCAAGAGTGTCTAAACCATCTTGATGAAATTCTAAGAATCTAATCATTTGTAGCTTTTCCTGCTTCTGCACCATTTTTGTATTTTCATCCTAATTTTTTCTCCATTGAAGAAGATCTGATTTTTTTACCTAAAAATACTTGATTCTTGTTGACTTTGTTTCTGGGATAAAACAATCTGCTTTTGACAAACTGTGCTGGGATGTCTTCAGTTTTTCCCTACATAATAGAGTTGGCCACCAAAAACCAGAATATAATATTAGTTTAGAGGTCCTCTCACTTGAAAAATGTCCTCCTACCACTCTAGAATGTGCCATCTCTAACATTTCCATATACTTATTTTCAGGAACACAGATTCTTAAATATCCATCCATCCCTTTCTTGTACAATTGGTCTCCTATCAGTTGATATTCCTCAGAAATCATTTGTGAATTCCTTGAGTCTGCACTAGCTCTCACTGGCTTTGCTTTTCTATTTCTTCTCAACTCCTCATTTATGTTTGCACTCCAATCTGGATTTTTCTGAAACCAATACAAAGTCGTAATTTTTGAATTTTGCAAGGATTGGCCTTCCCAGCAGTTGGAAACATATATTTTTACATCCTGAATCTTATTGGGCCAATGTACTCCCATTCTATTGAGATTGTTTAAGGTGACTATCATGGAAGCATGAGTACAAGGATTCCAACAATGAGCTCTTCTTAAATACTCCTGTTGCTCATCTTCTGGAGTACAATATTCCAATATACCCATATGATTGAGATGATACAAATGTCCAGCTAGTAGTACAAAATTCCTACTTTGTAATACCAAATGTGTGTTGTTTTCAGGGGTTCTGCAATGTCCCATGGTTAGCAAAGGTACTAAAGTCATGGCCCATTCAGGAATACTCTCAATTTTGAATAGATAGGCATCTGGTAATTCATCATCTAAAGGTGAACTTGGCTCTCTGGTTTGGATTTTGGACAAATGGACTGCTCTTAAATGAGTTTTTCCTTGTCTGACTACTACCTCAAATTCAAATTCCATCAGTAGGAGGAACCATCTAACTATCCTACCTATGTGACATGGTTTGTTTACCAAGTAGAGTAAGGCTTGGTGATCCACAAAGAATTTAAACTTGTTAGCTAAAAGATAATGTCTATATTTTTTTACAGCAAAAATCATTCCCAATCCTTCCCTCTCAGTAGTTGTGTAATTCTTTTCTGTTGAATTCAATTGCCTACTGGCATAAGCAATTGGAAAGTCTAATTTGCTCCCTTCTATTGGTTGTGCCGACACACACCCCAAAGCATAATTTGAATCATCCACATGAACATGAAAAATTTTATTCCATTGTGGGGTTTTTAGAATTGTTGTTGTTACCAAACAAGTTTTTAAAGTCTCAAAGGCTTGGTCACGTTCTGTGGTCCATTCAAAGTTTTTAATCAATGCATACAAAGGTTTTGCAATGTCTCCAAACTTGTGTACAAACTTCCTATAATATCCACAATGTCCCATGAAAGTTTTAAGTTCTTTTATGTTTATCAGTTTTGGAAGATCCACTATGGCCTTGATTTTTCTTTCATCAGTTGATATTCCATTTCTAGAAACTATGTGACCCAACATTCTCCCTTGTCTCACAAAGAACACACATTTCTCCAGATTTAAACATACTCTGTATGTTCTACATTTTTTGAATATATTTTCTAGATCTTTTAGATGATCTTGTCTTTTTAATGAAAAAGTGCAAAGATCATCAACATAGATTTCCATCATATTTCTAAGGAATTCTTTAAATATGTGACACATCAATCTTTGAAAGGTTGTTGGGGCATTGGTTAAACCAAAAGGCATAACCCTAAATGCATAGATTCCCCATTCTGTGGAGAAAGCAGTTTTATGTTGGTCTTCCAAAGCTATTGGCACCCGATTATATCCTGAAAAACCATCCAAAAAACTATAGACCTCTTTACCTGCAACTCTTTCCAAAAGATGGTCTGTTATTGGTAATGGATAGCTATCCCTTATAGTTGCAGCATTAACTTTTTTTAAGTTAATACATACCCTGCGTTTTCCATTCTTCTTAGCTACCACAACTATAGGAGATATCCACTCGGTATACTCAATCTCATAGATGAAATTGGCAGCCAGTAGTTTGTCAATTTCTTCCTTAATTTTAGCAGAGTATTTGTCATTAAGTGTATCAGGAGTAATAGAAATCTTATGCTCGCAAATTTTAGGATCAATTCCTTTCAAATCTTTATAACTGTAGGCAAACACATCTCTTTAAGTTTTTGCCTATTTCCTCAATGCTTCTTCTTCTTGGATGGTCATGTCATCAACTATGACAATGTGTCTATCTTCCTCTTCTTCTTGAGTGATCACCACCTTCTTAGTTTGTTCCTCATTGTCATATGCCTCCCCCTTTTTCTTTTCTCTTTTTGGTTTCATTTTTAGAAGTAATCTGTCTTCTACTTCATAGGTCTGAAGTTTGAAGGAACATCAAATTGTTGATCTTCTTCCGTTATTTTTTTATTTTTTTAAACTTTTTGTTCTTTTTCTATTTTTTTGTGTTTATTTTTTCTATATGTTCCTGAGATTTTGTCTTTTATAGCATCTCTAGCTTCAACTTCTTCCAGGAATTGTGTTTTTCTAGTTTTTAAATTTATTCTTTCCTCTTGATCATCCTCTGTTTTTGACACCTTGATCATTTGTATTCCTATATGAAAAATATCATATCCTTCTTCATTTTGGAATTTTACTCCCACATATTCATCATTGGCCAAATCCATTGTGGTCAAAATCTGATTCCAACCATAAGGCTCAAACTCTTCATCTTTAAATTTTTGTGGTATGTAACTTTCATCTTGTGACTTCCTTTTTGCTAAACAATCTTCTTTTTTTAACATCTTTTTCTTATATGTGTGGTTCCTTATCACATTACATTTCCAAATTGATGGTTCCGTATCATTTTGTTCTTCACTACCACATTCTTCACTTAATTCTTGATTTTGATATATTTTGAACCATTCCTGAGGGGACATGTTACAATATTGCCCATTCCTTAAATTTACTCCAGTTACCCTTCCTTTGCTCTGAAGGTATAAGCAATCATTACCCCAATCTT
The DNA here is from genome assembly GCA_020310875.1 of Ceratopteris richardii. Taxonomy (NCBI): domain Eukaryota; kingdom Viridiplantae; phylum Streptophyta; class Polypodiopsida; order Polypodiales; family Pteridaceae; genus Ceratopteris; species Ceratopteris richardii. The sequence goes on along the minus strand of CM035416.1, from coordinate 21,321,402 downwards.
GCACAATTTGAAGTTGTCTCATAAATGGTCTTCCTAGGATGATTTCATATGAAGTGGATTGTGGAAATTCAACTATGGCAAAAGTGGGCTCTACCTCTATTCCACATATTTCCACAATCACCTTTTCCCATATTCTTAGAGGCTTTTCTATTTGTCCTTCTACAAGTTGTAATCTCATTTTAGTGGGTATTAACTCATTCTGCCCCCATTTCTCCCAAGTTTGTTTAGTCATGATTGCCAGCCCCGTTTGAGTGTTTTCCTATCTTGAAAATGTTGTGGTTTATGATAAGGACATTGTTGAACCAAATGACTCTCCCCACAATTATAACACTTTTTATTAGCTGATGTTTTGGTATTCATCAAGTTTGTCTTAGTGTTGACTTCTAGGGCTTTTGCAATGGCTTGTGCTAATTCTTCTGCTGGTGGAATTCTATCTTCATTTGTTCTTGGTTGATTAAATGCTAATAAATCCTGTCCTCTGTTATCCTCTAAGTCTATTGCCTCTTTTACACAAGTTCCTAGATCAGGACATCTCCTATAGGATACCAAGGTTCTTAATTGTGCACTTCTCAGTCCTTCTATGAACAAAGGCACTTGTCTTGCGATTGAAGGTACCTCTTCTCTTCGACATCTATCAATATATTGCTTAAATCTCCTGGCAGCCTCTCTGACATTTTCATTTTTTTGTTGTTTGAAACTATGTATTAGGGTAGCTGTACTATGTTTAATCCCAGTTTTGGAGAATTCCTCCATAAAGGCTTCAAGGAAAGATTCAATATTTGGATACATTTCTTTTCTCAATGGAATGAACCAAGATAATGCAGGTCATGTTAGGGTTAGACCAAATGCTTCAAATTGTACTTTGAAATCCTCTACTTCTTCTGCCCTAATTAATTGTCTAAATTCTGCAGCATGGGCATGAGGATCAGAATACCCTTCATATTGATTTTTCATGCATCTAGCTACTTGATAGGGTCTAAGCATTCTTCCCTGGTTTTGCCACTAATGTCTTCTGCTAATTGGAAAATCATTCATTCCTTCAGCTTCTCTTTCAAAAGGATTTGGAGAAGTGTGTAATCTCCTTCCTTGTGGTTGTTCAGTAGTAGTGTACTTTTCATTTTGTCTTGGAAATTCTGGTTGCCCTGTGTTTTGTTCCCAAGGTCTCTTGTCTACACATTGTCCTAAATCAGTAGAGTTTTCTGGATCTTGTGAAAATATGTATACACATCCATGTCTATCCTCATATCTGCCATCCTTAAATTGTGCCACTAGCATTAAATTTAAGGGAATTTCTAAGTTTCTCATCCTAATGAGAAACTTATGCATACCATCTTGATACACATAGGTTCCAAACCTATTTGTATACATGTACTTGAGGATATTTCTATAATCACTAGTTTCAAAGGCTTCATTTGTTTCATTTAAATTTTCCATGTTATTTATCTATCCTAAATCCTTTTTTTGTAAATCTCCTAAAATTGGCTCTATCTCTTTCCTTTTTAACTCTTGTTTATCAGGTGTAAACAATTTATTTCGAGATCTCAAAATCATTCAACTAATTGACGATTATGTGAAGAGAATCGTGGTTCTCACGATTCTGTGAAGAGAATCTTGTTTCTCACGATTCTGTGAAGAGAATCGTGGTTGTCACGATTCTGTGAAGAGAATCGTGGTTGTCACGATTCTGTGAAGAGAATCCTGTTTCTCATGATTCTGTGAAGAGAATCGTGTTTCTCACGATTCTGTGAAGAGAATCGTGGTTGTCACGATTTTGTGAAGAGAATCATGGTTGTCACGATTCTGTGAAGAGAATCGTGGTTGTCACGATTTTGTGAAGAGAATCGTGTTTCTCACGATTTTGTGAAGAGAATCATGTTTCTCACGATTCTGTGAAGAGAATCGTGTTTCTCACGATTCTGTGAAGAGAATAATGTTTCTCACTATTATGTGAAGAGAATCGTGGTTGTCACGATTCTGTGAAGAGAATCGTGTTTCTCACGATTCTGTGCCCAGACAATCGTGATTGCTCACAGTTGTAAAAAACACGATTTTCTTTTGAAAATCATACCCTGGGAATCACGATTTTGAGTTGAGAGTCGCGATTTTGAGTTTGTTATCAGAATCGCGATTCTGAGCAGATTCTTATAATTTTTTAGTTTTTGATTTTTAACTTCTTTCTATACTATTAAAAGCGCCTTATTAAAATATTAACATGCAATAAAAGATCTTCCATAAAAAAGTCAATTCTTCTTCAAAAAATTCAAAAAACTGAAAATAGAGATTCCGTGTTTTTCGACAGTTCTTTGTGTTTTTGTGCTTTTACCAAAATGTTGAACTTGAAATTATGAAAAAACTTTTTGTAAGAAAATTACCTTTTTGCCTGATCAAGAAATGTCCAAAAAGCTTTGTGTTTGCAGAGAATCGGGATTCTGTTAGCTCCTCCCACTCACTCTTTCACTCAAATGAATATTTTTCTGAGATTTCAGGCTTTTATAGACTTCACACAATCACGATTGTGAGTGATTTTCACGATTTTGAGTTCCCACTTTTTTTATTATTGCTCTTTTACAATTTTTGTGGTTTTGTTTAAAAAATCTTACCCCTTTCAACAAAATTTTGCCCTCTTTTTTCTACTGATGAAAATCACGATTCTGTATCCAATTCTCAATTCTGATCACTTGATGCTCAATTCTTACTAGAATTTTGAAATTTTGCTTTTCTTTACTTATGCAACTTATGAACCTTTTTTTTTTTAATTTCTTACCTTAGTACCCAATAGTGCAGCTCAGTTAATTTTTTATCTTATTGAGAGTCGCAATTCTGTGATGAGAATCGTGTTTTTCTCTTAACTTCTTGCTTTTGTACTTTTTGACTTTTCTTCCCTCCTGGTGTTCTCCAATGTTCTTCACCAACTCCAGATCAATTGTCACCTGCAATTATACACCACCAAACTCATTCAAAGAGATTTAAATTTTGAAAAAAATTAAACAGCAACTTTTACTCTAAATATTTTTTAATTTTCTCTCAATTTCTGAATTTTTCTTTTCACTATTCCCCTTCCCCTTTTTAACACAAATCCTCCTGCAAAATTTCCTAAGAAAAAGAAATTTTTTTGGTTTTTTAATAGATTTTATGAATTTTTAGTATTTTGAACCCTAAATCAAGGAAAACACTTCACTTAGGGTTTTCTTGTTCCAAGATCCATTGATCTTTTGTTTCATGATTGGTTATACTCTTTTAATGCTTGCAATCTAATCAGTTTTTTGGAAGTAGAGCTTTTCAAGAAAATATGTGCTAAGAAGTACAAGTATCAATTCATGCAAAGATAAACTCAATCACCTTTTTTTTCAAGAGGCAAATAAGTTTTTTCAAGATTATTATTTTACCTTGGATAAACAAATGGATCAATCAATTTGCACACAGCTTCCAAAAATTCTAGGAAAAATACATATGATCCTATTTTACATGAGGAAGACTCTTCCTCCATTTTTACAACATTTGTATAAATATGTCTACCAATTTTTGACATTTTACAAATAATTTTCCTTCAAAAATTGCTTCTTCTAACAGCAGTCAATGGTGCCAACGATGAGTTCAGTGACCATCTTAGTCACCTTAGTCACCACCTTAGTCGTAAGCCTTGGAGAAAGCCTTGGGTGGGCAGGTGGATGCTCGCTTTTCTTGCACAAAAGGGACAAAGTTTTTCTGCATCGAAATGCTCTAATACCAATGAAGGATTCCAATGGTGATGCACCACAATGTGATCTCCTTCTTGAGAGCTCCACAACAATATCCTCAGAGTAAAAAATTGAGGTCCTAGGGCTGCACACGATACTCTACATAGAGGCTGTAATACGCAAAAAAACATTGTACACAGGGAGCATGAACACAGACTTATTAGGTGTTACAAATGCGGTCCAACTTACAATCTGTGGCTGACCAGGCCACTATATGTTTTATTAAAGAACATATACAAAGAACTGTGCGGTGGCCATTTTGCCTTTCACATGGACACTAACAATAACAAAAAGGAGAAAACTCCATTCTTTTCCAAAGACACTACATTCAGAGACATATGATAAGCTACGTAAGAAGAAAATGGAAATCAAAATATTGATGACATCTCGAGGCAAGGAAGTTCATGGTGTGAAGTAGATTTGGAGACGCAATGGTGAGCACCCACTTGCTCCATTGCTAGAACCACCAATGCATACGAAGCAGTTACTAAAGCGAGAGCGACCATTGGTGGTGCATCAAAGATGTCATTCACAATGTATACTCTCAATTTGGGGATGTGAGCAATTGATGAAGGCCGATCACAACCCTAGATAGATCTGGGACCTAATTGCAAGCTCAAAAAGCCACATATAAGCTCTTAGGGTCAAATCAGTTGTCACCTAACCCCAGCCCACAAAAATCGATAAGAAACGCTATTGTCACAACACATATTCAGGAAAAAGTAAACTTATCATTACTTGGAAATGGATACCTAAAAATTCCTAGATCCAAGTGAGGTCATCTATGAAACCCTTAAATGTATTCACACACAAAATTTTTAATCGCATAAGGAAACTATGGAGAATCCATTCATGTAAAAATCCCCCTAACCCCACCATTTAACACCCTTGTATAGTATTGGATGCATTCAAAACACATTGCATATCCCAAGTATGCATCTAGGACATCTGCTAACCTTTTTAACTTCCAAACACACTAAAATCATACATAACACTCATTAAATCAATAACGATCACAGATGTCATGTTGGTATTGTAAAAGGAACAGGGTCTCATCCAATTTTTGATACAATACTAATGTGATTCTTCTCCTTCTAGCAAATCCACATATCAAGAACACTATTGACATCATGGGTGAAGGAGTAGGTGCTAGTTCCCAGGCAGGTGCTACTCACCAGATGATAGATATCAAAACCTTGCCTATTGTTGGAATACCTTAGGGCATATCATTTTTAGTCAAGCAGTTCATGTAGACCAAACAAAAATCAAAGAAATTGTAGGATGACATATGCCTCAATCAATTGGTGATGTACATTCTTTAATTAGGTTGGCTAGTTTTATAGGTGGTTGTTAAATGTTTTTCCTATTTAGAACTTCCTCTTACTATATTATCAAATAAGCACAATAGATCCATAAGAATTCATTAATGCCTCATTATGATCACTTAATTTCTACATATCATTCACAATCACTTAATTTCTACGTATCATTCTACATATTAAAAAATCACAATAGATGCATAAGACTTCATAAATGCCACATTATGGTCACTTAATTTTTGTGTATCATTAGGTTGGCTAGTTTCTATAGATAGTTGTTAAATGTGTTTCCTCTTCAACACTTCCTCTTACTTTATTATTAAATAATTGCAATAGATCCATAATGATGGAGATGATTAATCTCCAAAAGAACAAGTTATCCTTGATGTTAGAGCACCTCTATATCAAGAACAACTCAAAACCTCAACCAATTTTGGAAGACCAATGCCAAATTATCAAACTATGAACTAACTGTGAAGAAATTGATTACTCAAAAAAGTCTACTGCACTTAATTCACTCATTGATTGATCAAATGTGTAAAGTTTTCAATGAAAATTTATACAAGGTGTCCTCTAAAGTTTTCACACCTTCTCCAAGTTAAATCTCTTCAAAAGATTCAGTAGATCTTGAGATTTGCTTCAAACAATGTACCTATATCTGAAATTGTTCTTCTATGTAGTCAACTTTGACACCTGCAACTTCTAATGCATGGTTCTCCCAAACTAGACCCCATTTTCCACAAGTAGCTTACCTTTGAACTTAAAGAATGAGTGCTTAGTTGCTCAAAACTTTACATTGTAGAGAGAGATTTGATCAAAACATTGACCATCAGGATTGCAGCTGTTCTTGTCTTCACTTCTTCACATTTACACATGTAAATGTTCCTACTTAAAATTCTCTCAACCTGATTACAATTAAACTCTCAAAACTTGTACAGAGGTCACTCTACTATAGAGTTAGACTTGTGCAAAAGCATTCATCAAGAACATAAACATAGAAGGAGCAATGAGCAAAAGTTTGAGGTGCAACTTTCTTCTATTCAGATAAATCTTACATCTGATTGATACTTTTCAAAAGTCTCTAATGACTTCTAAAACTTATCACTCATCATCCCTCTACTCGTAGTACATCTATATCAAGTATATATAGATGTTTACATCATGACTTATCATTGATACAAAGTTTTTATGAACTAATTACAAGATTAGTATACATGTATATATAAGTCTTCATCTTCTGACCATGCACTATACTTCAAGCCTCATAGATTGATCTTTTCTTCATTCTTTGACTTCAAATCTATGTCCAAATCATCAATTGGTGATTGTCCTGCACCAACAACTCCCCCTCAATCATCAATTGTGATTTTCTCCATCTTCTTTATACCTGTCATATCTTTGAACCTCTACAACTTAGGTCCATCCAAGCTTTTAGTTAACATGTCTGCAATCTGATCTTTTGTTGAAGTATGTATGACTTCAATTCCTTTATCAATCACCTTCTCTCTCAAGAAATGATATTGAATCTGAATATCATTTCTTGAGAGAAACACAGGGTTAGCAGCTAGATACAATGAAACACAGGGTTAGTAGCTAGATACAATGAACTCATATTATCTCCATGAATAGTGGGTGTACTCTGAATGATGTCAAAACTCTTCATGAGAGTCTTCAACCATATAACCTCCTTTGTAGCTTCAACCAAACCTTTATATTCTGCTTCTGTGGATGACAAAGCAACTATATGTTGCTTCTTAGAACACCAAGAGATTAACTTATCTCCCACATAACATAGATACCCATAGGTTGACCTCCTATCATCACGAGTACCTACCCAATCTGTATCACTATATATCTTGATATTTGTATCTGATGTGAATCCATAATACAAACCTTCTTTGAGTGTACCCTTAATGTATATTAGCACTCGTTGTCCTACAATCTAATGTTCTTTCCTAGGACAATGCATGAACATACATACTCTAGATACCTTTTATCCTCGAAACCTTCTGGTTGGTCCATGAAAACATCATCTGAAATGTAACCATTTAGAAAAGCATTCTTCACATCTAATTGACATATCTTCCAACCTTTACATGCAGCAATAGCTATGAGAGTCCTTATAGTTGTCATCTTTGCCACAGGACTATAAGTCTCATCATAATCTATACCATATGTCTGAGCATACCCTTTCACAACAAGTCTAGATTTATATCTAGACACACTTCCATCTGCATACCTCTTTGTCTTATTGATCCATTTGCATCCAATGATCTTTTGACTATTTGATTTAGAAACCAAATCCCATGTCTCATTCTCCATCAATGCATCATACTCCTCTTGCATAGCTTTCTCCCAATTTTCCTTACCTTTTGCCTCTTCATATGTAGAAGGGTCTTCCTCTGCTTTCACCATATAAGCATAATCTTTAATGGTAAAAAATGAAGTATCATACTATACCTTGTAGGTTTCCATTTGTGCCTTGATGATCTTCTGAGTTCTCCACTTCTTGAAGTTTTTGGTTCATCACATTCTGGATCAAACCTTGTCATTTCTTCAACTTCAACTAATGCTTCATTTTTCTCTTCTTCATCAAATATTTGAACCTTTGCTTTACCTTTCTTCTGGTTCAATGTTTCTTCATCACCTGCATGAATATTAATTATATCTGCATACCAAGTACTTTGCTCATCAAATGTAACATCCTTTGACACAAGGAAACTTTGCTCATCAAATGTAACATCCTTTGACACAAGGAATTGCTTTGTGGATGGAATCCACAATCTATAACCCATCTGCTTATCATCATAAACAAACACATACTTTTCAACTTTAGGTTCCAATTTATGCCTTAATTGAGATGGCACATATGCATAAGCCAAACATCCAAACACTTTGCAATGATCTAAGGTAGGTCTATTACCCCACCATGCCTCATAAGGTGTCATACCCTGGAAAGCTTTACATGGTAACCTATTAACCAAGTATGTGGCTGTATTTACAGCCTCAACCCACAAATAATTGGGGCAATTTTTCTCCTTCATCATTGACCTTGCAAACTCAACAAGAGTTCTATTTCTCCTTTTTGCTACACCATTTTGTTGAGGAGAGTACCTACAAGTAACTTCCCTTTTTATACCTACATTCCAAAAGTAATCACTGAAATCATTAGAGAAATACTCTCCCCCTCCATCTGACCTTAATCTCTTCAATTTTTGTCATGTAACTCTTTCTGTATATACATGATAATGTTTAACTGTACTAAACACTTCTGACTTATCTTTGATCACATAAATAGTGATCCACCTGGTAGCATCATCAACATAAATCACATAATATCTTGAACCATTAATGCTTAAGACTTTTGATGGTCCCCACCCATCTGTATGCACCAATTCAAGCTTCTCTGAATACATGAAACCATGCTTATTATATGATTGCTTATGAGCCTTACCTAATTGATGCTTCACATGTGTATGTCATGTTGACCTGCAACATTAGGTAATCCAAGCACTAAACCATTGTTAATCATATCCTTAATACCTCTTTCATTGAAATTTCCAAGCCTTTTATGCCAAAGATCTAACTCAGAGATGTTATATCCTCCATAAGTGAACAAGGCATGACCAACATTGCCTTTTAATCTTTCATGTGAATAGCCTTCCTTCTTTATTTCCTGAAACAATTTGTTTATACCCATTGCTAGGGTCTTCCACAAAATCTCCATCATTAGCGAACCTTACTTCATAACCTTTCTCTACAATTTGTCCTACACTTATCAGATTCTTTGGGATTTAAGGAACATACAAAACCTTAATCGAAAGAGTGCTTCCATCCTTGGCCTTTACTGATCTAATGGACTTCACATTGTGCTTTGTATTATCACCTATTTGAACTACATGTTACTCACCTTATTCTGCAAATCAATCATCAAAGATATGTTGCCACTCAGGTGATTGCTACACCCTAAGTCTATGTAGAAGACTCTTTGATCTTCACTTTCTCTTTCACAAGTTGCATTCATAATTAAGGTTGAATCCTCTTTCTGATTTGAAGCATAGTTGTAGTAGGTATTATTGTAGGATTGACTTTGAAAGCCTCTACCTGCATTTCTCCCAAAGTAACCTCTACTACCTCTTCCTCTTGAATTAAAGGTTTGATTGTATCCTCCACTCCGATTATTATGCCAACACTCATGAGCTAAATGATTAGTCTTACCACAAATCCAGCAAGCTTTGACACCATCTTTATTGCTTCTACCTCTTCCTCTTCCTTTGCCACCTCCTCTTCCTCTTAGGAAGTTAGATTGGCTAGTAGTGCCTTCATCTTCATTCAATTGTTGCTTGCATTTGATAATCTTCCTCTTGTCCTTTGAATACATTGCTTGACCTGTACTTTTATCAACATCACATTTGACATCCTGCTCAAAGGTTAGCATATGTCCTAGAAATTGATTCAATTTAGCCATTGACTCGATTTGAACTGCAACGCGATCTTCATGGGTTTTGGCGGTCTTTTCGAGTTTCTAAAGCCATTCGGGTGCTTTGACTTCCAGGGTGTCCATTCCTTCCGATGTTTGCCAGCCGCCCGGCATCGGCATAAGAACATATGGTTCCTCATAGGACTCATCCACTTCTATGGGCACCAATTCATCTGGCTCTGGTTCGATAATTGGAGAGGGTTGTCTTTCATACTCAAGTAGCTTCTTTTGCAATTCTTCCACCTGCTCTTTTAGCCCCTTTACCTCCTCTGAAGTCGATGCAGACTCTATGATCTTGGGTTGTTCTTCTTGCTCCCTTAGCTGGCGGCGCAGTGCATCTCATTCCTGTTCCATATCATCATGTGCTTCCAACAGCTCAGCATAGCTTTCCAAGATTTTTTTCATTGTATCTGAGGGGACTGCTTTAAACTGTTCTGGGTTGATCTCGTGGGAGGAGCCTTCCATTGCAGCTTCTAGGTTTTCTTCGTTCTGCTTTTGCAATCACTTGTTCTCTTCGAGTGCCGTGGCCATGTATTTTCTGAGTAGGGTCAAATTATGCGGAACTCTAAGATTATTAGTTTGGTAGAGTTCGAGTAAAGCTTCGAGTTGTTTGACGTCTGACAATTTTGATGGTTGGGGTGTCTCTAGGAGGGTTTGATGGGCATGTTCAAGGATGGTGTAGTGTTGATTGAGGTCAGCGTTTTCTTCTTCTATAGTCGCAAACCGCCTCTGTAGTTGTTGGTGGTCCGTAGTTAATTGACGATAACGATCTTCGAGAGTCTGATATTCGCTTTGTAATTGATATACACATTGATGTAAAGTAGAAAACACATTATTTACATTCAAGAATGCTGGGAAATAAGAGGATGCAAGGGGAATGGGGAAGGGAAAGGGAATCGTGAATGATGTAGAGTCAAGTGGTGACGTGGGTGGAGGGGGTATGGGGGATTGTGGCTGTGTGGGGGGAGGGAGTGGTGTCGTGGTTGGTGATGTTTCCATGGTGTCAAAAGTGTGACTGACCATGTAGATGGGGACTGTGGGTGGGGTGGATGTGATGTTCGTGAATAGTGTTGTGAATGTGGGCATGGTAACCCCTCAATTGGATGCCTGGAGAGAGAGGAATTCCCATGACAAATGTGGTGATTGTGGAAGTTGGGGTGGTAGTGTCATGTGGTGAAGTGAATTGTGCAATGAGAGGTGAGGAGTGTGGTGATAGTGGTGCCGCCTGATGTTCTTCTATCTGTGTGGTATCTCCTGGTGCCGATACATCTATGTGAATTTGCTTGCCGGAGTGCATGGGACGGGTAGGCACTCGTTTCTCAAAGCGATGAATGTAAGCCATAGCCAAATGAATGGCATCATCCAGGCCCAGTGCGTCCGCTTGAAGATTCATGGACTCAATAAATAGTTCATCTACGCCTTCCTCTCCTAACATTTGGCTTATCAACATCTTCCCTGTTTCGAGTGATAGTTTGTGATGCTCCTTCAGCCGCTTCATGGTTTCATACAATCTTTTTATTTGTGCCGAATAAGTTGGGGCACCTGCTAGTTCCGAGGTTTCTTCGTACTCTTGGTCGTGTTCCTCCTCTGCTTCCTCTTCAGTCGCTTCTTCATCTTCGTCTACTTCCACTACTTCCGGTTGGGTAGGAGCTGACGTATGTGGTGGTTGGTTGTGGTCCTTGGGCCCGAGCTTCCTCCGTCTCAAGATTTGTATCATTAATCATCCTGGCTATTTCTTCATCTCTTAAGTCATCCAGGGTGTAGCCTTGTGGGAACTCCAAGTCTGATGGAATCGGAGGGAAAACCAAATTGGGTCATTTTGCACTTGGTCTGGGTAAGCGAATAGTAAATGGTCGGACACATCTAGTCTCACGTGGTGTCACCTCTGGTGTGAGGGTGGTACCCCTTGCTTGTGCACAAGGTATTTGAACTGAACCCCTCATTTTCTTCGAAGGTGGCCATGTTGTTGATAGCCATCGTTGGAATTCTTGGGCTCGGGACCACACTAGTGCTCGTTGAATAGGCACATCATAAGCTAAACACCTATAAATGATCCTTGTCAGCGCACAACATCCATGAAGCACATTCTTATGTTTCTTATTCCAACACTGATGTGCTAGGTGGATTTGATCTATGATCTAGTGGGGTAGATTGATTGTGAGGTTTTCTATCTCTGCCAAGTACAAGCTAAACCAAATTCTTTTGGGTGGCATGGTGAAGCGCTCCTGGGATGGAAAGGCGAAGTGTTGCATGATTGTGTGTAGGTGGAGGGCGATGGTAGGTGTCATAGCGACCATATCCTTTAATTTGTTAAGATCTTTGTGTTTCATTCTTCCCAGGATCAATGTTTCTTTCTTTGTGGGAATGTGCATGCCATGCATGTCCAAGGCCTCCCGTACTAGGTTGAGGGTCAGTTTGAATCTTTTTAGCTCATGGCCTGGTGTCAATGAGGGTAGCACAAAGGTACTATCGTCTCCCTTGGCTCTGCTAGGGGTAATGGTACTGATTAGGTAGGAGCATCGCAAGAAGTCAGCTTCGATAAGAGTGCCCTAAAGTAGTTATCCAAGCCTGCTTTGGTCCAGATAGATCTCATTACTTTTGCATCCTGATAGTTCTTGAATTCACGGGTAAAGAAATGGTATCTTCCCCATTTGCCATTGAACTCAATTTCTGCCTCCCAAAAGTAGGTGCCCTCACCCAATGGACCTGCAACATCACTAAACCAGTGTGCATGTTTGCCAACTTGTGATGTATGCCCTTGCGGAGGGTTCTGAATGGGAAGTACATGCACCGCTCTGAGCTCTTGAGGCTGCTCGATGAGTTGTGGTTCGAGGAGGAGGGTTTCAATGTCCACAATTTGGGCGTTGGACCCTGCCTGGGAACTGGTGCTTGCTGGTTCTGTGGGAATATAGAAGCATGTGTTAACATTGTAATGGACAAGATAGAACAATTTTTGTCCCCGTTACAACATTAACATGAGTGCTTAGTGATAGGTTAGTATGTCATTGAGGGCTCGGTGATTGTGTGTGTAGTTAGTGCATGACTAGTCCTATGAGCTAAATTGAAAGATGCAATGTGATGATGGTGCAGTTTAGTAGATGGAGATGAATTTACAAATGAGGTTCGGGGGGTTTATTACAAGCTTTGGGCTGCCAAACACAGTGGATGGCTTTCGGTTTTGACCTTGTGGAGACTCTGGAGGGCTTTATGAGAGTGTTTGCTTGGAAATGAGGCTTTTTAGGGACCCATTTACAAGTGATTCTGCTCATGTTGTGCTTTCTGCTTGCCCATTAGCTTGCGGATGATAGGGTGCAGACTTCTTATGTACTACCAAGAATTCTTGGAGAAGATTTTCAATAACTTCATTCAAGAAGTGAGTGCCTCTATCGCTTACTAGCTTAATAGGTAGCCTGTATCTAGTGAACACATTCTCAAATAAGAACTTAGCTGTTCTTTGAACATCATTCTTCGTGGTGGCTTTTACCTCTATCCACTTGGTTAAATAGTCTGTGGCCACAATGATATATTCAGCATGTGAACCCTTAGCTGGGGGATTAATAGGACCTACAAAGTCTATTCCCCACTTAGAGAATGCATGTCCACCCATCATAGGTTTCAATGGCATCTCATCCTTGCGTATAGGATACTGAGTTTGCTGACAAACCTCACACCTCTTCACGTAGGTCTGAGCATCCATATGAAGGGTTGGCCACCAAAGTCCTACAAATAGTATTGCCTTGATCACCTGATCAGGTCAAAATGTCCTCTTGCTACATTTTGGTGAGCAGTTTCCAAGATCTTCATATATTCTCTCTCGTGGACACACAACCTAAGATACCCATCTTTTCCTCGCCTGTATAGATTATCACCAATGAGTGCATAATCTAAGGCTTCTTGTTCTAAACTTCTCCACCTGGCCAGGGTCATATCCTGAGGGAATGTTTTCGTCCTCAAGAAGGCTACTAATGCTTCACTCCAATCTGGTATTAGAGATACTTGGTATAGTGTAGCATGCTCCATAGGTGGTCTAATACTACAAACTGGGCATTCCTTGCACAACTTATGGAAATCTGCTTCCATAGTAGGCCAATGTACTCCGAGTCTCCTTAGTGTCTGTAGGGTTCTTTGACTTGAGTAGTGTTGCTCTAATGCACCTACATGTGCTACTTGCAACCATTTAGCGTACTCATCCTCTTCCACACAACAGGCTAATATCCCTTGATCTATATGCTTGTACATACTTCCTGCCATGATATGGTACTTTTGAGCTTTTACTATCTCCCTGTCTTGTGTGTTTATTACTGGGTGATTAGGCCCGTATGTCAATACTGGCACTAATATCTTAGCCCACTGAGGTACAACTTCCAAATTAAACAAGTAAGCATCAGAAAGGTCATCTGACACTCCTTGTGGGGCCTCTCCGAATGTGAGCCTTGAGAGATGACCTGTTCTTAAATGAGTCTTGCCTTTTCTCACCACTACCTCAAAGTCATATTCCATAAGTAGGAGGAACCATCTTACTAATCTCCCTGTGTTGCATGGCTTGTTCACAAGATATAACAATGCTTGATGGTCAGTAAAAAAATGTAAACTTATCTGCAAGCAAATAGTGTCTAAACTTCTTAATTGCATATACCATGCCTAATCCTTCTCTCTCATTAGTGGTATAATTCCATTCAGCTGCATTTAGTTGTCTCCTAGCATAGGCAATTGGAAGATCCATATTACCTTCACCAGTAGGTTGTGCTAACACACATCCAATAGCATAATTGGATGCATCTATGTGAACATGAAAGGGTTTATTCCAATCTGGTGTAGTCAAGATTGGTGCTGAACATAATCGTCGTTTAAGCTCATTGAAGGAGTTTTCAAATTCATCAGTCCACTGAAAATTGGTCAAAAGTCCATACAGAGGCTTTGCAATGATGGCATACATGTGTATGAAACGTCGGTAATAGCCACAATACCCCATGAAAGCTTGTACTTCCTTGATGTTCTTTGGCTTAGGTAGCTCTGCTATAGCTTTCACTTTCTCCTCATCCGTGGATATGCCATTCTTTGACACTATGTGTCCTAGAATCTTGCCCTATCTGACCATGAAAACACACTTTTCTAGGTTCAAGCAGACTTGATATTCTCTACATTTGTCAAAGATTTGCTTGAGTTCAGGTATATGTGTTTGTCTAATGTTGGAATGAGCACAAAGATCATCAACATAGACTTCTAAATTTTTCCTCAAGAATTCTTTAAACACATGGCACATCAGCCTCTGAAAAGTGGCTGGCGCGTTGGTAAGACCAAATGGCATTACTCGGAAGGCAAATATGCCCCACTCTGTGGCAAAAGCCATCTTATGTTGATCTTCCGGAGCTATGGCTACGTGATTCTAACCAGAAAATCTATCAAGGAAGTTGTACACTTCCTTGCCTGCTACTCTTTCTAGTAGATGTTTGGTAATTGGAAGTGGATAGTTATCTCTAATAGTGGCTGCATTAACCTTCTTCAAAATAATGCATACACGTAGCTTTCCATTCTTCTTGGGCACAACGACAATGGGGGATACCCACTCAGTGTGCTCAATTTCATAGATGAATGTTGCTTCAACCAATATATCTATCTCTTCCTTGATCTTAGCAGCATAATTATCATTATATGTGTATGGCTTCTGCTTTGAGGGTTTTGCATCTGCGGTCATGGGAATTTTGTGTGAGCATATGTCACGGTCTACACCTTTCAAGTCCTTGTAACTCCAAGCGAATACATCTCTATATTCTCTTAGCAAGGTTATCAACTCTTGCTCTTCTTCTTATGTCAGGTCATGTCCTATGTATGTGCATCTTTCTTCTCCTTCTTCTATGGCTGCAACTATTTTCTTAGTGGTTTCTTTGTTATAATAGGCCTGTCCTACTTGGGCGTTGCATTTAGGCATTCTTATCATGACTCTCTTGTCTTCTATATCATATTTCTTAAAATTTTTAGGGACCTCAAACAGGGATTCTTCCTCTTCTGGTGTGACTTCTCTCTTCTTCCTCTTCTTACCTTCGCTCTTGGCGATCACCTCGGAGGTTAACCTCACATCATTCGTGAGCTCTTCATGTCTCTGAGGGTGAACTTCTACTTCATAGAAGTATTCTTCATCTAATGCAAATGGTGGGTCCATAATGATTGACTCTAGATCAGAGTCACTTGCATCCTCGAATGCATCAGGGCTAGGTTCACATTCTTCAATAACTGAATCACCCATAATTGCCTCTATTGTGAATACTGAAATGTCATAGCCATCCTCGTCACAGTGGAGTGTCCATTGTTCTTGATTGATGGCTACATCCATTGTTGCTAAAATTTCCGCCCAACTGTGAGGTTCAAATTCTTTATCAGGAAATACTACTGGTGCATAGGTTGGGTCTTGAATTGATCTATGGGTTTCCTTCGCACCTATCTCTCTGGCTTTTTCTCTCTTCTCTTCTTCTACTGCCACTTTGCACATCCACAAGTGGGTATCTTCATGCATCCATGAGGATCCTGATCCTATGGAATGCACGGACTCAGTATCATCTTTGGCTCTATGGATGGGATTCCATTGGATGGGAGGTACATCCCTATGTGAATAGTCCTTGAGATTAACTTTGGTCGTAACACCTGTGTTGCAAGTACAAGAAATTGGTTCTCCAATCTTGTACCACTTGCAACTGCCGCATGAATGGTCTTCGCAGAATCATCTCATAGGCTTGATTTTTGCTAAAGTCGCATATAGCAAAAGTATGATCAAACTCAACACCACATGTAGTGAGAGTTATTCCTTCTAGCAGTCCCAAGGGTCTCTCAATGTGACCATCAGCCATCTGCAATTTCATTCTCATTGGCCTAAGTGCTGGCTTGCCCCAACGCTTCCATAGGGAAGTGGTAGCAATTGCAACTCCTACACCTGAGTCCAGAATTGCCTTGGTTGTGTACCCCTGATGGGTAATGGGAAGATAGGTGTTTCTTTCTTCTCCCTCACTCATGTCTCCTATCTTGTCCAAAGGTATTTCTGGCACCATTCTATGAGAACCTACCTAGGAATGAGGTTTCGCTACTTCTGGCACTTGATTGGCTACATGTTTCCACAGTTTGGGCCTCACCTTGAGTAGCTTTTCTAAAGTGAGGTTGCACTGCACTTTAGTATTCTTCATTACCTCCGTGTTCCTAGGTATGACCGAGTCTTCGTTTCTTACCATGACCGTGGATGCCCTCATGCAAGTAGACTTAGCTTCCCATGGGCCTCTGAATTGGGGTAGCTCCTGTAAGGAATTAGACTCAAAGTCTAATCTCTCTTGAGATTGGGTACTCTCTTGCTCTCCATAAATAGAAGGAATGGCTTGTGGGAATTGATCATGTGCATCATCCACAAGTTCAATGGGAGGAGGGACTTCACTCTCTTTAGCCCATTTCTCTTCTTGAATCTCTCGCAAAAACTCTGGTGAATACCTATTCATAGAAGAGATGTATCTGGTTCGGTGGAGTTAGGCACATAAGCTTCCTGGGCAGGAAGGCTTATCCCTTCACTTGACTTGTCCTTATTTTGAGAGGCGGGTTCCTTTTCTGACTGTGCAATTAGCCTCTCCAATCTTTCTAGTAGTCCATCAAAGTGCAATTGTGTCTTTGTTGAACTAGAGAAGTTAAAGAGACGACTGGCTTCAAACATGGTTTGAGCCAATGCTACCATTTTAGCATAAAGCTTGGTTCTCTCTATCTCTAGATCAGCTCTAGGGTAGCATTTGTCATGATCTACCACATTTGGCCCTTCTTGGATTCTGGCCTGATATGCTTTAAGCATCATGTCTATGTCCTCTAGAGTGGGGTCAGCTAATACTGATCCTACTCTAGGAGGTAGTGGAATTGGATGAGATGGGATGGGGGGTGATGGAGAAGGTGATAGGGATGAAAGTGGTGGTGGTATGTGAGAGTTTGTTTGAGAGGTGAGCTCAAAAATCTTGGCTTTTGTTTCTCTTATGCTCTCTTCTAATTCGCTCATCTTCTTAGACCATTGTCTTTTCATTCTCTCTCGAATATCTTTCCAGGCTCTTGTCCGTTTCTTGGTTAAGCTCTCAGTTTCACTAACCTCGGCGCTCTTTTCTTGGCCTAAACCTTGGTTCTGTTGCAAAGCCTAAGCTCTAATGACCACCTGTACTGGTGTAGTGGAAGTTACATAGTCTCGTAAGAGATGCTCTTTTTCGCAAACTTGACAAAAGCCTTGGATTGTTACTGATTGGGGTTGTGTAGGTGCAGGCATGGGGCAATCACGAATGAGGTGATCTCCCTGACATCTGTAGCATGGTCCTCTAGGGAATGGGGGTCTTACTTGCCTAGGTTGAGGTCTAGGGTTAGGATTTGCATACATGATATTTGCATACTCTGGATCCCAACTAGTTCTGGTACCTTCCTTGTTGCTGATGTGGATACTAGTTCTGGTACCTTCCTTGTTGCTGATGTGGATGAGGGTAATTTTGTCTGACAACTTCTTTGTTATAAGGGCAGTCTTGTGCAGTGTGGTTGGTGTATCTTCGCTCTATCGTGCAATACTGGTTACTAGGATTCACTTGGGGTTGTGCCATAATAGGACATACATTTGCCAAATGGTCACCTCAACATGTGTAGCATCGTCTCACTGGGGTAAATCGGGGTATCTGTTTGCTTGAGACACCTAATTTCTGAGCTACCTTCTCTACAAGTTCCTCAATAGACGTAGATTGTCTGGAAGAGAGGCTAGAAGATCTATCTGAGTCTTTGTAGATTTTTGAAAGCTACAACTCCTCTCCTAGGTTATCCTCAATGTCTATGCACATGCAGACACACTCTTCTATGGTTCTAGGGTCCTTCAAGTACACATATGATCTCAACTTGGTGCTCAATAATCCATCTAAGAATAAAGCCACTTGTTTCGCTGGTGTGGGTACTCAGCCACATGATCGTAGGGGTCTCTAGTGCCATCAAAGTAGTTCTTCATGGACTTAACTAGTTGTGTAGGTCTCAAAGTCCTCGTGTGCTCTCTAGGCCTTGGTAGAGGGAATTCATCTACAATTCTTTGGTTTCTTGGGGTTCTAGGTCTCTCAGGGTCCACTCTATCTGTTTCCGTTCTCGTTCTCTCTCCCCATTGGGTTGGCGAAACTTACTTCTGGTCTATCTCTACTTCTGTCCCTTTGAGCCCCATGAGCTTGGGATGTTCCATCTCCTTGGTGGCCATAAGAGACATTAGATCTTAGTTGGGGAAAAATAAATTCACCCTTCCAAGTGTAGGCATGCCTACCATGCTCTGTGACCACAAAGATCCTCTCCGAAGTATTGTCTAAATAGGTCACTTTACCTGGGCTATCAGGATCTTTGAACTCATAGATTGTGATTGTTCCTACCTCATTTGGTTGATCAGGCTTATACCTCCAAAAGGCTTCATCGGTCTCTTGGTTTAAGAGCAGATCTATGCTCTTATTGTCCTGGGGAATCCACTCTAGCGTGATAATTCTAGTAAGAACTGATTTGCCTCGAGGGGTTTTAGGCTCTCCACCTATGTTCCCTTACTCTAGGTCACCTATCTCCGTTTTTGGGATCACATTACCAAATTCATATGTCCTATCTGGGTGGCTGATGACTACGTATATGGTTCCTTCTTTGTCCAAGTATGCTCCATTTTCAAACTTGACAGCTGGATGTTCAATTCCAATGGGTTGGTCAGGGTTTTTAATTTGGACCACAGATCTTCCTAGGCCGTCCTCATAGATGCAAGCACCTAATTGGTTGGTCCTAAGGTATTCGAGTTGTGTCTTGTAAGGACCGTCGACCCTTTGCAAGTATGGCACGCGTGAACTTCCTGTGGGTCTCTCCATACCTTGAGACATCTCGGACTCACTAGTTTCAGAGTTAGGGTAGTGCAAATAATGGCTCAACTGCTGGGCCCATGACCTAGCAGTATGATTGACACTAGCCTCTGAAGACCTAAGACTCTGTCTATCTCTCCCTAGGTGTCGTCCTGATCTAAGGTTCATATGCCCAGTTGACTAACCCCAAATTTCCCAAGTACAACTTCATTGTTGAGCTCTTTTGTATTAATCACTTGTTCTGTTTAATTTTTCTTAGGGTGTCACTTCTTGTCCAATCAGTCTTCGTCACAAGGAACACTTAGGTTTTATCGTACTTGAGTTTGGTAGCTTGATTTAAATTCTTTTTCCTTAGGTTGTTTCACAAATGTAATTTCTTTGTACTTGCACTTGAGTGATTAGAGTTCTTGGACTTGATTGTGCTTAACGTCACCCTAATGAATCAAAACCTCTATCCATGCTTAGCCTAAGCTAGGAATTGACAGAGGGTGTTGAGAATTTCCAACCTTTGGTTTCTCTCCTTGGTTGCCCTTGTGTGCGTAGGAAGCGTGTTCCCAAGCTTCCACTTACTCTTGCTTAAAATGCCCTTTGATGCTCTCAATGGACCTGTAACAGTCCCAAAGTTAGCTCAAGATTTAAAGTCAATTGACACAACAGACCATGTTCATTCATGCAATTCAAAGATCAAATTGTTCTTTGGATTTATGAAAAACAATCCTAAAGATCCCTCAATTTTCTTCCCCCTGGGTATGGACAACCAAAATCACAGCAAACAGATTTCATATGAGAAAGTTATGCCGGTTCAGGGTTTTGGGGCTAAAACAGGATTAAAACAGGCTATCAGGCAGATAGGATTTCTCGAATTACTTGTGTGGCAGCCTTGCAATGCTCTAGTAACCCTTAGTGTTTCCCAGTTATTAGCCAAAAATTAGACCCCGTTTATTCAAATGCTTTTAGCCACAAGTAGCTTACATTTAAACTTAAATAATGAGTGCTTACTTGCTCAAAACTTTACTCTATGGAGGGAGATCTAATCAAAACAATGACCACCTCTTTTCTATTGGCCATGACTTCTTCATCACCTGCATGAATATTAATTGTACCTGCATACCAAGTACCTTAATCATCAAATGTAACATCCTTTGATACAAGGAATTGCTTTGTGGATGGACTCCACAATCTATAACCCATCTGGTTATCATCATAACCAATGAACACATACTTTTCACCTTTAGGTTCCAATTTATGCCTTAATTGAGATGGTACATATGCATAAACCAAACATCCAAATACTTTGCAATGATCTAAAGTAGGTATCTTACCCCACCATGCATCATAAGGTGTCATACCATTCAAAGCCTTACATGGAAGTCTATTAACCAAATAAGTAGTTGTATTCACAACCTCAGCCCACAAATAATTAGGGCAATTTTTCTCCTTCATCATTGACCTTGCAAACTCAACAAGAGTTCTATTTCTTCTTTCTGCTACACCATTTTGTTGAGGAGAGTACCTGCAAGTAACTTCCATTTTTATACCTGCATTCCATAGGTAATCATTGAACTCATTAGAGAAATACTCTCCCCCTCCATCTAACCTTAGTCTCTTCAATTTTTGCCTTGTGATTCTCTCTGCATACACATGATAATGTATTGAACACCTCTGCTTTATCTTTGATCACATATATAGTGATCCACCTAGTAGCATCATCAACATAAATCACATAATATCTTTAACCATTTACGCTAAAGTCCTTTGATGGACCCCATACATCTGTATGCACCAATTCAAGCTTCTCTACATACATAAATCCTTTATTACCATAAGTATTCTTGTGAGCTTTACCCAATTGACATGCTTCACACTTGTATGTCATGTGTTGACCTATAATGTTAGGCAATCCAAGCACTGAACCATTGTTAATCATATCCTTAATACCTCTTTCATTGAAATGTCCAAGCTTTATCTGCCAAAGATCAAACTCAGAGATCTTATTTTCTCCATAAGTGAACAAGGAATGACCAACATTGCCTTGAATCTTCAATGTGAAGAGAACTCCTTCTTTCTTCCCTAAAACAATTTGTTTATATCCATGGCTAGGGTCTTCAACATAAACACCATCATTAGTGAACCTTAATTCATATCCTCTCTCTACAATTTGTCCTACACTTATCAAATTCTTGGAATTGTAGGGACATACAGAACCTTACTCAAAAGAGTGCTTCCATCCTTGGCCTTTAATGATCCAATGGACTTCACATTATGCTTTGTATTATCACCTATTTTGACTATATGATTACTCACCTTATTCTCCAAATCAGTCATCAAAGCTATGTTGCCACTCAGGTGATTGCTACACCCTCACTCAATGTAGAAAAATCTTTGATCTTCACTTTGCCTTTCACAAGTTGCATTCATAATTAAGGTTGAATCCTCCTTCTTATTTGAAGCATAATTGTAGTAGGTATTATTGTAGGATTGACTTTGAAATCATCTTCCTACATTTCTTCCAAAGAAGACTCTATTACCTCTACCTCTGAAATTACCTCTCTAGTTTCTACCACCTCTTCCTCTTGAATTAAGGTTTTGATTATATCCTCCACCATTTTGATTATTATGCCAACATTCATGAGCTAAATGATTAGTTTTTCCATAAATCCAGCAAGCTTTGACACCATCTTTATTGCTTCTACCTCTTCTTCTTCCTTTGCCACCTCCTCTTCCTCTTAGGAAGTTAGCTTGACTCATAATGCCTTCATCTTCATTCAATTGTTGCTTGCTTTTGTTAATCTTCTTCTTGTCCTTTGAATACATTTCTTGACCTATACTTTTATCAACATCACCTTTGACATCCTGCTCAAAGGTTAGCATGTGTCCTAGCAATTGATTCAAATTAGGAGTGAAATGATCTAGTGATAATTTAGTGGATAGAATGAATGGCTTCCACTTATCATCTCCTCTCAAACCTGTGAGAATTTGTCTGACCAATTTTTCCTCTGCAATGTCTTCATCAACTCCTCCTAAGGCATCTGCAATGTCCTTCATCCTTGCTACATAATCAGAAATAGATTGAGAAGCTTTCTTCTTGAATGTGGTGAACTCTTCCCATAAAGATGCCTTCCTTGACTTTGTAGTGTTTTGGAAATGCTCCTCCAAAGCATTCCATATGTCACTTGCACTTTTGAGTCCTCTAATATGAGGTAGCAAGTAATCGTTGACTCCCATGTAGATAATGCTCCTTGCTTGAGCATCCTTCTTCATCCATGGCTTCAAATCTGAGAGCTCTTTCCTAGTTGGAATACTGGGATTCCTAAATTCTGGTTTTTCTTCTTCACTTGTGATGTATCTATCAGGTCTTTGCTCATAAGATGAGCTTCCATCCTCATTGACCAAGCAGGATAGTATTCTCTATCCAATTTCTCTATTTGAAGGGAATCTCCCATCCTTTCTTTACCTGTGCAATATATTCTTCAAGCTTTGTGAATAATGAATGTACCTTTAATTTTAATTTAGTTCCTTTTGATAATTTTTACATCTTTCAAGCCTCCTTCTCTAGCTTTCACTTCAAAATTTTAGCTTCTGAATCTTCAAAGATTAATTTTTGTATATCTGCGATAGTCGAGGTCATCCTTTCTTCAAATATGATGACTTTTGCTCTGATACCACTGATGGAGAGTGTTAATCTCCAAAAGAACAAGTTTTATTTGATGTTAGAGCACCTCTATATCAAGAACAACTCATAACCTCTACCAATTTGTGAAAACCAATGTCAAATTATCAAGACTTGTGTTAAGTGTGAAGAAACTCGTTACATGGAAAAGTATGCTACACTTAATTCACTCATTGACTGATCAAATGTGTAAGGTTTTCAATGAAACTTTATACAAGGTGTCCGCTAAAGTTTATGCACATTCTCCAAGTCAAATCTCTCCAAAAGATTTAGTACGTCTTGAGATTTGCTCCAAACAATGTACCTATGTCTGAAACTGTTCTTCTATGTAATCAACTTTGACACCTGCAACTTCTAATGTATGGTTCTCCCAAACTAGACCTTGTTTATTCAAATGCTTTTAGCCACAATTAGCTTACCTTTAAGCTTAAAAATGAGTGCTTACATGCTCAAAACTTTACACTATGGAGAGAGATGTGATCAAAACATTGACCACTGAGATTGCACCTATTCCTGCCTTCATTTCTTCACATATACACATGTAAATGTTCCTTATGAAAATTCTCTCAGACTAATTACAATTAGACTCTCAAATCTTGACCATAGATGCATTAACTATGGACTTGGACATTTACAAAAGGATTTTTGAAATGATTAATCACACAAGGAGGGATAGAGAAAAGATCACGACTCAGATTTCAGAAATTTTCTTCTATTCTTATGGAAAACATCTAATTGATGAATCTCATAAATTCATCACACATATTCTTCTTCTACTCATCTATTCTTGTTCTATATCTCTTCTCTCTCTTATGTCCTGAATCTATACTTGTATATGTAGGCATATATGTACAAACATGTCACCATTACAAATGTATAAGTGAACTAATTTTAGGCTTAATGTACATGTATGTACAAGTCTTCATCTTCTGACCATGCACTAATCTTCAAGCCTCAAAATTTGATCTTTGCTTTATTCTTTGACTTCAAGCCTTGTCCAAATCATCAATTGTTGATTGTCATGTACCAACAAGTGATCAGAAGTAGTGATGTCATTTTCAATGAGTCTAAGATGCATAAATAACCCATTAAGGAGGTTGAATTGAGAAGAGTGGTGTTTGAGGATCCTAGTACTCTACTTAGCATGCATAAAAATGCTACACATAGGGATGTTTAGGAGAATGTCCAAGCAAATCAGTCTGTAAATGTTCATGTTTAGCAACCATTTAGACATTCTACACATGTCTCACGATATGTTCCAAGTTTGGATTTTGTTATGCTAATAGATGCTGGTAAGCCTTCTTGCTACAAAGAGGCTATGAAGATAGAGGATCATGTCAAGTGGGAGCATGACATGAAGAGTGAATTGGATTCTATTTACAAGAATGACCCTTCGCATTTAGTACCTTTGTCAAAGAGTAGGAAGGATTTACCATATAAATGGATATATATGCTCAAATTCACATAAGATAGTGCTTCTCCAAAGTATAAAGCACAATTTTTTGCAAAGGTTTTTAAGAAATAACATGGTGTTGATTTTGAGGAAATCTTCTCTCTAGTAGTCAAGATTACTACACTATGCATGTTGCTTGGATTTGTTGCAATGAAGGACTTAGAGCTAGTCCAAATGGATGTGAAAATTACTTTCTTGTATGGAGATCTTACCGATGAGATCTATATAGAACAACGAGAGGGTTATGTAGTTCTTGGAAACGAAAGTCTAATTTATAAGTGAAAGAAGAGCTTATACGCACTTAAACAATCCCCTAGACAATGGTACCAAAAATTTGATGTTTTTATGAGATCTCAAGGCTATTCTCAAAGCCATGAGGATGATTGTCTCTACACAAAGAGGTGCTCTGATCGTAGCTTGATATGCTTGATAATTTATGTCAATCATATGTTGATTGTTGGGAAGTCCTTTGATGTCTTGTCATTGCTAAAAAGAATGAATGAGACATTTGATATGAAAGACTTGGGGGATGCCACACATATACTTGGCATGCACATTACTCGTGATAGGATTAAAAGATGCATATACTTGTCTTAAAGTGAGTACATATCCAAATAACTTCATAGGTTCAATATGCAAGGCAACAAGGCATTGAGTACACCTTTACATACATACACACACACACACACACACACACACACACACACACATATATATATATATATATATATATATATATATATATATATATATATATATATATATATATATATATATATATATATATATATATATATATATATATATATATATATATATATATATGTGTGTGTGTGTGTGTGTGTGTGTGTGTGTGTGTGTGTGTGTGTGTGTGTGTGTGTGTGTGAAATTGGGCAAGGATGATTTCCCCAAATCATACGAGGAAAAGGAATTCATGAAGAAAATTCCTTATCAATTTTCTATTAGTAATCTCATGTATGCTATGGTAGCGATGAGACCAGAAATTGCATTTGCAATGGGAGTTGTGAGCATATATATGTTTGATCCTTGCAAGAAGGATTGGCGAGGCATCAAGATGATTTTGAGATATTTGAGTGGCACTAAAGACAAGTGTCTATGCTTAGGTAGAGGAAAGGCATCTATTATTGGTTACACATATTCTAATTATGTTGGTTGTGTAGACAATGGAAAGTCTACATTAGGGTACATTTTTCACTTTGTTGGAGGTGCTATCTCTTGGAGATCTCGTCTTTAAGAATGTACAATTTTTTTCGCTATAGAAGTAGAGTATGTTGTTGCAAGTGAGGCATATAAGGAAGCATTGAGGATTTCTCATCTTGCTTGAGATAGGGTTCTACCTCAACTTGTACCTTGTTTGCTTAGTGATAATCAGAGTGACATTGCTTTGGCTAAGGATTAGGTCTATCATGCAAAGACCAATCACATTGAGGTGAGGTATCACTTCATTAGAGACTACCTTGCCAGTGAGCAGATTATACTTAAGCTTCATACTCAAGATAATGTCGCAAATGCTTTGACTAAAGCTCTACCACAGGACAAATTTTGACACTTGTCACTTGATCAAGGTTACTTGATTCATTATCTTGCATAGTTAGTTGTATACTATGTAACATACCCGTCAGTGGGAGGTACATTTTGTATACTTACACTCATGTATTCTTTATCATTCTCTATTCTTTCTCCCCTAGTCACTTTGGCCATATTGAGCTTTAGTGGGAGATTGTTATCATTAGTGTCCATGTGAAAGGACAAATCACCATGAGACACTTTTGTATATGATCTATAATAAAACATATAGTGGCCTAGACAGTCATAAACTCACACTTTGACCACATTTGTAAAACCTAGGAAATTTGTGTCCGTGCTTTGTGTGTATTGTGTGGTTCTATGTGTATTCTATAGGTCCCATATGGAATACTATGTATGGCATCCGGAGTTCAGTTTTTTAGTGCAAGGGTATCCTCTTGAAGCTCACACGAAGGGGAATCCACCATGGTACATCACCATCGCACCACTTTAAGATGTACAATTATGATCTCTTTGATGGTGACAAAATAATTGCATCTAGGATGATGTGTCATGGGTTATGTCATGAGTTATATGAGCTCACAAATTATGGAAGTTTGTGTGTGATTTTGCATGTGTAATTGAATAGGCTATTTCATATGCAAAACTTTGGCATGTATTTTTCAGACATGAATTTTGCTAGTTTGCTTTGCCTAAAGACATTTGAAATGGTATCCTCTTTACCCAACTTGAGTTACCTTTTAAGCATGCTTGTGAGGGTTCTATTTAAGGTAAAATGGAGCATTCTTCATTTCCCAAGGATGCTATAGTAAGAGCTGAGCAAAAGTTATAACTTTTTCATATTGGTGTTTTTGGTCCTATGCAAACACTTTCTTTTGGTAATTACCTTTACTTTGTGATTTTCATAGATGATTTCTCTAAGCATGCATGGGTGTATTCATTGAAAGAAAATTCCAAAGTGTCTATGTGCTTCCAATCGCTCCTAATAATGGTTGAAAATTTTTCAACATGTGAAATGGAGTATATGTCTTCTAAGTTCAATGAATTTGTTGCTAAGCATGGGATAAAAAATTAGTGTACAATGCCATATACACCCCAAAAAAATAGATTTGATGAGAGGAAAAAGAGATCTTTGATGGAAGTGGTTAGGCAAGTGGTCAAACGTCAGGCTTTATGACATATCTTCTAGCTTGAAGTTGTTATGTGTAACACATATAGTGCCTATGCAACAATGCAAAAATTGGATGATAAGGCTCTAAAATGTATTTTTGTTGGGTATACCTCTAAAAGTAAAGGTTATTATTTGTACCATCCACCAACTAGAAGTATTCAGGTTAGTTAAGATGTAGTATTAGTGGAGGATGAAATTCAACCCCTATTTTAATTTACAAACGAGACATCAATTATCTCAAAAGATGTGTATGAAACTTTGTTTCCTATGTTCACCGGTGGATAACCCAGTGTATCTTTTAGTGAAAATTTTGTTGGCCTATGTGGGTTTCCAATGAGCATATATATCATTCTATTCCTTGTGTTGATATACATAATTCACTTGTTGATGAGAGTGTTGACATTGAAGAGGCTAATACTATGCCTAAATGGTTGGTGTACACTTTAAGTGGTAGCAAGTTAGATGCATCATTGGCACATCATGCATGTTTATGCTCTCATAGTGCTTCTTTTAGATCAGATCATTATGCAGTGGTTATCCTAGTCTTTGTGATGAGAATGAGTTTGACTCCTTTGATGAATCATGTAACTAAATACGGCCCTATTATGAAGAATGATACTTGGTCTTTATTGGATTTGCCTCTTGGAAAAATAGGATATTTACACTAAATGGGTGCAATACCTAAAGAATAAGCTTGATGGAACAAATGATCATTAAAATACCATGCTTATAGCCAAAGGTTATGCTCAAGAGAAGGGCATTGATTTTGATGAGACCTTTGCCCCCCACATATTACATGACAATCGTTCATAGCATCTGTGTGCTTGCTCAAAACAGTTGGAATGTACATCAGGGAAACATTAAAATCACATTTTTGAGTAGGTATTTTCATGAAGAAGTGTATGTATTTCAACCCCATGATTTTGTGTAGAAAGTGCATGGAAACAAAGTGTTCAGGTTGAAAAAGAAACTGTATGGATTGATGCAAGCCTCACATGCTTGGTATAACAAAAGATACATGTCTTTTTGTTAGCACATGGTTTTGAAAACCATCCAACGAAAGAACCTTTCATTTCAAGCATGAAAATGAGATACTTCTAATCATTGTTATTTAGGTGGATGGCATGTTTTTCACTTATCCAAATGAGAAGTGTATTGCTAAATTTAATTTTGACTTATGCCTCATTTGAATGTCAAATTTGAGGACATAATCTCATTATTTGGGCATCCAATTTATGCAAGTTGGTGGAGGAATTACATTGAAGAGAACTCAACTATGCATGAAGCCATAACTTTATCTAACTACCTATGTATGTATGTATGTATGTATGTATGTATGTATGTATGTATGTATGTATGTATGTATGTATGTATGTATGTATGTATGTATGTATGTATCTATCTATCTATCTATCTATCTATCTATCTATCTATCTATCTATCTATCTATCTATCTATATATCTATCTATCTATCTATCTATCTATATATCTATCGATCTATCTATTTATCTACTTATCTATCTATTTATTTATCTACCTATCTATTTATCTCTCCTTATAATTATGTGGATTGAACTTGGGGGTTTAAAAGAAGAACCATTATCTATGAAAGGAGTTAGAAAGCTACGTTGAAATCACTTTGTTCATGATGTTCTCTTTTGAATTACAAAAAGAGCGAAAGAGACATCACCATTAAAGCTATCTAACTTATAACACAAAGGATTAATAGAAGTATTACATTGACACTTTGTCCAAATTGAATGATCTCTACCAAACAATGATAAAATCACACTATATTTTACTAAAAAACTTTTTATACAAGATATCCTTCACCTATGTGTAGAGTGGGACATCTGTGTTAATAATGTAGGAATAGGTTTAGATCATCCTCAAAATCGTGGAAAGTTTTATAATTAATGACATGAAGGTCCTCTTCCTCGAAAGCGGCCATATATTCCTCTACCTAAAGAACACAATCAGCTTCATGATTATCATCTCAAGAATCAATGTTATACAATGAAGGATTAAAAATTCCAAAATTATGGAGAAAAATTTATGAATATCAAAAGAAAATTGATGGTTTAGAAAATCAAATGAGAAATTTACAAGTATCTATGAATGCATATGAGAACAAATATGAAAGACTATCAAAGGCATCATCATCTTTTGGTAGGTTCACTATGAATGAATTACTACATCATTAAGATAATGAGACTTTTTGTAGTGCATATAAATCTTTGTAATAGAAACAACTTTGTGTAACAGAATCATCTTTTATGATAAAGTCATTTTTCTTGCAATTGAATACAATCAAAATATTTACAATACACTATTTTCTTTATTTTGTATACCATCATCTATTACAAGTACTAACATCCTCTATTTCTTCCTTGTCTAAGCCATCATTGTAGTCTTCATTTAATTCATGATCAGTCCATGGATCATTTGCTAAACTTTCATGAGTTTGAGACTATTCAAAGGTTTGTTAGGCTATTCTAGAAGCTATCTTGGTTGGAGGATGTAAAAAAATGCATATTATAATAAACATAAAACCAAACCATTGGCACATGATAGACTTAATTGATTTCTTTGTTTTAAATGAAGAAATCATATTCACTCTAGTTGCATTCACAATTACCGCTTGAAGCTCCTACTAAAAGCACTCTCATAGCTATAGTTGTAACTCCATTCTTCCACCTTGTACTCTTTGTACCATATAGGAGGTGGATGCTTTTGAATCACTTCAATGTGAAAAGGATCTCAAAAACTTCGTTCTCAATTTACATAGGCCATCCTCTAATGAAATCCATCTTGACCATAAGTACATGGAAGTAATAATTGATATGATTTTTTGAAATTTTGCATGAATTTTTTGTTTGACACTTGACGGTTGACTTGAAATGATGGGTCCAAGATGAATGATATTCAATGTAAATGAATATGCATCTGTATCCATCATCTTAACGATAAGATCTATGTTTTTCCTCTTGATGATAAATGATTAATGTTGAGTTGAAATGATGGGTGCAAGACGAATGATGTTTCATGTAAATGAGTATGCATCTACATCCATCATTTCTCTTTTAATGATACAATCTATGTTTTTTCTCTTAATGATAAATGATTAAAGTTTTTCACCTTCTTTATAGCTTCTAGCATAATCCAATAAAATTTTCCTAGCACAAACTTATTGGTATAAAAATTTTGTAAAATTTCCACAAAAGGTTTAGTGATATTGAAAAAATTTTCAAGATTGTCCATAAACTTTGTGACTCTATCAAAGAGATACAATTCAAAGCTGCCGCTTGATAAGAGGTATCCTTTTCTAGTCATGCCTCCTATCTTGAATCTGCAATCATTTCAACAAGTGGTGACTTGACTTTTAATAATCCATTTAGCATAATATAGGTTTTCACAAATCGTGTAGCACAAAATGAAGTGA
Source organism: Ceratopteris richardii (assembly GCA_020310875.1). NCBI lineage: Eukaryota > Viridiplantae > Streptophyta > Polypodiopsida > Polypodiales > Pteridaceae > Ceratopteris > Ceratopteris richardii. Next base: position 21,290,730 of record CM035416.1, on the reverse strand, counting down.
TTTGTTGGGGGATTTTGAATGAAAGAGAAACTATGAAAATTGATACTTCAATGTTATAAATCAAACAATGAAAATAGATTTTAAATCACAATCATATACACGAAGCCACACACACTATTGTGAAGTAAGAATCAATATGTTGAGTTAGACAATGACAACAATTCTTTGAGCACAATGATACACATACATACATACACATACTATTGTGAAGAAAAATCATATTGAGTAAGACAATGATGATAATTTAAAATCATATACATACACACGTATACACATACTATTGTGAAGAAAGAATCAATGTTGAGTTAGATACTCACAATAGTTGAGTCAATACTCACAATAGTTGAACTAGATACTCACAATAGTTTTTAAATCAAATCATACCCACACATACACATACACATACTATTGTGAAGTAAGAATCAATGGTGGGTCAAACAATCAAAATAGTTTTTTTCTCACAATAACACACATGCATGCATACACGCACATACACATACTATTGTGAAGTCACAATCAATGTAACATACAATCATACACTCACATAGAGATACATGCATACACATACTGATACACATACACATACACATACACATACACATACACATACACATACACATACACATACACATACACATACACATACACATACACATACACATACCCATACACATATGCATACGCATACACATACACATATGCATATGCATACGCATACGCATATGCCCACGCATACGCCTACCCGTATGCACACGTGTACGCATATGCACACGCATACGCACACGCATACGCACATGCATACACACACGCATACGCACACGCACATGCATACACACGCATACACACACACGCACACGCATACGCACATGCATACGCATACGTAGACACAGACGCATATGCATATGCATACGCATACGCATACGTAGACACAGACGCATACGCATATGCATACGCAGACGCAGATGCATACGCATATGCATACGCATACGCATACGCATACGCATACGCATACGCATACGCATACGCATACGCATACGCATACGCATACGCATACGCATACGCATACGCATACACATACACATACATATACGCATACGATACGCATACACATACACATAAACATACACATACACCTACACCTACACATACACCTCCACGTGCACGTGCATGTGCACGTACACGTACACGTACACATACATGCACACGTACACGTACACATACACGTACATGTACACACATGTACACATACACGTACATGTACACGTACACATACACATACACATACACATACACATACACATACACATACACATACACATACACATACACATACACATACACATACACATACACATACACGTACACATACACATACACATACACATACACGTACACGTACACATACACATACACATACACATACACATACACATACACATACACGTACACATACACATACACATACACATACACGTACACGTACACATACACATACACATACACATACACATACACATACACATACACATACACATACACATACACATACACATACACATACACATACACATACACATACACATACACATACACATACACATACACATACACATACGCATACGCATACGCATACGCATACACATACACATACACATACACATACACATACACATACACATACACATACACATACACATACACATACACATACACATACACATACACATACACATACACATACACATACACATACACGTACACATACACATACACATACACATACACATACACATACACGTACACATACATGTACACATACAAACACGTACACATACACATACACGTACACATACACATACACATACACATACACATACACATACACATACACATACACATACACATACACATACACATACACATACACATACACATACACATACACATACACATACACATACACATACACATACACATACACATACACATACACATACACATACACATACACATACACATACACATACACATACACATACACATACACATACACATACACATACACATACACATACACATACACATACACATACACATACACATACACATACACATACACATACACATACACATACACATACACATACACATACACATACACATACACATACACATACACATACACATACACATACACATACACATACACATACACATACACATACACATACACATACACATACACATACACATACACATACACATACACATACACATACACATACACGTACACATATGCATACACGTACACATACACAAACACGTACACATACACATACATGTACACATATGCATACATGTACACAAAAACATACACGTACACATACACATACACATACACATAAACAAACACATACACATACACATACACATACACATACACATACACATACACATACACATACACATACACATACACATACACATACACATACACATACACATACACATACACATACACATACACATACACATACACATACACATACACATACACATACACATACACATACACATACACATACACATACACATACACATACACATACACATACACATACACATACACATACACATACACATCCACATCCACATCCACATCCACATCCACATCCACATCCACATGCACATGCACATGCACATGCACATGCACATGCACATGCACATGCACATGCACATGCACATGCACATGCACATGCACATGCACATGCACATGCACATGCACATGCACATGCACATGCACATGCACATGCACATGCACATGCACATGCACATGCACATGCACATGCACATGCACATGCACATGCACATGCACATGCACATGCACATGCACATGCACATGCACATGCACATGCACATGCACATGCACATGCACATGCACATGCACATGCACATGCACATGCACATGCACATGCACATGCACATGCACATGCACATCCACATGCACATGCACATGCACATACACATACACATACACATACACATACACATACACATACACATACACATACACATACACATACACATATGCATACACATACACATACAGATACTATTGTGAAGTAAGAATCAATGTTGAGTCAAACAATGACAATAGTTTTTAACTCACAATCATACACATAAACATACACATAAATGTAGTATTGTGAAGTAAGAATAAATGATGAGTCACACAATCACAATACAATCATACACATACATATGTACACAAACATACACATACTATTTTGAAGTAAAAATTAGTGTTGAGTTAGACAATCACAATTGTTTTTATCTTTTATAATACTAAAATATTAAATTATCTTGACATAATTTACACCTTGATTTTCATATGACACTATCAATTCATAGAAATCAAGGCAATTTTGGTGACACTTTTTGATCGAAAAGCTTTTTGGTTGAAAAGCTTTCCAATAAAAGAAAACTCTGAATTCATGTCCAAAAACAGTTTGAAATCATCCAAATAAGCCGATGTGGCATCGAATAATTCAGTCGAATAATAAGGGGGTCTATTGTAAAATTCCATAATTATTCGTGAGTATTCAAATTACTGAATAACAAATAATGCAACCTAGGTATTGATTATATCTAACTGTCTCTAAGGAAGGTGACAAAATCCTCTCATTGATCTCCCCTTGTAAAGATATTCCGAAGATATGCCACAATGCAATGTATAATGACCTTTCTTATTCAATTACAAGCCAAGAAAAATATCATTAGAGTAAGATCATAATACCTTATAAAGCCTTCCAATCTCCTTGCCCAATGATGATATGCCTCTACATGTGTGTGAAGGAGTCCACATTGCTCTCTCTCTCTCTCTCTCAAATAATGCCCCTTCTCTCCCTTCGATATCGATTACTCAAAACAATCACAAGGAACCTTTTGAAATACCATGGTGCCTCATTTGTTTGAACATGTGCTCTTTTTTTGCCTTTCTTGTTTTAGTTTATGGTTGTGCAGAGATGAAATTACTCAATTGTGCCACCTAATAGGAGCTAGATAGACCTAAAACATGCTCCTACTTTACTATTCTCTTGAGAAAAAATGTCTACCTCTATTGTCCTACCTTTTTTTTAATGAAGCAAATGAAGTGGAGATACAAAAGTGATTATGAAGATTTCACTATTGGACCATAAAATCAAGCAATACATCTTACCAACATCTCCATGGCTTAAATCTTCCAATAAAAATGTTATGAAAGCTACCATCGTAAACATACATACTGTCACGAGCATTACCCATCTTGCATAGTGGAACTTGATTTGTAGTAAGGTCGCTGACAACAATGCCAAAAATTTGTTGTAGATCCACAAACACAAAGCTTACCAGCTTTAAGTGATGGGGATCAACTTCAATTGTCAATTCAAGTACCTTACCCCAATTGAGTGTATGATGATGCATCACTATAGACACATGAAGCTAAAAAAAGCTTGAGAGGAAGAAGAACAAACCACACACACAAAAATGAAGAGCAATGAGCACGTACAACATGCAACAAAGCTCCCACTAGGTAGATATGCCCATAAGACACCTCAAGAACATGATGAAATCTCCACATAAAGAACGAGATGAAAGAAAAGTGATCAAGAAAGAGAATCCATGAAATTTCATTCACACCACTCCTAAAGATGATAGATTTAGGGGTTTTTAGTTTTCATTCTCAAAAGATCGCCCTTTTCACATTGTTTTGGCCTAAAAACTTAAAAAATAATCCTTGGAGATCATTATATTCAAACTCTTGAAAATATTACAAAAATTTAAGAGGTTGGATTACCACTCTAGAGGTAGAGGTCGAAGGACTCATTGGCCTTTACAAAAACGCAGTAAGTTACATGAATTGGGATTTTTAATAATAAAATGTACATTGAAAACTCATAAAAAATAGGTATATATCCATGATTTGTTGGCTTTTGTGCGCGCACTCCTTCCAATGAAACTCTTTTATTCCTTGACTTGAACTCGAAAAATTTCAACATGGATATAGAAAGCAAAAATTTCGATGCGGCTCATCTTATTCAGTTTCACTTTTCTTCTTTTTGCTCTTTTTGCTCTTTGTGCCATTAGTGATATGCCCTTCTTCACCGTATACATATACCTCTACCAAACCCTTACTTGAAAGTGAAGCCATAATATAGTGCCTTCACTTTTCAACTAAAAAATAGTGAACGAACTTCGTTCCCTTTCCACCTTCATCAGCCATGAAAGTCTCTTGTAATCTCTTGCCCTTAACCCCCTTCCGACTTCATCCAGCACTTTTGCATCCACTTGGCAATTCAACAGAAGGCATGGTGGAAATCAATTGTTTCACGAGAAAATGATGAAATATACGGGACTGGGGAGGAGAGGCTGTTAACCTTCTTTATATTTTTTTTAAAATCTCGTAGGATTTTTTTTCATTCAAATAAGTCCGCTAAGGAAAATAATTGTCGTGGACATTGATTAACAATGGGCGTGGCGGCAGGTGCTCAGCAGTGACCATTGTTCAATGTAGCAAGGGTTGACCGTTCATAATGAATCTCGCGGCGCCACTAATACACAGGCACCCGCCCGCACACAGCTATTCTCAGAAACGCGAATGCCCCCCAATTCCGCGTTTGCTCACTGAAGACCTGCGCATTTCGGCATCAGCCTTCCGACCGGCAAGCCCTCCATCTCGGTCCCCGACCCCCCACTATCCCGCCCTCTATGTGTATCTTCTTGCTCTATCTTCATGTTTCAAAGTGCACTCTCCCTAGTTTCATCGTTCCGTCACGCTCCAGGTGGTTCCTACGTCTTCCGCTGTCAAGATTGCTTGACGTTTCCTCCGCACGGCATGCAAATGCTTGGAGCTGGGCCTGAACGACGACTAAACGAACGTCTCTACATTCTTTTCTTCTGCTTCTGCATTGGCATTTTGTGGGGTGTCGAGGCGGAACCACCAGCTTCTGAGTTAACTGCTCTCCTCTCCCTCAAGGCTTCGTGGTCTAATTCTTCGAATAGTCTGGCATCATGGGAATCTTCGAACAAGGATTTTATCTGCGAATGGCGTGGGGTACGATGTAGCGACGATAACGCTACCATTATCTCTTTGGAACTCTCTGGCTTATCTCTAGATGGACCTCTATCTTCGTCTATCCGTAACCTTCGTAATCTGCATACACTCAATCTCGCTTTCAATCAGCTCTACGGAAACATTCCCGACGAGCTCGGACTGCTGCCTTCGTTGCAAAATCTAGAACTTCGACATAACCATTTTAATGGAAGCATCCCGGAAAGCATCTTCACACTGACCTCTCTACGGAGAATACTTCTCGAAAATAATCACATCACAGGTACAATCTCCTCCTCCATATCGAATCTCTCCAACCTCACGTATCTCTCCTTTACGAACAATTCACTCTCTGGTTCTCTCCCCAAATCACTAACAAATCTCTCTAGACTGGTGGCACTCTATGGTGGGGATAATCAGCTAAATGGAGATATCCCTCTTCGGTTAGGAGACCTGAGATCTTTATCTAGGCTTGATTTGCACGGAAATTCACTAAGAGGTGGCATACCCAGCTCGATAGGATTGCTCAAAAAGCTGATCTCGATTCAGCTAAACAAGAATGAGCTCTCTGGTGGACTGCCCATAGAGCTTGGCGCTCTTCCAAACGTGACTACATTGGATCTCTCTTTCAATAATTTAAATGGAAGCATACCGGCTGAGCTATCGCATATGTCTTCCCTCGAGACTTTGAATCTTCAACACAACAATTTCTCAGGGAGCATCAGTCCATTGCTCGGGGGGCTGAGTAAGCTTAAAAGCTTCAATCTGTCGTATAATAATCTAACAGGTCAAATTCCACGTGATGGCATATTGCGGAACTTCTCAGCAGCCTCATTTGAAGGGAATGCATTCTTATGCGGGGACCCCCTCGTGAATATTACATGCTCGTCACCACCTCCAACAACTTTAGTGCCAGTTCCATCGCCACCCTTGCCTCCGTTGTCGTCACTGAAAAACGATCTCTTAAGTAGAGGATCGAACAACACATGGAAAGTGATCATAGGAGTAGTTGTATCTGTATTTGCACTATCTATGTTTATTATTTGCATGACCATTTTTGTGCGAAGATCTCGTATGAAGAGAGCAAGACAGGTTCCAAACGGATTGAGCTCTGAAAGAGGTGTAGCGAACAGTAGCTCCAAATTAGAGATGTACAATAGAGGGTTCAGGTTCACCTACGAAGAGATTGTATCACATGCAGGATATTATGATACTGCCCATATCGTGGGCAAGGGAAGGTTCGCAACAGTTTATAGATCAGATTTACCAGGCGGTATCCAGATGGCAGTGAAAGTATTTAAAGATACAATTTCCCGACCCGCATTCGAGAAGGAGGTAGAAACTTTAGAGTCTGCTTCTCATTTTGATACGTTACTCCCAATCAGAGGGTATTTCTCAAGTGCAGGCGAGAAGGCAATTCTATATGAATTCATGCCAGAAGGGAACCTTTATGATATGCTTCATAATAATCCTGATGCACATGTACAGCTTGATTGGCCTATAAGGATTAATATAGCTATGGGGATCGCCCAAGCTCTTGCTCACCTTCATAAAGGATCGAGTACAAGGGTTTTGCATAAGGACGTAAAGTCTACAAATGTTTTATTAAATGATAAATTATCTCCATTTGTGGCAGACTACGGCACCGTTGGCCTTGTAAGCAAGTCCATTGTGGAGACCCCTGGTTATATGGCACCAGAATTAAATGTCACCAAAAAATACACAGAGAAAACAGATGTATATGGTTTCGGTGTGGTTCTTGTGGAAATCTTAACAGGAAAGAAGCCAGTTTCATACATTGGGGATCGGCAGCTCAGCCTTGTAAACTGGACACTAAGACTTCACAGAAGTGGCAGAGGTAGAGAGGTTTTTAGTTCTCGTTTGGTGGAGACATGCCCGTATCCAGATTATCCAGATAAAGCCCTTAACCTGGCTGTCTTATGCTTACATGAACTGCCTGGACAAAGACCTACAATGTCCGAAGTGGCCAGCATGTTGGAAAGCCTTAATGCAGTGCATTCACCACTGAAAAGTCCTGTTTTTCAGCATGACAGGCCCCTTCTCCAAGGATCTTGATTCCAGGTACAAAACATGAAGCTGTGGATAAGCCTTTGCATATGAATGGCCTGCACACATGATTAGGAGGGGTTCGTTCAGTTTAATGCTAAAGCGGTGGAGGGATCCTATTCCTCCAGAAGCATCTGTGGACAACAAAGTCATAAAAAATCTTTTCAGTCGATAGCTGAGGCGTTGCGTGCTCACAGTGACATGATGAAGGCAGTTTGGAAGTTGTTGCAGTGCTTAGCAGTGTTTTGTGCTGTGGGGCTTAGCCACTGGGAGACATTTTTCTAGGTGAGAGATCTTTGTACGCGCTTCTATTCAGATAGTGCAGGGCAAGGTCTGTATCTTTAAGAATAAGCTCCTCATATGAAGAATCTGTAGCTGCCAACATTATGGTTATAGGGATTCTTCATATCACACTGTAATCCATGAAAAGGAATACATCAATATCAGGTTTACCCCTTGAATATATGGTTCTCTCTCATCAGTTTTAATGGCGATACCATCCAACCATTCCCCAAGGCTCAAGCCAAAGCGAGACCATGATCGCTTTGAGAGCCGACGTATAGCACAATGCTACAGCTGCATCATCATGGTTCCTTTTCAATGAACTTATCCTGCAAACGGCAGCAACATGAATTTCCACCGGGTGTTTAAAGCTGTCATGGTTTGAACTTTTGTTCTGAAGCTGTTTGTTACCTCTCTGCTTGCAAGGATGGCAATCGACACAAAGAACTCCCATGACTTGCTGACGTGCCTGGGAGGAATTCCGATGGGAACTCTGGAGGTTCCTCTCTTAAAGTTTTCATGTTGCACTTCCTGATGGTGAATTGTGTTGCTGAAGGCTATGGAAGGCATATTTGACCTCCAGCAGATTGTCAGGGTTCTTCCAACCAAAAGAGTTGTCGCTGCCATCCTCTTCTTTGTGTTCACTTGAAATGATGAGCATGTCTTATACCCTTAGGATGTCACTCCATTTGCCTCTGCTAACAGACACATGTAGCACAGAATTCTTACAGCGTCTACAGCTTGGACCTGCTTAATCCTTGCGTTTTTCGTGCTAGGGTTAATGTGCTATTACTCACATATATAGTCCTGTACAGTCCTTACAATGCATAATCCACATCCAAGTATTGTTTCATGTTTAGCTGTTTAGCTGTGGTATCTCTTTTTTTTGTCCTTTCTATTTTTGGTGCATATGTAATTATTACCTTTTTACGTCTAAGAATAGTCCTCATCCATTATATCTCATGTATTTAGATTACTAAACTTCTTTTCAAAAGGCTTTTATTATGAAGTTCATTAATGATGTAGTAATCTTTCTAAAGAATAATGGCTTTCACAGGTGCGTAGGTGGCGCAGTGCAGCCATTCGCCTCCAGGGGGGATGGTTTGACCCCATCGAGAGGGAGGGACACCCTTGAGTCTTAGGACTGGGATGTTACATGGCCACTGGCCAGCTGGATGCCATCGGGCAGTTTGAAAGGTTGAGTTTGGCTTACAGGCAGTTCATGTGGACTTCGGTCTTCAGACACTTTGTTTTCGGCCTGGACTTTGTTGTGGGATAGAGGGGTCCCATGGATACTAAGCCCACTTTCACTTGTACTTTCAATTAATTCAAGCATATTTGGAAGAATAGGCCTCTGGCTGAACTTCCTTCAAAAAATAATGGCTTTCAGATCTGCATGTAGTTGCTTTGACCCTTTGCCTCTCAAGAGGGTTTTGGGGGGGGGGGGGGGGTTTGTGTTCATCCTTCGTGGGCTGCAGTCGCATACCCATCACCATCTGAGTAGTGAGTTGTCAAAACCATCACTTTCAGGGACTGTTGGGCCTTCGCCTTATTTCAAACCAGTCATCTCGTCTGGCCTTAAGGCCATCACTTCCTAGTGTCTACCTCAGCGGGCCTTCAGGCTCTGTATCTTAGTAGCTACTAGGCATCTAGCCCATGCTTTGTGGGATTCAGGGGGTCCATGGGTGCTATGCCCATCTTTCATTGTGCTTTTAATTGATTCAAGCTAATCCAAAAGAGAAGCCCCAATGATCCACCTTCCTTAAAAAATAATGGCTTTCACATATCTAACATCATGAGGTTATTTGTAGCCCGATCTTTAAAGAAAGAATTTTAAATCCAGGGTCTCCTACTCTTCTTCCTTTTCCCCAACGGTTTACATCACACAATTGCTACTTTACTTTGAGGTTTTTCAGATCGAGACCTTTCTATACAATGGTTAAGATAATAAGATCACAGCTTTACCTTTTTTTGTTCTGGTCATTCCTACCCCCATTGCTATTTCCAGCATCTTCAGCCTCTCTCTCACCTTCAAGTCTTTTTCACCGAACGCAGCCTTCCCAGGCCGCTTACCTTTTATATGAAATTCTACACTGCATCCATCGGAAACCTATAATCTTGATTTTTGAACGTAAAAGATTCTACATCTTCCCAGGGGGTTCTCTAAATTTCAAGTCGTTTTCACCGAACGCAAGCTTTTCCAGACCATTCACCTCTTAATATAAAATTCTACACTTTATCCATATTGGAAATCTAGAATTTTGATGTTTGAACGTTAAGAAATTCTGATTTTTGAACGGAAGAAATTCCACATCTTCTTGCGGAGTTTCCTTGGTTTAAATTATTTCAGTGCGTCTGATATTCATTAGGCAATACTGTTTGTTTTCTGTTGTATGGCGTGATATCTTACAAAAGCTTCGCATGATGCCCGGAAGCAAAGCAGGGGAGCTGCCTCAGACGTTCTTTGTTCTATGTTACGATTGGACTTTGTCTTTGCAGTCTATTCCCGTTTGTTGGAGAGGTAGTCTGATTTTATAAACTCGAAGATCCGGTGGATCTCATTGAGCTCTTTGTTCTTTTAAGAACAACATGAAATAAAAATACACACGCTCACCCAGTTCCCTTGGGAAGGGACACCATCTCATAATACATAGATCGTATACACAGACACCATCTTATAATATACATATCGTATTTACACAGATCTTTTAGTACATATATCTTATAGTACACAGATCCTAAAATACACATATGTACATGGAACATGGATTCTCGGGTAGGACTTGTAGCGGATCCATTTGTCGAAGGCGAAATTCACTATACCATTGCCGTTTGATATTGATTGTGCATTTTCAGTAATATGTGAGTGCATCCGATTTCTGCACAAGCGAATTATGCAAGCGCCTGCTAAGACGTTCTGGAAGTTTATGATCATGTACTGTACTGATGCTGTACAGCAAATGATGATCGTGTGTTTTCATGAATGTGCGAGCGCATTCAATTTCTGCACAATCGAATCATGGCAACGCCTTGCTACACATTGAAAGTTTATGATAATGCAGTAGTGTGCTTATGCTGTATAGCAAACTTTAGAGAGAAAGAGAGAGATATTATATGCTTATACAAAGATCGGTCATGTTGTTGAGAGAGAAGAAGAAGAGAAAAGGAAGAAGACGACAACTTCTATGCACTTCCTTTTGACGTGTTTTAACTTCTTCTTGTGAAGCGTTGCATATAGCATAAAAAAATGCCATTCCATCACATCATTTTTTTTTTTATAAAAGGGAGGTTCGGCCCAAGCCTACTCCCCCAGACTTTAACTTTGAAATTGCAACTGTACAAGGAAGGGCATAGTACCCATGGGATCCCCCATATCCCACAAGAACAGGGGTTTACAAGAATGGTTTAAACGGCGGTCAACACTACCACAGGGATAGACAAACGGTGGCACTCAGCCACAATGCAAGATCTTTTCAGATTACATGTCCTTTACATGTTGCTGCCAGGGATTGAACCCTCGCCCCCACCTCAAGAGGCGAGAGGCCCAACCACTAAAACAGCGAACTGGGACGTCATCATCACATCATTTTTTTTATAAAAGAATTTTACTAGGAATTAAGTTAGGTGGGACTTCTTTTTTTGGAAGCTTGGTTGTCGACCTATTTTTTCATTATGCTTGCAATTAGAAAGATCAATGCACACACTTGAGGATCCTCTCTATCTCCCACTTTTTAGGCTAAAAGGCCCATTTGTGGGTCTTGAACATTGGACCTCCAATCCAAGGAACAAAGTGTTTATCACTACACTATGAACTATTTACGTGGGGATTTTTTTTTTCAAAATATTGTAGAAATGTATTACATGAAAGTAAGTAAATTAGGCCTTGCACGAAGGGGGAGCAGCACTCCACATGCATCATATGCAACTATATATCATAGACGATCTCATTGGTAATCTGTATATTATAGACAATCTCATGGGAGAATACAAAGAGCGTAGCCTAGTCTCCAAGTAATGGGCTTATATATCTTGTGATAATCATGAATGCTAATTTCATGGATCTCTTTTCTCTCTTGCAAAGCATACAAAGTTGGCCTCTTAAGATCAAAATTTTCTTTAAAGAGTGATTTAAATTATAGTTAAGCAAAGCATATAGAGATGACATCTTAAGACTGTATTCTTTAAAGTAAAGCTTTAAATTATAGTCAAGGAAAAAGTTATAAGAAAGTTAGAGAGAATTACAAAGAAGGTTTATAACCTTTTTGTCCCCTTCTTGGAGGACCCATTTTTTCTTTCAACTTGTCGTTGTCTAAAATGAACTCCCTCTGATTTCTAAAAGGGGGAGGATTTCTTACAATTATGGATCCTTCTACCTAGGCAAACTAAGGATTTCTCGATCGACTACTCCTTTGGAGCCTTGGCGAAGTTTATCAATGTCTTTCCTTCCAAATCTTGTGGAATGGTTCACTTACAATGATATTCCACAAAGCAAACAAGAAACTAATCACTTCACCAAACATAACTTGATGAGGCATTGCCACATAGTGTAAAGGTTTTCATGAATAATAGCTCATCTTGAAGCTAGGAGTCTGAACTACAAATTGATCAAAAGACTTCTGTGAAACAAGACAAGTGCACAGTACTATGTCTGACCGTAAAAAAGGCATCCTGAACTGGTGAAGGTTTTTCTTAAACTTCAGAGAGAGTTCATTTACTGAAGGAAGCTCAGGTATTACTTCCTTAATTTGTCAACAATCATTTGAAGCAACTACAAATAGAATTGCAGTTGATTCCGATAAGATTCCGGTAAGATTACGGTGACAGTCCGGTAACATTCCGGTGAAGTTCCGGTGAAATTTTGGTGAGTTCAAAACATATTTTTGACACAGTTAAGTAACGGAAAGATTATCTAACTGTAAGCAAACACAGTAGTGTAAAGTTTGAAGTAAATCAGTTCAGAATTAAAGCTTGAAGAAAATGCGAAGCTTTCTATAAAGTGATTTTCGAAGCTCACTAAAATTGTAGTAAAGTTTCGGGTTGCTAAGCTACTGATGATTATAGAGGTGTTCTAATATCACTTTAGCTTAGTTCTAGCTGAGGCATGGCAATTTTCCGCAGTCTTGTTAGTGAACAAGCTTTTGTCACGAAATCAACACACATTACATGGTCGTGCATAGACACAACTAAGAGTTCCATGCACAAGAGCACATTGACATATGTCAATTATTTTTTCTGATACTAACATCTATCATCTTGTTTGGTGACATTGTCTCAAAAAAAAAGGACAAGAGAGAGAGGGAGATTTTGTTCCCAGGTTTGGCTCATGGAACGTGAATGAGTCATACTTAGTTGAAGGTGGAACCATTGAGTACTGGGCATTTATCAGTTTTGATAGAAGTGTGTCTCGGCTAGCAGATGATATTATTGTTGCCTTATCTGGTAGATGTTAAGCACTTAGCATGAACATGGCATCCCCAACTATTGTTTCCCCTTACCATGCTAGGAGGGAAGAGCTTGAAGTTCCACAACTTGAGCAAGGCTTCACGACTGTATGTACGAGAGCATCCAAGGAGATAACCGCAAGAGGTAGTTTAGGTACATTGTAAATCCTTGTATGTATACTGGGTGCGAAGACTCATGCTCATGGTGAGCTAAAGAGAATATGTGAAACTAATCTTGGTGTAGTTACCCAATGTTGTTTGTCAAGAAATATAAAGAAATTCAATTCTTAGTATTTGGCAAATGTTGCTTTGAAAAGAGGAAACAGACCAAACACTCAAAAGAATTTTCATCAGTGGCCCCTCAACATGGACATTCATCGACAATGTTCCATCACAAATGCCGGGTGTACAACACGTAGAGATACACATCAATCGATCCTTCACCATGGTAAGTATCTTTACTTTGGCAGCACCATAACCATGATAGATTAGGAAACCTCTTCGTTGGCATACCCTTGAGCACTTAGCTCAAGACCACCAATTTTTGCACCATACTTCTTCCAATGCATTTTCCAAGTAAGC
>CM035416.1:21258767-21271267 GCA_020310875.1 Ceratopteris richardii | reverse complement strand
CCCACTTACATCCAATGACCTTCTGATTCTTTGGCCTTGGTACCAATTCCCATGTTTCATTTTCAAGTAGAGCATCATACTCTTCTTGCATTGCCTTCTCCCAATTCTGTTTACCTTTAGGTTCTTCATATGTAGTTGGATCTTCTTCTATCTTCACAATGTAAGCATAATCTTTTGTTGTTAAGAAATATGTATCATAACTATACCTGATAGGTTCTTTCCTTTCTCTCAAAGATCTTTTGACTTTTGCACTTCTTGAAGTCTCAACCACATTTGATTCTGGATCAAATCTTTGCCCATCTTCAACATTGCCCTGCAAATTACTTTTACAATCAACATCATCAATATCTTCTTCATACACCCTTACTTTTGTCTTCCCTTTCCTTTGTATTTCTTCAACATCTGCATAGTCATTTGTTGACCCTATATACCATGTGCTTTGCTCATCAAATATGACATCTTTTGTAACAAGAAATTGCTTTTTGGGTGGACTCCACAATCTGTAACCCATGTCTCTAATATCATCATACCCAATGAACACATACTTTTTTGCTTTGGGTTCTAGCTTATGTCTTAATTGTGAAGGAACATAAGCATATGCTAAACATCCAAATACCTTACAATGATCAAGAGTAGGTTTGTTACCCCACCATGCTTCATAAGGTTTTTTTCCATCCAAAGCTTTACAAGGTAACCTATTCACAAGGTATATTGCAATGTTGATAGCTTCTACCCATAAATAATTTGGACAATTCTTCTCCTTCATCATTGCTCTTGCAAATTTTACAAGAGTTCTATTTCTTCTTTCTGCAACTCCATTTTGTTGAGGGGAGGCTGCAAGTTACTTCTCTTTTTATATCTGCATTCAACAAATAATCATCAAAATCTTTAGAAAAATACTCTCCCCCTCCATTTGATCTCAACCTTTTGAGCTTTTGTCCTGTAAACCTTTCTGCATAAGCATGATAATGCTTGAATGTCTTGAACACTTCTGATTTGTCCTTGATTACATATAAAGTAATCCATCTGGTTGCATCATCAACAAACAACACATAATATCTGGATCCATTTATACTATAGTCCTTTGAAGGACCCCACACATCTGTATGAAGCAACTCAAGAATATTTGAATACCTGTACCCTGATTTATTGTATGAACTTTTGTGTGCTTTACCTAATTGACAAGCTTCACACTTGTACAGTTGACCTTCAACATTTGGCAACCCAAGCACTACATCATTCTTTGACATTTCCTTTTATGGCTCTCTAATTGAAATGACCTAGCCTTTTATGCCATAGGTCTAACTCAGACATCTTTTGATTCCATAAGTAAATAATGTGTTGGTCTAGGGCAATCAACAATTGAAGTTTTAATGAAGGTTTGGAAGTCAAGTTCTGAAGAAAATTTCAAGTTATGAAGCATGGAGGAAGTGCATATTCAGAAGATGAAGATGTGTACACATATGTACATTAATTCAGAGATAGTTCACTTATACTTTTGTATAGTCATGATATTGTAAATATTTGCCTATATATACAAGTAAAAATTCAGGGCAAATATGAGAGAGCATGAGAATAGAGAAATCAGTAGTTGTATGAGTTATTAGACATCCTAGAAGTGAGTTGAGTCTCTCTCATCATTCAGTTGTAAATTCCTTCAGGAATGAAAGAAAATTGCGCCTGATGTTTCTGTGCATTCTCCTTCTGTGCTTGATCATTTCAAGAATCCTTTTGTAGATGTCTGAGTTCATACTTAATGAGTCTATGGTTAAAGTTTGAGAGCCTAATTGTAAAGAGGCTGTGAGAATTATGTGTAGGAACATTCATATGTGAAGAAGTGTTCACTGGTTCCTGAAACAGGCGCAAAATTTGATGTTAATGTTTTGGTTAGTTCTCCTTCCACAGTGTAAAGTTTTGAGCAAGCAAGCAGTCAATCTTTAAGTTTGAAGGT
This sequence comes from Ceratopteris richardii, assembly GCA_020310875.1. Lineage (NCBI taxonomy): Eukaryota > Viridiplantae > Streptophyta > Polypodiopsida > Polypodiales > Pteridaceae > Ceratopteris > Ceratopteris richardii. Next base: position 21,269,316 of record CM035416.1, on the reverse strand, counting down.
AAGCTATGTGTGGCTAAAAGCATTTTCATAAACAGGTTCTAGATTGAGAGAACCAAGTGTCAAAAGTTATAGGTGTCTAAATCGACTTCTCAAAAGAGTAGTTTTAGACATAGGTAACTTGTTGAGATCATTGCTCAAGATATACTGAATCTTTTGGAGTGATTCAACTTGGAGAAGGTGCGCAAATTGTAGGCCACACCTTGTGAAAAGTTTCATAAAAAACTTTACACAATTCATGTTGGAGTTAGACGTCTGCGGAAGCATGCGAACAGCACAAGGAAGAAGAAGAAGCTTGGAGCACAACACACAAGACTGAATGTATTACTAGAGAATGTACAAAGATAAGTAGCCCATTAGGGCAATAGGCGTATATACAAGCCGGGGGAAAAAAACCTCCTAAAGAGGGAAAAAAGTGCCGCGGCGGTCCTAGAGTGTTGACACACATCACTACCTAAATATATCAACAAATCCCCCCTGGGAGTGATGCGGTGAACAAGGAGCTGGCACTCATGTATAAGGAAGTGCCGAGCTATGTGGAAGTCACTCCACAAAAGGAAGTAAGCCCAAAGCTTTGCGGAAAGCTTCAAACTTCTCCCTAGGCAGAGCCTTCGTGAAAAGGTTTGCAATGTTCTCCTGCGTGGGCACATATGCCAAGCTGATCTCCCCAGCAGAGAACCTCTCCCTGACATAGTGATAATGCACCTCAATGTGCTTAGTGCGAGCATGGAACACAGGGTTCCTCGCAACTGCCAATGCGCTCTGACTGTCAGTGAAGATGGTGGTGGCAGAAGACTGGCCAACACCCAAATCAGCCATAAGGCGTCTGAGCCACACACACTCAACAGTCGCTGTGAAAGCTGCCCTATACTCAGCCTCACAACTGGAAGTGGCCACAGTAGGCTGCTTCTTGCTCAACCAAGATATACATGAGCTACCAAGCATGAAGCAAAAACCACTGGTGGACACACGAGTGTCATAGCAACCAGCCCAATCTGAGTCAGAAAAAGCATGCAAATCTGGCGGTAGTGATCCCCCCTTGGGATAAAACAACCCAAGTAGCCGAGTACCACTCAAGTAGCGAAAGATGCGCTTAACCGCTTTCCAATGCGTGACTCCTGGGCAATGCATAAACCTGCTCATCTGTGAGACAGCAAACTGAATATCTGGCCGAGTAATGCATAAGTAAATCAAGCATCCAACAGCCTGCTGATAGAGAACAACATCAAATGCATCTCCAGCATCATGAAGACTCAATCGTAAACCTGTCTCCATAGGAGTGGCAATAGGCTTACAGTCTTCAAGGCCAAAACGCTGCAATAATGTGTCAATATATTTCGTTTGACACAAAGCCATTCCACCATCAACTTGCATAAATTGAATGCCCAAATAGTGATGCAAATGCCCCAAATCAGACATCTCAAATGAGGCATGCAAATCAGCCTTGAAATCAGCAATATGCTTCTCAAGAGGACCAGTGAGCAGCATGTCGTCTACATAGACAACAATGATCAAAAGCACATCATTAGCACGCTTAACATATAAGGTGCTTTCAGTTGGACTGTTCTCAAAACCATGTGCAATCAGATAGGCATGTATTTTCTCATACCAAGCACGTGGTGCTTGCTTTAAACCATATAACGCCTTCTTTAACCTGCACACCTGGTTTTCATGCCCTTTCTGCACAAAGCCACGGGGCTGAAAAACATACACTTCTTCATGCAAGTCACCATTCAGAAATGCTGTTTTAATGTCCAACTGATGTACATTCCAACCATGATGGGCTGCAAGTGCACAAATGCTCCGAACAGTAGTCATACGACATGTAGGTGCAAAGGTCTCATCAAAATCAATGCCTCTTTCTTGCGCATAACCCTTTGCAACAAGCCTAGCCTTATACCTGTCAACTGTACCATCAGGTTTACGCTTCAGCTTGTATACCCACTTAGTGCCAATGGCCTTCTTGCCAGGAGGCAAGTCACATAAAGACCATGTACCATTCTTCATTATAGCATCATATTCAGATTGCATAGCAGCCATCCAATTTTCTGAATTTTGTGCTTCATCAAAAGAAACAGGCTCATTCTCATCACAGAGACTAGATGCAGCCATAGCATAGCAATCTGATGCAAAGGAGGTACTATGAGAGCCTGAACGAGTACGATATGACAAATGTGCATCTAATTTGCTGTCACGCAAAGTCTGCACCAGCCATTTTGGCATAGTTTTTGCCTGTTCAATATCAGCTCTCTCATCAACAAGTCCATCATGTAAATCTGCATCAGAAATGGAATGATCTGCATCATCATATGAAACCTGCAAAGGCTGAGAAGTTGCCTCATTAGGACCAGCGCTAGCCTGTCCACCTGTAAAAAGAGGCATCAAAGTATCATACATGTCTTTGGAGCTAACAGATGTCTCCTTAGTACATGAAAGCAATGGCTGAATAGCATCTTCCACAAAGACAACATCACGGCTAACCAGAATGCGTCTAGTCTGTGGATGATACAGACGATAGCCTTTACTTTCAGAACTGTACCCAACAAAAATACATTTTACTGCCTTATCATCCAATTTTCTGCGATGTTGTTCAGGCACTAATGCATATGCCAAACAACCAAAAACACGCAGATGAGCAACAGATGGCTTGCGGTCATGCCTAGCCTCATATGGAGTGATAGACTGCAACGCTTTGGTGGGACACCTGTTCAGTACATATGCTGCACACATGACAGCCTCAAGCCAGAAACTATGTGGTAAAGCCTGACTTTTGACCATGCACCTCGCCATCTCCATGAGTGACCTGTTCTTTCGTTCAGCAACTCCATTCTGTTGAGGTGTATACGGCACTGTACACTGGTGTTTTATCCCACGTTCAGCCAGAAATGCATTAAAATCTGAAGACATATATTCCCCCCCTCGATCAGAACGGAGGGTGCCCATTTTACATGCTGACAGATTTTCAGCCAAAACCAAAAACTGTTTGAAGCACATGAACACTTCAGACTTTGCTTTGAGTGGATATACCCATGCATGCCTGGAAAAATCATCAATGAAAGTCACGAAGTAAAGGTAATTTCCAAAAGAGGGTGTCTGCATAGGACCACAGACATCACTATGTACAAGCTGCAATTTCTGCATAGCCCGAACTGAACCATCTTTTGGAAAGGAAGAACGTTGCATTTTGCCCAAAATACAGCCTTCACAAACATGTTTTCCAGGTGCCTCAAGTTTGGGCAAAGAGGACACCATTTCAGATTTCTGCAGGCGTAACAAACTAGCAAAATTCAGATGACCAAAGCGTGCATGCCAAAGCTTTGCATCTGCCATAGCCTGAGAATCATGAACTGCACATGCCGAATCATTCACAGATCTTTCATAGTCTATGAGCTTATACAGCCCACGAGATAAAATGCCAGAAGCAATAATCACATCGCCATTTGAGAGATCATGGACCGTACACCTGTCATCAACAAATTTCACAACCAAGCCAATCTTGGCTAATGTAGAAACTGATAACAGGTTCTTTTTTATCCCTGGCACAAATAAAGCATCTGACAAAGTGAAAGAACTACCATCAGCAGTAGTCAGAATGATCTTACCAACTCCCATAACATGATAAGAGGAGTTATTGGCGCATGTGACAGTATTCCCTGTAGGGGCAGGCTCGAGTGAAGAGAAGAAACTGCGCTGCGAGGTAATATGTTTGGTCGCCCCACTGTCAAAGTACCAAACATCTGAGTCTACTGCAGACATGCACTGATCATGAGAAGATGGGTCAAAACTGCAGACAGTAGTAAACGCCCATTCTTCTTCCTGCACAAGATTTGCAGACTCTGTTTTTGGTGTAGAGGCCTCTGCAACAACCATTCCAGCCTCTTTCTTCTTTGCCTCTTTAGCATCCAGTTTTGGACAGTTCTTTATAATATGATCATTTCCTTTACAGTACTTGCAGAACAATTTTTGCTTTTCTGATTTCTTCTCATCTTTATCCTGGTTCTTCGATTGGGCAGCATTTGCAGATTTCTGCTTACTAGTAGAAGAGCTCCATTTTCCTTTGCCCTTCTGACTAGCCAGGAAAGCTTGATCTGCAACACGCATAATGGACCTGTTCTGCCTGGACTGATCTTCCTGCAACAGAACAGAGACTAATTCCTCAAATGACAAGGCATTTGGATTGCCTTTCATCATCAATCGAAGAGTAGAGGCAAAACTCTGATATGAATCAGGAAGGCCATTCAGAACGGTCTGCACAAGTGAGCTATCTGGTATAACCTCATCAGCAGAAATCAATTGTTCCTTCAGGTCTTTGATCTTTGTAAGAAAACTGTCCATCGAATCACCTTCATTCATGTGCTCACTCTCCAACTATTTTCGGAGGTAAGCAACACGAGCCTCATTCCTAGCATGGTACAAAGTGGTAAGTTTATCCCAAGCATCCTTTGCTGTTCTGTAAGAGCGAATGTGAGGAATAATGGCACGTTTGACAGACAAAGCTATCAATGCATGTGCCTAGGCATCTCTGCCATCCCAACGAATCTGCTCTGCAGTAGGTGCAACAGAAACAGCAGCACGAATAGGAATCTGCGGAATATCATGTTCGACACCATCTTCATCAGCTCCAACACCTATATTTGCAGTACCTGTCGTTACAGGTGTAACAGGACGTCTTTCAACACCCTACACAATGTTCCACAATCCTTTTGCAACCAGTACATATCGCATCATATAAGCCCATAATGGGTAGTTGGTACCATCCAACTTATCCTCAACAGCCAACATACGGAATACATCACTGCTTTCAGCCATGGCCGGTGACTAAAATACCTTGATGTAGAAAATTGACTGTATCTCAAAAAGTTGAACAGAACTGCCCAGATGAGTTCTGCTAGACCTGTAGCAGACTTCGAGACGCTTAAACTGGCGAACAGAAACTGGTATATACCTTTGACACAAAAGGACGAAATAGCCTGCACAAGCACTGCGATAGTGCGTTTGGAGGCCGAAACGAGCTCAGATCGCGATTTCGGCACCACACAGCAAAGCTGTTTTGATCTCGAAAACACCCTGAGTATGCTCACCAAATTTTGTGCGAATCTGAGACTGCAAACGGAGGAGTGTCGACGGCGCCCTAGAAGAAGCAACGACCTGCTCTGATACCAATTGTTGGAGTTAGACGTCTGCGGAAGCACGCGAATAGCACAAGGAAGAAGAAGAAGCTTGGAGCACAACACACAAGACTGAATGTATTACTAGAGAATGTACAAAGATAAGTAGCCCATTAGGGCAATAGGCGTATATACAAGCCGGGGGAAAAAAACCTCCTAAAGAGGGAAAAAAGTGCCCCGGCGGTCCTAGAGTGTTCACACACATCACTACCTAAATATATCAACAATTCATAAGTTAATGAGAGAGATATGTGTAGTCGACTTTCTGTGTAGTCATCTCCTTCACATATTTTTTAAAATCTTTATAATTGATCATTGATCCTATAAAATTGGTGAACTTTTCAGTTACTCTTGTTATAGAGGTGCTCTAACTACAAGAGTAGCTTATTCTTTTGGAGATTAACACTCTCCATCAGTGGTATGAGAGCAGGAAGTATCAAAATTGAAGGAAGGAGGATCAGGACTGCTGCAGTCATAAAGAATTCAACATCTCAAGGTTCAAAAGGTGAAAGCTTGAGGGCAAAGCTGGAGAAGGAGGTCATTTGACATCAAGGAAGACAAAAGGAACATTATTTGAAGTAAAGGTACATCTATTACTCATACAGTTTGAAGAATTCAATATATAGGTGAAGAAAGAATGGGAGATTCTCTTCAAATAGAGAAGTTGGATAGAGAGAACTATCCAGCATGGTCAATGAGGATGGAAGCTCATCTTATGAGCAAAGACTTGATAGCTTATATTACATGTGAAGAAGAAAAGCCTCAGTTCAGAGATCCTAGTGTTCCAACTAGGGAAGAATTATCAGATTTGAAGAATTGGATGAAGAGAGATGCTCAAGCTAGGAGCATTATCTGTATGGCAGTCAATGACTACTTGCTACCTCACATTAGATGTCTTGAAAGTGCAAGTGATATATGGAATGCTTTGGAGGAGCATTTTCAAAACACGAAAAAGTCAAGGAAGGCATCTTTGTGGGCAGAATTTACCACTTTCAAGAAGAAGGCTTCTCAATCCATCTCAGACTATGTAACAAGGATGAAGGATATTGCAGATGCATTAGGAGCAGTTGATGAAGACATTGAGGAGGATAAATTGGTAAGGCAAATCCTCATAGGGTTGAGAGGTGATGACAAATGGAAGCCATTCATTTTGTCTACTGAATTATCACTTGATCATTTTACTCCTGACTTAAATCAGTTGCTAGGACATATGTTAACCTTTGAACATGATGTCAACGGTGAAGGTGACAAAAGTGCAGGTCATGCAATGTATTCAAAGGATAAGAAGAAAAATAGCAAAGGGAAGTAACAAGCAAATGAAGATGAAGGCACAACTAGTCAAGCCAACTTCCTAAGAGGAAGAGGAGGTGGCAAAGGTAGAGGAAGAGGAAGGAGTAATAAAGATGGAGTCAAAGCTTGCTGGATTTGTGGTAAGACAAATCACTTAGCTAATGATTGTTGGCATAATACTCAGAGTAATGGTGGATATAATCAGAATTTTAATTCAAGAGGAAGAGGTGGCAGAAATCAAAGAGGTAATTTTAGAGGTAGAGGTAGTAGAGGTTACTTTGAAAGAAATGCAGGTAGAGGATTCCAAAGTCAACAATACAACAATACCTACTACAATTATGCTTCAGATTAGAAGGAGGATTCAACATTGATAATGAATGCAACTTGTGAAAGGCAAAGTGAAGACCAAAGAGTCTTCTACATTGACTCAGGGTGTAGCAATCACCTGAGTGGCAACATAGCCTTGATGACTGATTTGGAGAATAAGGTAACTAATCATGTAGTTCAAACAGGTGACAATACAAAGCACAATGTGAAGTCAATTGGATCAGTGAAGTCCAAGGATGGTAGCACCCTTTTGAGTAAGGTCTTGTATGTTCTTACAATTCCTAAGAATCTGATAAGTGTAGGACAAATTGTTGAAAAAGGTTATGAAGTTAGATTCACTAATGAAGGAGTGTTTGTGGAAGACCCTAGCAATGGGTATAAACAGATTGTTTCAGGGAAGAAAGAAGGAAGATTGTTCACATTGAAGATTCAAGGTAATGTTGGTCATGCCTTGTTCACTTATGGAGGGCATAAGATCTCTGAGTTAGATCTTTGGCACAAGAGGCTTGGACATTTCAATGAAAGAGGTATCAAAGATATGGTTAACAATGGTTCAGTGCTTAGATTGCCTAATGTTGCAGGTCAACATATGACATACAAATGTGAGGCATGTCAATTAGGTAAGGCTCATAAGCAATCTTATTCCAAGCATGGTTTTATGTATTGAGAGAAGCTTGAATTGGTACACACAGATATGGGGACCATCAAAAGATTTTAGTATCAATGGTTCAAGGTATTATGTGATTTATGTTGATGATGCTACCAGATGGATCACTATCTATGTGATCAAAGATAAGTCAGAAGTATTCAATACATTTAAACACTATCATGTATATGCAGAGAGAATTACAGGTCATAAGTTGAAGAGACTAAGATCAGATGGAGGGGGAGAGTATATCTCTAATGGGTTCAGTAATTACTTGTGGAATGCAGGTATAAAAAGGGAAATTACTTGTAGGTACTCTCCTCAACAAAATGGTGTAGCAGAGAGAAGAAATAGAACTCTTGTTGAGTTTGCAAGGTCAATGATGAAGGAGAAAAATTTCCCTAATTATTTGTGGGCTGAGGGTGTAAATACAGCTACTTATTTGGTTAATAGGTTACCATGTAAAGCCTTGCAGGGTATGACACCTTATGAAGCTTGGTGGGGTAAGAGACCTACCTTGTATCATTGCAAAGTATTTGGATGTTTGGCATATGCATATCTGCCATCACAATTAAGGCACAAATTGGAACCTAAAGCTGAAAAGTATGTATTCATTGGTTATGATGATAAGTAGATGGGATATAGGTTGTGGAGTCCATCCACAAAACAATTCCTTGTATCAAAGGATGTTACATTTGATGAGCAAGGTACTTGGTATGCAGGTACAATCCATATTAATGCAGGTGACGAAGAAGTTGTGAACCAAAAGAAAGGTAAATCAAAGGTTCAGATATTTGATGAAGAGGAGAATAATGAAGTGCAGGTTGAAGTTGAAGAAATGCCAAGATTTGATCCTGCGCGTGATGAACCAGAAACCTCAAGGAGTGGAGAACTCAGAAGGTCATCAAGACACAAGTGGCAACCTACAAGGTATAGCTATGACACTTCTTTTTTGGCTACCAAAGATTATGCTTATATGATGAAGGCAGATGAAGACCCTTCTACATATGAAGAGGTAAAAGGTAAAGAGAATTGGGAGAAAGCTATGCAGGAGGAGTATGATGCATTGATGGAGAATCAGACATGGGAGTTGGTTCCTAAACCAAATAGCCAGAAGATCATTGGATGCAAGTGGGTCTACAAGACAAAGAGGTATGCAGATGGAAGTGTGTCTAGAGATAAAGCTAGACTTGTTGTGAAGGGTTTTGATCAGACTTATGGTATAGATTATGATGAGACCTATAGTCCTGTGGCAAAGATGACAACTATCAGGACACGCATAGCTATTGCTGCATGTAAAAGTTGGAAATTATGTCAATTAGATGTGAAGAATGCTTTTTTGAATGGTTATATTTCAGATGATGTTTTCATGGAGCAAACCCAAGGATTCAGAGATGAAAGGTATCCAGAGTATGTATGTAAGCTCAAGAGAGCTTTGTATGGTTTGAAACAGGCCCCAAGGGCATGAAATTATAGACTTGTGAAGTTCTTGAAAGAACTTGGATTTCAAGTGTCAAAGGTAGATAGTAGCTTGCTTGTTAAAGCAAGTGATGATGGATTTACTTACATGTGTATATATGTTGATGATATAATTCTTACAAGTACAGATGAGAAAGGCATTCAAAGCCTAAAAAAGCAAATGGAGAAAGAGTTTAAAATCAGTGATTTGGGAGACGTCATATTTCTTGGGCATGGAGATTTCATACACTCAACATGGAGTGTATGTGACTCAAGAAAGGTATTTGAGAAACTTGTTGATCAAGTTTAAGATGAATGATTGCAGGGTAGCACCTACTCCAATGGAGGTGAATCATAAATTGAGCAGATATGGAGGTGAAGAGTTCAAGGACTTGAAACTATATCAGAGCTTGGTTGGTAGTCTGATCTATGCTACATTAACTAGGCCTGACTTGCCATATGCAGTTGGAGTTTTGTCTCAATTCATGCATTGCCCTAGGAAAGAACATTGGATTGCAGGTCAAAGAGTGTTGAGGGACATTAAGGGTACACTCAAAGAAGGTTTGTATTATGGTTTCAGATACAAACATCAAGATATATAGTGATGCAGATTGGGCAGGTAATCCTGATGATAGGAGATCAACTTATGGATACTTGTGTTATGTGGGAGATAAGTTAATTTCTTGGTGTTCAAAGAAGCAACACACAGTTGCTTTGTCATCTACAGAAGCAGAGTACAAAGGTATGGTTGAAGCTGCAAAGGAAGTAATATGGCTTAAGACTCTGATGAAGAGTTTTGACATCATTCAGAGTACACCCACTATTCATGGAGATAACATGAGTTCATTGTATTTAACTGCTAATCCTGTTTTTCATGCCAAGACTAAACACATTGAGATTCAGTATCACTTTCTAAGAGAGAAGGTGATGGATAAAGAGATTGAAGTCATACATACTTCAACAAAAGATCAGATAGCTGATATGCTAACAAAAGGCTTGGATGGACCAAGGCTACAGAGATTCAAAGACATGGTAGGTATAAAGAAGATAGAGAAAACCTCAATTGATGATTGAGGGGGAGCTGTTGGTGCAGGGAAATCAACAATTGAAGTTTTAATGAAGGTTTGGAAGTCAAGGACTGAAGAAAAGTTCAAGTTATGAAGCATGCAGGAAGTGCATATTCAAAAGATGAAGATGTGTACACATATGTACATTAATTCAGAGATAGTTCACTTATACTTTTGTATAGTCATGATATTGTAAATATTTGCCTATATATACAAGTAAAAAGTCGGGGCAAATATGAGAGAGCATGAGAATAGAGAAATCAGTAGTTGTATGAGTTATTAGACATCCTAGAAGTGAGTTGAGTCTCTCTCATCATTCAGTTGTAAATTCCTTCAGGAATGAAAGAAAGTTGCGCCCGATGTTTCTATGCATTCTCCTTCTGTGCTTGATCATTTCAAGAATCCTTTTGTAGATGTCTAAGTTCATAGTTAATGAGTCTATGGTTAAAGTTTGAGAGCCTAATTGTAAACAGGCTGTGAGAATTATGTGTAGGAACATTCATATGTGAAGAAGTGTTCACTGGTTCCTGAAACAGGTGCAAAATTTGATGTTAATGCTTTGGTCAGTTCTCCTTCCACAGTGTAAAGTTTCGAGC
>CM035416.1:21196267-21211267 GCA_020310875.1 Ceratopteris richardii | reverse complement strand
AAATTTTGGCGCCGTTGCCGGGGATCGAGCTTTGAGGACGAGGGTGTGATGGTAAGAGGTAGAGAGGACGCGTTGGAATGGTAAGTAGTAGGTAAATTTCTGATTTTTTTTCCATCTCCATCTTCATCTTCACCTCATTCTCCATTTCCACCTCCACCTCCTTCTCCACTACATATTCCCTCTTCCCTATCATTCCCTCATTTGTTGTGTGCGAGTTTGAGAGAGAGCGATTGTGCGTGCTTGTCTTTGTGTGTTTTTTGCATGTTTCTTGCAGGTGGCAGCTCCTTCATCATCTCCAGCAAGCTCAGCAGGTACAGAAATTGTCTGCACAGTCCCCGAGGCGTTGAGCTCGAGCTATCGCGACACTCCGAAAATTTCACCCAATCACGATTCTGAGTGCACCACGACACTGCGCAGGCCTAGAGCTCCCAGGAACACTAGATAGAACAGAAAAATTCGCCATATCCCGAGCTATTGCGACACCTCGAGGTATCGCGACACCTCACGAGCTATCACGACACCTCACGAGCTATCGCGACACCCCGACCTATCGCGACACTTCACGAGCTATCGCGACACCCCGACCTATCGCGACACCTCACGAGCTATCGCGACACCCCGACCTATCGTGACACCTCACGAGCTATCGCGACACCCCGACCTATCGCGACACCCCGACCTATCGCGACACCCTGACCTATCGCGACACCTCACGAGCTATCGCGACACTTCGACCTATCGCGACACTTCGACCTATCGCGACACTTCACGAGCTATCGCGACACTTCGACCTATCGCGACACCTCGACCCGACCTATCGCGATACACGGCCTTTAACGCATGAAAATTTAGGGTTAATTTTTTGAGTGATTGGAAGGGTAGTTGAGCTTAATTTTAGGCACCTTGGTATAACTTTAGAACCTTGGAAGTGGGCAAAAGGCCTAGAAACCAGAGAGGGATCTCCTGAACCCTGAGTGCCTGTTTTGACCCTTTAGTGCCTGAATGGTCATAACTTGACCATACGAACTCCGATTGATGAGATTTTGGTCTCGTTGGAAAGCTCGTTGAGAATCCTACGTGGACCTTGACTGGTTTTTGTAAGAATCATACGTGGAGTTTTAGAACATGCATTTTTAAGTTGACCTTTAGGTGGAACTAAGTGGTTCTCAGATTCAAGGGGTACAGTGAGTTACTCCAGGGGGACTGAAAATATTGATGTGTGTCTTTCAATTACTTGTGGTAATAGAGCTATACTAACTGGTGAGCTTTTGCAGGAACTTTGTGTGCGCTCAAGGCAATCCAAAGCAAGCTAGCAAGGGTGAGTACCAAGCTTGGGAGAAGGCTTCCTGGGCTTGTGTAGCAGTCTGGTCAACCAGCTAATTGAGGTTGGAAGATCTCTCAACCCTCCTTTGTCAATTCCTAGCCTAGGCTAAGTACGACTTAGGTGTGGTAATTAATTAGGGCACGTCAGGCACGAATCAAGTCCAAGAGTATTAATCAACCAAGTGCAAGAAGTAAATAGGTCTTAAGTGCGAAAACCCTAAGGGACAAAAGGTAAACTGGAGTCGATCACTTCTCAAGTGCGGAAATTCACTTAAGTACTCCTGACGACGCGATTTCAGACAAGACCATAAACATAATATTCAACTCAAAAGAACAAAGTGAATGGTGCAAATTAACCGGCAACGAGAGTGTGCTTGAGTCCAAGGGGGTAGATAAATCAGGCATATGAACCTTAGATCAGGCAGACACTTAGGCCGAGACAGACAGAGCCTCAGATCTTCTGAAGCCAGTGTCAATCACACTGCCAGGTCTTGGGCCCAACAGTTGAGTGATTATCCATACATTCCCAGATCAGAAACAAGTGATTCTGAGATGTCCTATCACATGGAGAGACCAATAGGTAGTTCAGGGTTGGCTTATCTAGAAAAGCCAGAGGGACCTTACAAGACTCAATTGGAATATATCAGGACGAATCGTCTAGGTGCTCGCATCTACGAAGACGGACTGAGAAGATCGGTGGTCCAGATTAAGAACCCCGATCAACCCCATGGAATAGACCACCCGGTAGTCAAGTTTGAGAATGGAGCATACCTAGATAAAGAGGGGACTATATATGTAGTCACCACTCTTCCTGATAGAACTGATGAGTTTGGAAATGTGATTGCGGAGACCGACATGGGTGATATAGAGCAAGGGAACTTAGAGAGAGAGCCAAGAACTCCCCGTGGTAAATCTGTCTTGACCAGAATCATGACTCCAGAGTGGATTCCACAGGATAATAAAAGCATAGATCTGCTTTTAAACCGAGAAACCGATGAGGCTTTTTGGAGATATAAATCTTCTCAACCTCAGGAAGTGAGCGCCCTCACAATCTATGAGTTTAAAGACCCTGATAGCCCAGGTCAAGTAACCTACCTAGACAATGCATCAGAGAGAATCTTCGTGGTCACTGAGCATGGCAGACATGCCTACACATGGAAGGGAGAATTTGTTTTTCCCCAACCAAGGTCTAATGTGTCCTTTGGTCACCAAGGAGCTGGGACCTCCCAAGCTCATGGAGCCCAAAGAGATAGAAGTAGAGACAAGCCTGAGGTAAGTTTTGCCAACTCCCTGGGAAGAGAAAGGACGGGAACAGAAAGGAATAGAGTGGAACCTGAGAGACATAGAACCCCTTGGAATCAAAGGGATATTGATGATTTTCCTTTGCCAAGGCCGAGAGAACACACTAGGACCCTGCGACCAACTCAACTGGTGAAGTCCATGAAGAATTATTTCGATGGCACGGGAGACCCTTATGACCATGTGGCAGAATTTCGGCAAGTGTTGAAAGCTGAACAGGTAGAGGACCTATTCACACAATATAATGCTTTCGGTCTAACCCTTAGGAACACTGCCCTTACGTGGTTCCAACCACTGAATGAGAGGCATTTCCGAAACATAGACCAACTCTTAGAGGCATTTATTGTTGAGTTTTCCAAGAGTGGAATCAGGCATAACACCTCCTCACTAATTCATAGCTTCAAACAAACACCTCAAGAGACGGTCAGACTAGCTGGAAGAAGATTTAGACAGTACCTGGAGAGATGCCCGATGCCAGAGTTACCCACACCAGCCAAACAAGTGGCCTTGTTCCTAGACGGATTGTTGAGCACTAAGCTCAGGTCATATGTGTATCTGAAGGACCCCAGAACGATAGAAGAGTGCGTGCGCATGTGCATAGACATTGAGGACAATCTAGGTGAGGAATTAGGACTATCAAAAATCTATAAGGATTCTGATAGCTCTAGTAACATGACATCTGGTCAATCCACATCCATCGAGGAACTTGCAGAGAAGGTAGCCCAAAAACTAGGTGTCTCTAGCAAGCAAATTCCAAGATTTGCCCCAGTTAAGCGGTGCTACAATTGTGGCGGTGACCATATGGCAAGTGTATGCCCCATTATGGCCCAACCTCAGGCGAATCCTAGTAGCCAGTACTGCACCATAGAGCGCAGGTACACCAATCACATGGCACAAGACTGCCCATATAACAAACAAACTGTTAGGCAAAATTATCCTCAGCCATATCCACAACATGGTAGATACCAGAATCAGTACCCATCACCACAATACAACAGACCACAGCAAACTTATCAGCCACCTTATCAAGGGCAGCAGAGACCTCAACCAGTCCTAGTGCAGCAACCCCCTGCTCCAACCAATGTGATCCCAGTGAAATATGCATCTACTGAAGAAAATCCGAATAGAGCCATAGTTCCAGTCACCCCATTGCTATCAGACAGTGATCCAAGTGACCATAGTTTTGACTCCACACATATTGATAGCCCCCATGCTTACTACATGCAGTCTCCCGAGCATAACGAGTCATACTATTATGAGGACCCAAGTGAAAATAGTGGGGAACCTGAGTATGTACACAAACCCCAACTCTAGACCTCAACCTAGGCAGGTACGACCCCCATTTCCTAGAGGACCATGCTTCAGGTGTCAGGGAGATCACCTTATACGTGATTGTCCACTGCCTGCCCCTACACAGCCTCAACCAGTAACCATTCAGGGTTTCTGTCAAGACTGCGGGAAAGAACATCTCCTACGGGATTGCCCAAAGAACCCTAATAACATGCCTAAAATCACTCCTATCAATGTTGTTGGGTTAGTTGTAGACTCCACAGGGAGTGTGACTTCCACTGCACCTGTGCACGTGATCACAAGAGCCCAGGCACTTCAACAACACCAAGGTGTTGGTCCCGAAAAGAGCCCCAAGGTGAGTGAAACAGAGAGCATAACCAAAAAGAGGACTAGATCCTGGAAGGATAGTCGTGAAAGAATGAAGAGGCAATGGGCAAAAAAGATAAACGAACTTGAAGAAAGCCTGAGAGAAACCAAGGCAAAAATCACAGAGATCACATCTCAACCGCACTCACACACACTTCCACCACTACCATCCCCATCACCCTCCATTTCTCCACCCTCTAACACACCCCTCGTAACCCACCCACCACCCCGAGTAGGATCAGTATTAGCTGACCCCACTCCTGAAGGCTTGGACATGATGTTCAAGGCCTACCAGGCTCGACTTCAAGAAGGGCCAACAGCTGCAAACCTAGACAAGAGTTACCCTAGAGCAGATTTAGAGATTGAACGGATGAAAATGTGCGTGAAAATGGTAGAACAAGCTCAAGCTATACTTGAGACTAGTCAAAAGTTCAATCAGACAAACTTTGTCAAGCCGGATTTGCATTTCCAAGGCTTACTAGAAAGATTAGAGCAGTTGGTAAACAAACCACAAGTTTCTTTACCTCCACAGGCTCAACCAGTTGTTGAAAGAGGAAGCTCGCCACCAAAGGGAGCTTATGTTCCTAATTCCACGGATGCTGGAATACCTCTTTCAATACAACAGTACTCTCAAGAGTTCTTGCGGGAAATACAAGAAGAGAAATGGGCCAAGGAGAAGGGTGATTCCCCTCCCATTCCTGAGATTGATGATCTTCGTGATCAATTTCCCCAAGACATTCTGTCTATCTATGGAGATCAAACAGAGCAACAAGAGGATGAGAGATTAGATTTTGAATCTAATTCTTTACAGGAGTTGCCTCATTTCACAGGCCCATGGGAATCTGAATCTCTCCAGATCAGAGCCCCCACAATATTGGTAAGAAATGAAGACTCAGTGATTCCAAGAAACATTGATGTTGTGAAGAACACTAAGGTTCAATGTCATCTCACTGTAGAGGAGCTGCTCAAGGCAAAACCGGAGCTCTGGAATCATGTGAAGGATCAGGTTCCAGAACTTGAATCCAATACACCAAAAGTAGGCTCTAAACAAAAAGTACCAGGGATATCTCTCGACAAGATAGGAGACATGAGCGAAGGTGAAGAAGGTAACACTTATCTTCCGATCACCTATCAAGGTTACACAACCAAAGCAATTGTGGATTCGGGTGCCGGTGTTGCTATTGCGACCACCTCCCTGTGGAAGCGATGGGGTAAACCCACCTTAAGACCAACGAGAATGAAACTTCTGGCAGATGGTCATTTTGAAAGACCTCTCGGATTGCTTGAAGGGATAACTCTAACCACTTGTGGTGTAGAGTTTGAACATACGTTTGCTATATGTGACTTTGAGAAGAATAATGTTTATGAGATGATCCTAGGAAGACCTTTCCTACGACAATTGCAAATAGTACAGGATTGGGGAACCAACTCCTTGTACTTACAACACTTAGGGGTCACCACCAAGGTCAATCTGAAGGATCACACCTTCAGAGATGTACCACCCCTACAGTGGAATCCTATCCACAAAGCGAAAGAAGATTCTATCTCCGTGCATTCTGGAAGTTCTGAACCATCCTGGCTGCATGAAGATACTCACTTGTGGATGTGCAAGGTCGCTGAGGAAGAGGAAAAGCGCCTAAAAGCAAGAGAAGAAGGAACTCCCCCAGGAGATAGACCAATAAAAGACCCAGCCTATACACCGATGATATTTCCAGATGAGGAATTTGAGCCTCATGGTTGGGCATAAATTTTAGCTACCATGGACATTGCAGTTAATGAGGAACAATGGACACCCCATTGTGATGAGGAGGGTTATGACATTTCAGTGTTCATGTGTCAGCCCTTGTTGGAAGAGTGTGATCCTAGTGAGTTCATAGAAGAAGAAGAGGATGACGATGATCTAGAATCCATTGTGATGGATACATACTTTGACTCAGAGGAACACTACTTAGAAGACCTAGGAGTGTTAACCCAAAAGGAAGAAGAACCCCTTGCGAGTATTAAAACAATAAGTTCAAAGAAAGGAAGTGAAGGAGGTCAAAAGAAAAAGAAAAGAAAAGCAGCGAAACAAGAAGAGGAAGAATCATTGTTCGAAGTACCAGAAAATTTCAAGAAATATGAAGTGGAAGACCGAAAAATTTTGGTGCGAATGCCTAAGAGAGAGGCCATTATAGGAGAAGCATATGACAATAAAGAAAAGACCAAAAAAATTGTAGTGACCATTGAAGGGGACGAAGAGCGATGTACGTACATAGGAGACGACCTAAGTGCAGAAGAAGAAGCAGAGCTTGTAGCTCTATTAAGGGAATATAGGGATGTGTTCGCATGGCACTATAGAGACTTGAAAGGAGTAGATCCAGAGATTTGCTCTCATACGATTCCGATGACCGCTGATGCCAAGCCCACCAAACAAAAGCCCTACACATATAATGACAATTATGCAGCCAAAATAAAAGAGGAAATTGACAGGATGATTGAAGCTGGATTCATCTATGAGATTGAGCACACTGAATGGGTGTCCCCCATTGTAGTGGTGCCCAAGAAGAATGGGAAATTGCGAGTGTGCATTAACCTTAAAAAAGTTAATGCCGCTACGATCAGAGATAGTTATCCACTTCCAATCACCGAACATCTACTGGAGCGTGTTGCAGGCAAGGAAGTTTACAGCTTCCTTGATGGATTTTCAGGTTACAACCAAGTAGCCATTGCCCCCGAAGATCAACACAAAATGGCCTTTGCCACAGAATGGGGAATCTTTGCATTTCGTGTGATGCCATTTGGGCTCACCAATGCACCTGCAACATTCCAAAGACTCATGTGTCATGTCTTCAAAGAGTTCTTGCGAAAGAGCTTAGAAGTATATGTGGATGATTTGTGCGCTCATTCCCAAGAGAGAAGTTACCACATTCCTGAGCTCAGGCAAATCTTCAACAAGTGTAGAGATTATCGAGTGTGTCTGAATCCAGAGAAGTGTGTGTTTATGGTACGACAAGGTAAGATCTTAGGTCACATTGTTTCTAAGAATGGAATATCAACAGATGAAGACAAGGTAAGAGCAATAGTAGAATTGCCCAGACCAAGGAATGTTAAAGAGGTACAAGCCTTTATGGGCCATTGTGGATATTACCGTAGGTTTATCCACATGTATGCCATCATAGCTAAACCTCTTTATGGGTTGTTAACAAACTTTGAGTGGAGCGAGGAATGGAGACTTCCTTCAACGAGCTGAAGAGACGTTTGTGCACAGCACCAATATTGACGACTCCGGATTGGAGCAAACCCTTTCATGTCCATGTAGATGCCTCCAATCATGCAATAGGATGTGTGCTAGCACAACCCACAGGTGAAGGAAACCTAGATTTGCCGATAGCATATGCTAGTAGGCAATTAAATGCAGCTGAACGAAATTACACCACAACGGAGAGAGAAGGCTTAGGCATGATATATGCTGTGAAGAAGTTTAGACACTATCTATTAGCCAATAAGTTCAAGTTTTTCACTGATCATCAAGCTCTACTATATTTGGTCAATAAACCTTGCAATACAGGCCGCTTAGTAAGATGGTTCCTCTTACTAATGGAATACGACTTTGAAGTTGTTGTCAGGAAAGGTAGGACCCATCTTAGGGCAGACCATCTTTCTCGCATCACTTCAGGAGAGCCACCGCAAGGAGTGTCTGATGAATTGCCCGATGCTTATCTGTTCAATTTAGAAGTTGTTCCTAAATGGGCAAGTAAGTTGGTACCAGTCCTAACCTTCGGACCTGCAAATAAGAATGTGAAAACAAGCAAAGAGGAAATTGTAAAATCACTAAAGTATCAAATATTGGCCGGAAGTATGTACAAGCAAGATACCGAGGGCGTATTAGCTTGTTGTGTCGAGGACGATGAACATACTAGTTGGTTGCAACAAGCCCATGAGGGATTGCTAGGGAATCACTACTCTAAACAACGAACATTGCAGAATCTAAAACGTTTAGGAGTGTATTGGCCTAGCATGGACAAAGAAATACAAGATTGGATTCACAATTGTTCAGTGTGCCAGAAGAGAACCCCAGTGGAACATGCCACTCTTTATCACGTGTCATTAATCCCAGATTGGAGTGCTCCATTGGTCGAGTTCATGAGATCGGGAACATTACCCAATTAGGCTAGTCTTGCAAGAAAACGGAGCATGGAGCAAGAGGCTCGAGACTATGCCTTAGTAGGAGACAACCTATATCGAAGAGGCAAGGATGGTTACCTAAGACTGTGCCTTCATGAATCAGACTATTTGAAAGTCTTAGAAGCGGCACACAGCGGTACTGCAGGTGGACACTTTGGGCCTGACAGGGTAATTAAGACCATTCTGTTTTCAGGACTTTGGTGGCCCACTCTTCATATGGATGCACATACTTATGTGAAGAGTTGTGACACATGCCAACGTGCCCAATATCCGATAAGAAAAGATGAAATGCCTTTAAGGCCAATGATGGGAGGACGTGCATTTTCCAAGTGGGGTATAGACTTTGTAGGTCCCATCAACCCCCCAGCTAGAAACTCCCATGCAGAATACATTATTGTAGCCACAGATTACCTTACAAAGTGGGTGGAAGTAAAAGCCACGACGAAGAATGATGCTCAAACGACGGCTAAATTCTTATTCGAAAATGTGTTCACTAGATATGGGTTACCAATAGAGTTGGTTAGTGATAGAGGTACGCACTTCTTGAATGAGGTCATTGAAAATCTCCTTCAAGAATTCATGGTGATACATAAGAAGTCTGCACCCTATCACCCACAAGCTAATGGACAAGCCGAGAGCACGAATAAGATCCTATGTAACGTATTGACGAAACTTGTAAATAATAAACGCTCGGATTGGGACAAACAACTTCATCATGCTGTTTGGGCATACCGAGTTGCTTACAAAACGGTACTCAATGCTACCCCATTTCAGATGGTCTTCGGACAGAATGCGGTGCTACCATTAGATTTCCTAATCCCAGCTTTAAGAGTAGCACAAGAGCATGAGTGGAATGGACATGAGTTGTCCTCTAGGATCTTTGATCTAGAGCGTTTAGGTGAGACGAGGCTACGAGCAGCAGCAGGCATCTATGCTGCAAAAAAAACGGCAAAAGGCATACTTTGATGCCCATGTGAAGGATAAGGGCTTGAAAGCAGGAGATCTAGTTTTAGTCTACACATTGAAACAACACGCAAGAAAGCTAGAAAAGAGGGGCTACGGACCTATGATCATTAATAGGATCTCCACGAGTGGAGCAGTACAACTAGCCACTTTAGAGGGGGATGTCCTGCCAAACTATATTAGCGGATGCAGAGTCAAGCTGTATCAGGAACCCCTCACGGAGGAAATGCTAAGCCGACTCAATACTGCTAAGCAACGTAAAGAGGAGGAAAAACGAATTCGCGAAGAAGCGCAGGCAGAGGCCTTAGAGCGTATCAGACGAATGAAGCTGAGGAGACAAGGGAGGGATCAGCCTGTGACTGACACTCAAGAGACTCCAGGCTATCACATGGCCATGTGTGAGACGGCAGGTGAACGTACCCATAAGATAGTGGACCGACGACCTTTTATGTCCCTAGAACTAGGACAAAGAGACCGCAGCACAAGCGTGAGAGCATTAATTGATTCAGGAGCAGCCACAAGTGCAGTTCGGCTTTCTTATTGCCAGCAGCTGCAATTGGAGGTAAAACCCCTAGAAGCATATCTGATAGGATTAGGAGGTGTTGAAACCCCTTGTATGGGAGAGGTGGATCTTCCCCTCTACATACGAGAGGTCCTCATGACAGCAAAAGTGCTAGTGTGTGAAGACGAGGATCTGACCGCACCTCTTGTCTTAGGCCAAGACTGGATCTATGATCACGCAGTCAACCTCAACCTAAGAAGTGGACTTCTTCAGGCTGGGGTAGGCCAAAGCCGTCTCACGATTGAATTAGAAAATCAAGCACTCAAACCAATAGAACAGGCACCAACTCCTGGTCCCTCCAGGAATCCACATGAAGATAACAATGTTGTGCTTGTCCAAACTTCTATGGTGCAGAGGAATGTCAATCTTACTGAAGGTTCAGGAGCCAAGAAGGAGTTCCTAACTGATCCAAAGAAGATTCTAAACGAGCAGACCGAACATCACTCTACACGAAGGAGGCCGATGATCAAGAGGCAGGAGTGCCAACCCGTGCTACATAGAGCATCTCGTGGCGTGAAGCAGATCTGGATACGCAAGGATGGAAAACCCACAGCTCTAATAGCAGACTCTCAAGGAGACAAGAAACGTGCCTCACCATCAAGGAACAAAGTGAAGAAGCCCCCTAGGATAACCACTAGGCATACCATTTCTATTTGGGTCCCTAAGCGGTCAATGAAGGCTACCCCTAATGCTAGATAGATATGGGTGCCCAAGGCCTGCTTACAAGCCCAAATTACTTCACCTTCTGGCACTAGGATGAAGCAACTTTCACGAGCACTCTTGGCCAACAACTCAGAAAATGACAAGATATCTACACCTCTCACTGTTCCCACTCCCATCAACCCTAAAAATGTCTGGAAATGGGTACCCAGAAGGTCTCAAATACATCGCACTCTCATACAGAAATCTTCACCTGTCCTTAGCTCTAAGAGCTACGACTCCTCTATCAAAGTGTGGAGAATTAAACTGTGTACTAAACCCCCTGACCCTATTCTGTAAATCAGTCCACACTAACACAGGAGCATTCTGAGCCCATTGCATAACCAAAGTATGCATCTAGGATGACACTGATCTTTAATCACCACTCACACCTATCATAAACACTTCACCACTAACCACTGACCTCCGGAAATTTCATGTTAGTATTGTGAAGGGAACACCATTACGTCTTGTTTCCTATGCAACACTAATGTGCCTTTCTTCTTCCAGCAGATAAGCACCCTACTCTCATGGCAACAGCGGCAGGCACAAGCTCTCAGACAGGTGCCCATGCTCCAATCAATTGGGATGCCATGCCAGTGGAAGCTCCACCAACAGCTCGGCCGGAAGAATTCTTGAATGTGCGAAGGATTCCTATTCCAGATCCACCTAGTGGACTAACCAAAAGAGTAAAAGGGCACTCCCATTGGTTCAATGAAATGCCAGGAGATTTGGGAGACGCAGATCACATCTGGGAGTCCAAGATGGAGTGTGGAGGGGTTTGGTGGACCTTCCAATTCTTTTCAAGAGAATTTGAGACCTTACAGAATGCAGCTCCACTTCAGGATATCTGGCAAAAGGCAGGACTACAAGCTTACTTCAGTGCAGCTCTACCTAAACCCGACTTCCTCAGGTGCTACTACTTGATTGCTACGCTGAAACCTACCGGGGATAAAGATCATTCAGGCACATTCTGGGTGCCCTCCTTATCCAATCTGGAGGAGATGAGGAAGTTTGAATTAAATGTAATGTTAATCAGGGAAGCCCTTCAAATGTATGGCACTCATGTGCCTTCAGATCGCGACCCCTTGATACCAGAATCAATGAAAAGCAATAGAGTCAAGAAGCTCAAAGAAATGTGCGCCCTCACCCCCAACATCGCCATACCTCTGCGGATGTGCCTCCAGCACTTCGCATTTCCCGCTCAGGACCGTTTCACTCAGCCTCACAAGAAGATATGGTACGGGTTGTATTTAGCAGAGACCGGAAGCTTGCCCATTAAGATGCCGGTATGGATCTTAGATCAAGTATATGAGGCAGGCAAGCGGGGGGCGAGGAAGCCCACTTTACATGGTTGTTGTGCACTGACAAGAATCATATACAGATGTCTTGCATATGATGTGCCAGTTGCTCGAGCCCTAAAGTATGCACACCTGGAGCTGTTCAAGGGCGAAAGTCAGGGAATCAACCGGCAAAAAGAATGCGTGGATCCCTTTCACAGGTCCTGATCCCTCCAGAAGCCACCGCCGAAGTCTCCACTAGAGAAGAAACCCAAGTGGCATCTTTCATGATCCATCTCCAAGAGTCTCAACCAAGAGAGGTGGTACAACCCGTTCCATCCGCCCCTCCACTACCTACCGATGCAGAGTTTGCATCTATGGCCACCTTCACAGAAGATCCAAATTTCGATTTTGAAAGATTCCTGCAGACGGTCCCCCTATCCGACAGTGAAGATTCCCTTGACAATGTGGGTCCGGGTGCATCAGCCTAAAGAGAACAGCCACGGGGTGAGACGAGCAGAGTACATGGGGAAGAAGTGGCACAACATCCTCATGACCAAAACACACAAGTGCAGGAAGGCGCACACAGAAATGACCCGGAAGACAGTGAAGAGGAGGCCCCTGCCTACACAGCACAACTCAGACGGCTGTACAAGACAATCAAGTAGGTACAGAGAAGACATAAGATGACAGAAGCGGCGAATAGAGCTCTAGTGAACCAGATGCTTCAAGCCGAGAATGTTGACTCCAACTTTGTGGAATCATTGAATTTATTGGCAGAGACATGTGGGATCGGGGAGGCATTGAGGACAATGGTATATCAGGAAAACCCTGTCTACGATCAACGAAGGATTGATACACGACCACGACGCGGGAAAATGATTCAAATGGAAACCTCTACCGCCTTGCCTACTATAATTTCAGAAGATGTTGACATGATGAGCCCGAGTCCCACCAACAAACATGAGGTAATTACACACGTACCATCTCCACAGCCACCTTCCCTCCACCTTTCAGAACCCCTCTCCACTATTCCTCCTGAACAACCGACATCCACCCATCACGAAACCATTGTACACACCTCCGTTTTTACATCCTTCCCTTTGACCACGTCCCACACTTCCACCCAAATTTTGGAACCTCACACCGGTCATCCGGCCACCGATCAAACCATAATAGGTCACCCTTCCTATCTCCCCGCCCTTGGACAACCACTTGCCAATAGCCAGACCTCATCCCATCCTTTTCCATTCACTCACACCCAAACCCTATCCGCCACTCCCCTAGCAACTGACTCACACTCAACCCAAGTCACACAACCCTCATTCTGGACAAACCTTGTAAATATACTCCAACAGGTGGATACTTATAATAAAAAGTCCCTTTCCCAAACCCACTCCCCCACATTCACTGCCACCACTATCACACCACCCACCATTCCTGTATTCACAGTGCACGAATCACACACTCTCACGTCCGATCCCATGGACATCTCACCATCCACAGGATCACCCACCACCACTGTTATCCCAACATTACCACATATCATTTCACTCACGTCGCCATTTCCTAGCACTGTAGGCACAACATCCACTTTTCCCATTCCCACTTCCCAACCTCCTGCATCTTCCATCCTTACCCCTACATCCACCTCATTTAGTCTTGCACTCGACACCATGCTCGAAGCTGCCACTCAGCTTAAGCAGGAATATAAATTATTGGAAGAAAATAACAAAGAGCTTTGCACCCTCTCGGCAACACTCCAAGAGCGTGTCAATGCTTTGGAGTCCAGTCATACGAAGTCACAAAGCGAAATATCCGCCCTCGAACATGCAAATGCGCAACTGGAAGCGAGGCATATGGAAGCGAGCAAAGCCATGGAGGAACAGCTGCGAGATCAAATGGGCCGCAATGCAAGGCTTCAACGAAACATGGCCTTGCTACGACGACATCTTGCAGCAGCTCAAGAAGAGAACAGACGGCTTCAACAACAAAACCAAGAGAACCTCGAGGCTGCCATGGAGAACACCCCGGGAGCACCCATAGACCCGGCTAAATTTCAAGCTGTTCCCTCAGAAAGCATACAACAGATCTTGGAAACTTATGCCAATCTTTTAGAAGCACATGATCAGCTTGCCGACCAACTGAAGGACCTACAGAGATCTCAAGAGTCTACACCACACCAACGAGAACCTAAAGAGATGACCGACGCTACCACTTCACCTGAACCTGAACATTCAACGACCGATGACGTACTGGAGTTACGGCAACAGATTGCAGAATTAAAATTGAAGTTGATGCAGTACGAGCGACCTCCTTCCCCACCAGAGCAACCGTTAGAAGAAGAAGTAGTTATTATTCCAATGGTGGAAGCGTTCGACGACACCTATGAGCCTCAACCATTTCCAGGAGGACGCATCACAGAAGAAGGTCAAGATACCTATGAGGAACCCCCATCAGCATGGATGAAACTGGTAGAGGAAATGGGGAAAACTCATCAGAAACGGATATCCACTCAGATGCTGGCAATGAAGGCCATTGAGGACACCATCCTTCACTCAGAGTACTTCAGGCACATTGCCTCTAGACGCCTTATCACTAGCTCAGAATTACAATACAAGCCCTATTTTGTATTGTTGGCCGACTACAACGCAGAAATCAAAAGAGTCACCAACAAGTGCCCAACATTTGCCACACAGTTCGAACCAGAAGATATACCAGAAGCAACACGAAAAGGGGGCATATTCCAACCCACTTGGAGGCAGAAGTTACTCGAAACTTACCCAGAAATGCTTAGAACATGGGATCACGCCCCCATGCATTTGAAGTACAATCCGTGTTTTGGGCCAGTGCAAAGACGAAGATCATGGAAAGCTTTTGCAATCAAGGTTCAGAACAACGCAAACTATAAAGAATGGCTCAATTACCCCGCCATCGCTCCCCCAACCGGTACTCCCACGGTGTCATACATGATGGCAACCATCAGACATTGGATACCACGTCTCCACCCCATGCCAGATGTCGCTGCCTATATGATGCTCAAGATCTTCGATA
>CM035416.1:21173767-21191267 GCA_020310875.1 Ceratopteris richardii | reverse complement strand
TTTGTCTTATCAACAGAACTTTCATTAAATCATTATGTTCCAGATTTGAACCAGTTGCTTGGCTTGATGCTCACATATGAGCAAGACTTGAAGGGAGATGGAGATAAAGGACAAAGTTCTGCAATGTACATGAAGAACAAGAAGAAACGAGATAAAGGTAAAGCAAAGGATGAAGAAGAGTCAACTTCTCAAGTTTATTATGCAAGAGGTAAAGGCACTGGCAGAGGAAGAGCAAGAGGTTTTGGAAGAGGAAGAGTAATCAAAATAACAACAAGAAGGCTTGCTGGATCTGTGGATTGAGTAATCATTTGGCTCATGACTGTTGGCACAACCAACAAGGATCAAACCAGAATCAAAACAACAATAGCAGAGGCCGAGGTGGAAGATATCAAAGTAATTTTCAAAGAGGTAGACAAAGTCAAAGAGGAGGCTATGGTAGAGGTGGAGGAAGAAGTTGGGGACAAAATCAATCCTACAACACCACCTACTACAACTATGCAAATGACACACAGAATGAAAGTCATACATCATTGATGATGAACTCAATCAACACATCAGATAAAGAAGATCTAAAGGTATTTTACGTTGACTCTGGATGTTCTAATCATTTGTCAGGAAACATAGAATTGATGTCAGAATTGGAAAAAGGTATTTCGAGTCACACAGTTCAAACTGGTGATAATACAAGACATAGTGTACATTCAATTGGAAAAGTGAAATGCAAGAGTGGAGCAGATTTGCTAACCAATGTTTTGTATGTTCCTACAATACCTAAAAACTTGATTAGTGTGGGAGAGATAGTTGAAAAAGGTTTTTAAGTCAGGTTTACAAATGAAGGAGTATTTGTGGAAGATCCAAAGAATGGATATAATCAGATTGTCTCTGGTAAGAAAGAAGGTAGACTCTTTACTTTAAGAGTGCAAGGGAACATTGTTCAAGCTTTGCTCACACATGGTGAAGGAGTGATTACAGAACTTGATCTCTGGCATAAGAGATTAGGTCACTTTAATGAAAGAGGAATTAAAGCTATGGTTGCTAATCAGTCTGTACTAGGATTACCAAATGTGCAAAGTCAACATATGGTTTATAAATGTGAAGCATGTCAAATGGGTAAAGCACACAGGTTACCATTTCAGAAGAAAGGATTCAAACATGATGGATTACTAGAGCTTATTCATACAGATGTATGGGGACCAACAAAAGAAGGATCTATCAGTGGCTCAAGGTACTATGTTCTTTTCATTGATGATGCTACAAGATGGATAACATTATATGTTTTGAAGGAAAGATCAAAAGTGTTTGGAGCCTTCAAGCATTTTCATGCATATGCAGAGAGAGTAACATGTCAAAAGCTTAAAAGACTGAGGTCTGATGGAGGGGGAGAATACTTCTCCCAAGAGTTCAATGATTATCTTTGGAATGCAGGTATTAAGAGAGAAATAACTTGCAGGTATACACCACAACAAAATGGTGTAGCAGAAAGAAGGAACAGGACTTTGGTTGAGTTTGCTAGAGCTATGCTGAAGGAGAAGAATTGTCCAAATTATCTTTGGGCTGAGGCTGTAAATACAGCTACATATCTTGTGAATAGATTACCTTGTGAAGCTCTAAATGGAATGACTCCATATGAAGCTTGGTGGGGTAAGAAACCAACACTAGATCATTGTAGAGTGTTTGGATCAATTGCATATGCTTATGTGCCATCACAACTTAGGCATAAACTTGAACCAAAGGCAAAAAAATATGTGTTCATTGGTTATGATGAAAAGCAGATGGGTTACAGGTTGTGGAATCCTTTAACCAAACAATTTCTTGTTTCTAGAGATGTTACATTTGATGAACATAAAAGTTGGTATGCAGATCAAAGTCATACAGCTGAAGAATTTGAAGAAGAGGTAAGAAGATGTGAGAAAGGAAAAGCAATTGTGCAGGTAAATAGAGATGAAGACTATATGCAAGCAAGTACATCTACAAGTGGATTAACAAGAAGGAATGAAGAAGCTCCTATATTTGATGAAGAAGTGTATCCAGACACATATGAAGAATGTGAACCAAGAAGGTCAAGCAGGACTAGAAGACAACCAGAAAGGTATTCTTATGATACTTCTTACATAACTCAGAAGAACTATGCATATATGGTCAAAGATGATGAAGAACCTCAGAACTATGATGAAGCTAAAGGTAAGAAGCAATGGGAAGAAGCAATGAAGGAAGAGTTCAATGCACTGGAGGAGAACAAGACATGGGAACTTGTTCCTAAACCAAATGTTAAGAAAGTAATTGGAAATAAATGGGTTTATAAAGTGAAGAAGCTTGCAGATGGAAGTATAGCCAGATACAAAGCTAGATTGGTGGTGAAAGGCTATGCCCAGACCTATGGCATAGATTATGATGAGACATTCAGTCCCGTAGCTAAGATGTCAACTATAAGGACAATCATTGCTATTGCAGCTTCAAAAGGATGGACTCTAAGTCAATTGGATATAAAAAATGCATTCTTGAATGGATACATATCAGATGAGGTATACATGGAACAACCTCAAGGGTTTATAGATTCCAGGTATCCAAATTTTGTTTGCAGGTTGAGAAGAGCATTGTATGGATTGAAGCAAGCTCCAAGAGCTTGGAACTATAGACTGGTGAAGTATCTCAATGATCTTGGATATCAAAGTTCAAAAGCAGACCCAAGTCTACTTATCAGAAGAACAGAGGAAGGTACAATCTACATTTGTATTTATGTAGATGACATTATAATCACAGGTACTTCAGATGAAGGAATCAAGGAGGTAAAGAGATTGCTTGAAAAAGAATTCAAGATCAGTGACCTAGGAAAGTTATCATACTTTCTTGGAATGGAAGTTACTTATACAGATCATGGCATATATGTGTCACAAGAAAGGTATCTTCTGAACTTGTTGAAGAAGTTTGATATGGAAAATTGCAGAGAAGCTTCAACTCCACTTGAAGTTAATCACAAGCTCAGTAAATATGATGGTGCAGACTACAAAGATATGAGGAAGTATCAATCTCTTGTGGGTAGTTTGATTTATGCTACACTAACAAGACCTGATCTTAGTTATGCAGTGGGAGTTTTGTCACAATTCATGCATTGTCCAAAGGACCCACATTGGATTGCAGGTCAAAGAGTTCTCAGATATATCAAAGGAACTATAAAGGAAGGATTATATTATCCTTTTACATCAGATTTGAAGTTGAGAGCCTATAGTGATTCAGATTGGGCAGGTAATCAAGATGACAGAAGATCAACTCATGGTTACATGATATATATTGGTGATAAGCTTGTAAGTTGGTGTTCAAAGAAACAACATACAGTAGCATTATCATCAACTGAAGCAGAGTACAAAGGACTTGTGGAAGCAGCTAAGGAAGTCATATGGATGCAGACATTGTTCAAGAGCTTAGGCATTGATCAAGGTACACCTACAATACATGGAGATAATATGAGTTCACTTTATCTTGCAGCAAATCCGGTATTTCATGCAAGGACAAAGCACATAGAGATACAGTATCATTTTCTCAGAGAAAAGGTAATGGAGAAGGAGATTGAAGTGGAGTACATTTCTACTAAAGATCAGTTAGCAGACATAATGACAAAGAGCTTGGATGGTGTGAAGACCAGCAGATTCAAAAGCATGGCAGGAGTAAAAGAAAAGAAGATGATATGAAGAAAGAGGGAATGTCAATTAGTGATTGAGGGGTAGCTGTTGGAGAAACAATCACTAATTGGACATATATTTGAAGGTCAAATCTTAGGAAGAAAACCCCATGCCTATGTGAAGGGACAAATTCACAAATGTATCATATTTGTAAAGTTAGTTCACTTTAGTTCTAGAAGTTTTTTAAAATCACCAGAATACAAAAATCTATATAAGTTAGTTTGTATCAACTAATACGGAGAGAGAGTGAGAGAGAAGAAGTAGAAGAAGGAGTTCATTTTATACGATTGAGTATAGTCGGGCTTCTCTGAGTGAGAAAGCATCTGTAAAACTTCTGAGTTTTCATAGCTATGAGAAAGAACTGAGTAAAGTTCTGTGTATGAGTCTCTCTCCATCATCTCCATGCTTGCCTACTGTGTGATGAATTCAAAAGTTCAAGTTTTCTGAGCAATTCGATGCCTGGCATCGAATCTTGGCTCATAAGTCATTATTTCCATTCTCTGTGTGTTAACTATTGTTGAATCTTTTAAAAACATGAAGTTTGTGGAGAACTCGATGCCTGGCATCGAGTTTCAGCATAAAGTGGATGCCCGGTATCGACTTCTAGCATACAAGTGGTCTTCTTCATGTGTGTGTAAAAGAGAGTATTTTTGGTGAAGAAAAAGGGCCTAAAAAAGCTCAAAGTCGATGCCCGGCATCGACCTTGACTGAAATTCGATGCTAGGCATCGAATTTTTATTTTTAGACACCCAGAAATACTAAAACAGGCAAAAATTTTCAGTTTTGGAAGGTCATACAGGGTCATCTTGTGAAGGCCATAACTTGAGTTCTAGAGATCCGTTTGATGCATATGATAGCTTGTTAGAAAGCTCTACTCTTTTAGTTTCATCCTGTAAAGTTTCATGTAGAAATAATACTTGAGCTAGGAGAAATTAGCAAAATACTGAAGGTATGTCATTTCGGTGACTAGGAATTTCTGTAGAAGCAAAGTTCTCACTTTAGGCTATCATTTCTCAAAGTTTGGAGTGGCAATGAGTTAATGGTGACTATAGAGGTGTTCTAGTGACACATTAATTCATTTCTTGTGGTGTTTCATACATCAACAGATAGATAGATAGATAGATAGATAGATAGATAGATAGATAGATAGGTAGGTAGATAAACATAGATAGATAGATGGATAGATAGGTAGATGGATGGATAGATAGATAGATAGATAGCTAGATAGATAGATAGATAGATAGATAGATAGATAGATAGATAGATAGATAGATAGATAGATAGATATTTACATACATACATACATACATACATACATACATACATACATACATACATACATACATACATACATACATAAATACATACATAAATACATAAATACATACATACATACATACATACATACATACATACATATATACATAAATAGATAGATAGATACTGTTAAAATGCGCAGTTACACTACAGACATTCTAAGTTCTTTCGGGTTCTTGGGAGTGGTAGGGGTCTCTACGGTGAAAAGTATTAACCGGAGTATGAACAGTAAATCTGTGAAAGGACTAACCGGAGTCTTGAGAGTAATTCGTATGAACAGAGTTTGGAACATTAACGTATTACGATTTGGATAAACTAATTGGGAAAATCAAGTTACAGGGCCTCTGATTTATCAGACCCCTACCACTCCTAAGAACCCGAAAGAACTTAAAATGCCTGTAGTCTAACTGCGCATTTTAACACTCACACCGTCTGTGGGATAGCGGCCACAGATCGTGAATCAACAGTAAGGTGGAGCAGTACGCAATTGGCGCAAAGGTGATATATGCCGGTTACTCGGTCTGGCGAGTCGTATCCAAAGTACAGAAGAGACCCGCAACCTTGGGCAGTTCCAAATTTGTTAGGGACACCCCCAGGAGGCAAAAGTATAGATTGGTTGAGTCCAGTCGTCGAAGGAGCAGAGCCAGTTAGTAGTGATTCCGGTACCATTTCGGTGACCCATGCTGCAATTCCGGTAGATTCCGGTGTAATTTCGGTACACTCTATAGAAGGTACAGTAACTTTGGAGTGTACAGGGACACAGTGCACATTTGACCCGATACCGTCTGGTCAGGATTCGACCCTTTTCGAGGATAAAGTTGTGTTACTGAGAGAGATCATTGTCGGTGAAAGAATACCCTGTTTTGGGGAAAGTTCGACAAATTCCGGTGACACTTTGGTCCCAGTTGCAGGGAATTTACAATTTTTCGGTGATAGTGTGATACTTTCTGGTGAATCTTCATTTCGGACACCACTATTCGGGGCAAATTTGCCTACCTGGGATATCCAAGCTGAGGATAGGTTCTTCGATTTGGAGATCCGTAAGAGACTGAACGCTATTTTCAAGCCGGAAGGTGAGTAGTCTGACCATACAGACTCCGAAGATCAAGAAACGCCACCTCAGAACTCAGGAGATAGCAACGGTACCACGGCTAGCACCATGAGTGGTCAAGAGCAGCAGCAGTAGCAACAACAACAGCAGCAATAGTAACAGCCCCTTCCACTTCGACCAGTCCCAACAGGGGTAACTTACACAAAGTTCGGAGGATTTCCAGGTGACGATCCTGATGCCCATGTGCGCACCTTTGAAATAAGTTATGCAGTCCTAAACCATCCACCCGACCCGGCATACAAGGCCATCGTGTTTCAGTCAACAGTAGTCAATGAAGCAGCGTGATGGTTAATAGAGTATGATTTCAATCATTTCGTTACCTATGAGGTGGTAAGGGATGCATTTTTAGAGAGGTTCCGATTGAAAAAAAATCCTGTCGAAATCTTCAATTACTTGCATAACAATAGGTAGAAGCTGCACCAGACTGTTCATGAATATGCAACGTTGTTTAGAACCCATCTAAGACAACTACCTCCGGCACATGCTAACCTACCGGATGATGTTATAACCCAGTGGTTCATTAACGGTTTGACCCCACAACTACGACAAATTATGATCATCCGCTATGTGGGAGCTATGACACTGGATGCTATTATCGCGATGGCCCTGCAACTAGAGCATAAGGTTGGAGGATTCACCGAAGACTTGGAGTGGCTGAAGGCCACTAAAAACGTTACAGATGATCCGGCTAAACAGATGTATTGCACAAAGTGCAAAAATCCCGGGCACACTAGTGCCACTTGTGCCCTTAATCAGATGTATTGCGCCATTTGCAATATCACCGGACACTCAACTGAAAATTGTGTGTATAATGCCAAAGTGCAGGGAGGAGCAGCTGTAAATGCCATTATACAGGAACCAGGACAACCAACAACTCACTACGTGCCACCGAAGATGCAAAACAATCAGTCACAAGGATACAGGAATTACCGGGGACATCGGAGTACTAACTTCAATACAAATCGATGGTAGACAGGTACATCACCAAAAGATACTTCTCTGCCACCACCTCGATGTCATTTTTGTGGTGAGCTTGGCCACATCCGGAGATTCTGCAAGGATGCAGCCGAATATGATAAAAGAAAGAAAGAGCGTCAAAACCCGATGACCAACATGGTCTATATCTCACTAGTGGAATCGCAAGCAGTAGTGGTCCAGACAAGATCCGGTAAGTAGTTGCAACCCGCAGCTGAGGTGTTTGAACCTGGCATCCGTGAACAGCATCGAATGTATACCAAATCTAGCCAATGGACCACCACAGAGCCTACCATGTTCCCCTATCCAATTCCGGTGACACAGGTTCCCCTGCCAAAGGTGAGAGCGCATGAACAAGACTGTACTCCAATAATAGGAGAATCATCATCAGAATCGGTGAAGACTACAATTCAAACAGATGAGGGATGGGATATTCTCTCTAAGGCTACAATTACACTCCCCTTGGGGCAACTACTCACCTTGGTGCCCGGAGTTAGGCAGCAGTTTCAGCAACAAGTTAGTCCCGGATCTCCTGGTATTCCAGCGGCCGCAACAATACAACCGAAAACTCATTCTACGGTGGATCATTCTGTCCCCTTAATCACTGTCTGGCATAAAAATCACAAGATTACGCAAGTGCTATTTGATGGTGGTTCCGGTGTGAACATAGCAACTGCAGCTCTCTGCAAGAAGTTAGGGTGGACCTAAATCGAGCCCGTTCAATTCTTTGTCAGAATGGCAGATCAATCCCGAGTTCATCCGGTGGGACTTGTAAGGAATATCCCGATTACTCTGCAGGGTACCACGTTTAAAATGACTTTTGTAGTCTTAGAACTACCAGAATCCAGCCTCGATTACAATCTTCTTTTCGGTCGACCATGGTTGAAACAGGCCAAAGTTATACAGGATTGGTCAGCGCAGGAACTAACTTTCAAAGACAATCACTGTAAATATGTTGTCAAGCTGGATGCCATTCAACCCTGCGAGCTTCATGCCAGACCATATGTAGCAGAACCGGTCCACATGTTGGGTGGCTTATCTGACGACGAAGAAGAAGTGTTTCTAAAGAACAATAAAGATCTGATTTCCTTAGGTACTGTAGATCTACAATCTGTCACAGACAACTGGAGTCCAGCAGCCTGTACGGTTGTTCCCGTGACCGGAGACACAGATGTAGATGATAATGTTGCTATGGATGAAGCTACTCTGCAACAACTTTTACAGTCAGCTGACGATTCGGGAAAACCTCGTCAATTCTATGTCCCGAAAGACTAGTTAGTAACCTATAATTTGGGTGATGAAAGCAACCCGCGTCCTGTTAAGATTAAGGCGGGGTTGTCCGAGGCATTTCAAGAAGATTTGATCCGACTCGTACGTGAGTTTTATGATTGTTGTGCGTGGGACTATCGGGATATGAAAGGTCTGGACCCGCGGATCTATCAACATCGGGTCGTGCTCAAACCAGAGGCAAAGCCAATCAAACAATCCAGTTACCGAATGAACCCCAATTATGCAGCATAGGTCAAAGCAGAACTTGATCGGTTGTTGAAGGTGGGATTCATTGTACCAATCGAACACGCTGAATGGATCTCTCCGATCGTGATTGTTCCAAAGAAAAAGAAACAACTCCGAATCTGTGTGGATTACCAGAAATTGAATGCGGCCATAGTACCTCATCCATTTCCTCTCCCCTTTCTTGACACAATG
This sequence comes from Ceratopteris richardii, assembly GCA_020310875.1. Lineage (NCBI taxonomy): Eukaryota > Viridiplantae > Streptophyta > Polypodiopsida > Polypodiales > Pteridaceae > Ceratopteris > Ceratopteris richardii. The sequence goes on along the minus strand of CM035416.1, from coordinate 21,182,480 downwards.
CTTGACAGAGTAGCTGGACACGAGATGTATTCCTTTCTGGATGGCTACAGTGATTATAACCAGGTCAGAATGGCCAAACAAGACATACCCAAAACAGCTTTCATTACGAATTAGGGTGTGTATGCTTGTACAGTCATGTGGTTTGGCTTAAGGAATGCTCCAAGCACATTTCAACGGTGTATGCAAGAAATTTTTTCACCTTATTTAACTACTTTTATGCAAGTATATTTGGACGACTTCTCCTTATTTGGCAAGATTGCGGCGCACCTGTATCATTTACGGTGCTGCTTTGAGAAATGCCATGACTACCAGTTATGCTTGAATCCAATAAAATCTGTGTTTGCGGTTTCTTGTGGAAAACTCCATGGCCACATTATTTCTGAGCAAGGCATACAAGTTGACCCAGACAAAGTTGCAGCCGTGTTGCAGGCACCAGTACCCACCACACCAAAAGAAGTTATGCGATTCCTAGGACAGATTCAGTGGCATAGTCCCCATTTACGGTGGTTAGCCCATTTGGCAACCCCACTTAATCGGCTAATGACGAGTACTCCATGCCAGTTTGAATGGACTCCAAAATGCCAAACTACCTTTGATCGTTTAAAAGGATTATTGACTCAGGCCCCTATTTTGCAACCCCCGGATTGGGAACGCCCATTCCATGTCTTTGTCGATGCATCGGATATAGCCATTGGAAGTGTTTCAATGCAGCAAACTAATAAGTGGTTCCGGCCTGTCTATTATGCTAGTCGTCAACTAGCTTCGGCTGAAAAGAATTATTCAGTGACTGAAAGAGAATGTCTCGGATTGGTGTACTCTGTGAAGAAATTCCGGCATTATTTGCTAGGCCGAAAATTCACCTTTCATGTGGATCATGCCGCACTTGTATATCTGGTCCGACAACAACATTTAGGAGGTCGCTTGGCTCGTTGGATTTTATTACTATAGGAGTTCGATTATGATGTGATCATCGACCCGGCACCGCACATGCATTAGCAGATTTTCTCTCTCGATTGGATTTCGATGAATCTTCGGTGGGTGTTGATGACACCACACCAGCACTTTACGTTACTGAAATGGCTCGTGATAAATCTGCAGACCCTCCTGGGCCACCTACCTACTATGATCAATTATTAATCTTCCTTACTGACGGATGTCTTCCCCCTCACACTCCTCTTGCGATGCGGCAGAAAATTGCAGTTTACAGTTGCAGATTCCAGTTGATTGTCGGACAGTTGTACTACATAGATCATACTGGTGTCTTACTTCGTTGTATTCCACCCCATGAAGTACACTCGGTTATGGCTATGGCACATTCAATACCCTCCGGTGGACATTTTGCAGCAGATCTTACGCACCGAAAAATTATGCAAAGTGGGCTTTGGTGGCCTACCATGTACAAAGATGTAGTTCAGTTTGTGCAGCAGTGTGACACTTGTCAGCGATCTGGCCAGCCATTACAACGCCACTTCTTTCCTTTGCAACCTGTATTACCTTTGGAACCTTTCCAAAAGTGGGGTCTTGATTTTATTGGACCAATCACACCTCCAGTGACCCTTAGCAACAATCGCTACATTCTGACCTACACAGATTACGCTACCAGGTGGGCAGAAGCTTGGGCCTTATGGTTCGCTACAGCTGTTTCGGTGGCAAAATGACTGATGAAGGATGTATTCCCGCGTTATGGATTACCTCTGGAACTTGTGACAAATCAAGGAACACACTTTGCTAACAATTTAATGCGAGTACTAACACACTTTTCAAATTCTGCATAAATTCAGTTCACCGTACTATCCTCGTGCTAATGGCTTAGCGGAAAGTACCAACAAGACGCTGTTGAGTATACTTCGCAAATTGATCGTGGAATCACCAGAAAGATGGGATCAGTTACTACCTGCAGTCTTATAGGCATACCGGACTACATACAAAGTTGCAACCGGACTGACTTGCTTGCTCAAAACTTTACACTGTGGAAGGAGAATTGACCAAAACATTCATATTTAATTTTGCGCCTCCTACAACTTCACTTCTTCTCATTTACATATGTAAATGTTCCTACACTCAATTCTCTCAGCCTGATCACAATTGGAAGCTAAAAATTTGTACAGAGGTCGATCACCTATAGACTTAGACTTGTACAAAAGCATTTCACAAAAGATCTAACACAGAAGGAGAAAACTCAGAAATATTAGGCGCAACATTTTCTTCATTTCTGAGAAAAATTACAACTGAGTGATGAGAGAGACTTAACTCACTTCTAAGATGTCTAATGACATATACAACTTCTGATTACTCTATTCTCATGCTCTCTCATGCTTGCCCCGACATTTTCATAGTGTATATATACAAAAATTTACAACCTTATGACTTCTCAAAGATATAAGTGAACTATCTCTACATATGTGTACACATCTTCCTCTTCTGAATGTATTCTTCTTCCATGCCTCACAACTTGAATCTTTCCTTCAAACCTTGACTTCAACTCTTCATTAAAACATCAATTGTTGATTGTCCTGCACCAACATCTCCCCCTCAATCATCAATTGAGGGTTTCTCTATCTTCTTTATGCCTGCCATGTCTTTAAATCTCTGTAGCTTTGGTCCATCTAAGCTTTTCGTAAGCATATCAGCTATCTGATCTTTTGTTGAAGTATGTATGACTTCAATCTCTTTATCCATCACTTTCTCCCTCAGAAAGTGATACTGAATCTCAATGTGTTTAGTCCTTGCATGAAACATAGGATTATCAGCTAAATACAATGAACTCATGTTATCTCCATAAATGATAGGTGTACTCTGTATGGTGTCAAAACTCTTCATGAGAGTCTTAAGCCATATCACTTCCTTTGCAGCTTCAACCATACCTTTGTACTCAGCTTCTGTAGATGATAAAGCAACTGTGTGTTGCTTCTTTGAACACTAAGAGATTAACTTATCTCCCACATAACACAAGTATCCATATGTTGATCTTCTATCATCAGGATTACTTGCCCAATCTCCGTCACTATATATTTTGATGTTTGTATCTGATGTAAAACCATAATACAAACCCTCTTTGAGTGTACCCTTAATGTACCTCAACACTCTTTGACCTGCAATCCAATGTTCTTTCCTAGGACAATGCATAAATTGAGACAAAACTCCAACTGCATATGATAAGTCAGGCCTAGTTAATGTAGCATAGATAAGACTACCAACCAAACTCTGATATAGCTTCATATCCTTGAATTCTTCTCCACCATATCTGCTCAATTTGTGATTCACCTCCATTGGAGTAGGTGCTACCCTGCAATCATTCATTTTAAACTTGATTAACAAGTTTCTCAAATACCTTTCTTGAGTCACATACACTCCATGTTGAGTGTATGAAATCTCCATGCCCAAGAAATATGACAAGTCTCCCAAGTCACTGATTTTAAACTCTTTCTCCATTTGCTTCTTTAGGCTTTCAATGCCTTTCTCACCTGTACCTGTAAGAATTATATCATCAACATATATGCACATATACATGAACCCATCATAACTTGCTTTAACAAGCAAGCTACTATCTGCCTTAGATACTTGAAATCCAAGTTCTTTCAAGAACTTCAGAAGTCTATAATTCCATGCCCTTGGGGCCTGCTTCAAACCATACAAAGATCTCTTGAGCTTACGTACATGCTCTGGATACCTTCCATCTCTGAGTCCTTGAGGTTGCTCCATAAAAACATCATCTGAAATGTAACCATTTAAAAAAGCATTCTTCACATCTAATTGACATAATTTCCAACCTTTACATGCAGCAATGGCTATGAGTGTCCTGATGGTTGTCATCTTTGCCACAGGACTATAGGTCTCATCATAATCAATACCATATGTTTGAGCAAACCCTTTCACAACAAGTCTAGTTTTATACCTAGATACACTTCCATCTGCAAACCTCTTAGTCTTGTAGACCCATTTGCATCCAATGATCTTCTGGCTATTTGGTTTAGGAACCAAATCCCATGTCTGATTCTCCATTAATGCATCATATTCTTCTTGCATAGCTTTCTCCCAATTTTCCTTACCTTTTGCCTCTTCATATGTGGAAGGGTCTTCATCTGCCTTTATCATGTAAGCATAATCTTTGGTAGCCAAAAAAGAAGTGTCATAGCTATACCTTGTAGGTTGCCACTTGTGTCTTGATGACCTTCTGAGTTCTCCACTCCTTGAGGTTTCTGGTTCTTCACACTCAGGATCAAATCTTGGCATTTCTTCAACTTCAACTTGCACTTCATTATTCTCCTCTTTATCAAATATTTGAACCTTTGATTTACCTTTCTTTTGACTCACAACTTCTTCATCACATGTATTAATATTGATTGTACCTGCATACCAAGTACCTTGCTCATCAAATGTAACATCTTTTGATACAAGAAATTGTTTTGTGGATGGACTCCACAACCTATATCCCATCTGCTTATCATCATAACCAATGAATACATACTTTTCAGCTTTAGGTTCTAACTTGTGTCTTAATTGTGATGGCACATATGCATATGCCAAACATCCAAATACTTTGCAATGATCCAAGGTAGGTCTCTTACCCCACCATGCCTCGTATGGTGTCATACCCTGCAAAGCTTTACATGGTAGCCTATTGACCAAATAAGTAGCTGTATTTAGAGCCTCGGCCCACAAATAATTTGGGCAATTTTTCTCCTTCATCATTGACCTTGCAAACTCAACAAGAGTTCTATTTCTTCTCTCTGCTACACCATTTTGTTGAGGAGAGTACCTGCAAGTGATTTCCCTTTTTATACCTACATTCCACAAGTAATCACTGAACTCATTAGAGAAATACTCTCCCCCTCCATCTGACCTTAGTCTCTTCAATTTATGGCGTGTAATTCTTTCTGCATACACATGATAATGTTTGAATGTATTGAATACCTCTGACTTATCTTTGATCACATAGATAGTGATCCATCTGGTAGCATCATCAACATAAATCACATAGTACCTTGAACCATTTATACTGAAATCCTTTGATGGTCCCCACACATCTGTGTGTACCAACTCAAGCTTCTCTGAATACATAAAACCATGCTTGGAGTAAGATTGCTTATGAGCCTTACCTAATTGACATGCCTCACATCTGTATGTCATATGTTGACCTGCAACATTAGGCAATCCAAGCACTGAACCATTGTTAATCATATCTTTGATACCTCTTTCATTGAAGTGTCCAAGCCTCTTGTGCCAAAGATCTAACTCAGAGATCTTATGTCCTCCATAAGTGAACAAGGCATGACCAACATTAACTTGAATCTTCAATGTGAACAACCTTCCTTCTTTCTTCCCTGAAACAATTTGTTTATACCCATTGCTAGGGTCTTCCACAAACACTCCTTCATTAGTGAATCTAACTTCATAACCTTTTTCAACAATTTGTCCTACACTTATCAGATTCTTAGGAATTCTAGGAACATACAAGACCTTACTCAAGAGAGTACTTCCATCTTTGGCCTTCACTGATCCAATTGACTTCACATTGTGCTTTGTATTGTCACCTGTTTGAACAACATGATTAGATACCTTATTTTCCAAATCAGTCATCAATGCTTTGTTACCACTCAGGTGATTGCTACACCCTGAGTCAATGTAGAAGACTCTTTGGTCTTCACTTTGCCTTTCACAAGTTGCATTCATTATCAATGTTGAATCCTCCTTCTGATCTAAAGCATAATTGTAGTAGGTATTATTGTATTGATGAGTTTGGAATCCTCTACCTGCATTTCATCCAAAGTAACCCCTACTACCTCTTCCTCTGAAGTTACCTCTTTGATTTCTGCCACCTCTTCCTCTTGAATTAAAATTCTGATTATATCCACCATTACTCTGATTATTATGCCAACAATCATTAGCTAAGTGATTTGTCTTACCAGAAATCCAGCAAGCTTTGACTCCATCTTTATTATTCCTGCCTCTTCCTCTACCTTTGCCACCTCCTCTTCCTCTTAGGAAGTTGGCTTGACTAGTTGTGCCTTCATCTTCATTTGCTTGTTGCTTCCCTTTGCTAATTTTCTTCTTATCCTTTGAGTACATTGCATGACCTGTACTCTTGTCACCTTCACCTTTGACATCCTGCTCAAAGGTTAACATATGTCCTAGCAACCGATTTAAGTCAGGAGTAAAATGATCAAGTGATAATCCAGTAGACAAAATGAATGGCTTCCATTTGTCATCACCTCTCAAACCTGTGAGGATTTTCCTTACCAATTTATCCTCCTCAATGTCTTCATCAACAGCTCCTAATGCATCTACAATGTCCTTCATTCTGGTTACATAACCTGAGATGGATTGAGAGGCCTTCTTCTTGAATGTGGTAAATTCTGCCCACAAGTATGCCTTCCTAGACTTTGTGGTATTTTGAAAATGCTCCTCCAAAGAATTCCATATATCACTTGCACTTTCAAGACCTCTAATGTGAGGTAGCAAGTAGTCATTGACTGCCATATAGATAATGCTCCTAGCTTGAGCATCTCTCTTCATCCAATTCTTCAAATCTATTAATTCCTCCCTAGTTGGAACACTAGGATCTCTGAACTCAGGCTTTTCTTCTTCACCTGTAATGTAACTTATCAAGTCTTTGCTCATAAGATGAGCTTCCATCCTCATTGACCATGCTGGATAGTTCTCTCTATCCAATTTCTCTATTTGAAGAGAATCTCCCATCCTTTCTTCTCCTGTGTATTGTATTCTTTAAACATTATGAGTAACAGATGTACCTTTACTTTGAATAATACTTCTTCTGAATTCCTTGATGTCGTATGACCTCCTTCTCAAGCTTTGCCTTCAAGCTTTCACCTTTTGAACCTTCAGATGTTGAATTCTTTGCACTTGCAGCAGTCGAGGTCCTCCTTCCTTCAATTCTGATGCTTCCTGCTCTGATACCACTGATGGAGAGTGTTAATCTCCAAAAGAACAAGTTACTCTTGTATTTAGAGCACCTCTATAACAAGAATAACTCAGATCTTCACCAATTTTAGAAGATCAATACTCAATTGTCAAATTTTCTAAACAAACTATGAAGAAGGAGATTACACAAAAAGTCTGCTGCACATAATTCACTCATTGCCTTATCAAATAAGTAAAGTTTTTTATAAAACTTTGTATGAAGTCTTCCCTATAGATTGCGCACCTTCTCCAAGTTGAATCACTCCAAAAGATTTAGTAGATCTTGAGAAATGATCTCAACAACTCACCTATGTCTAAAACTGTTCTTCTAAGAAGTCGATTTAGACACCTATGACTTTAAACCTTTGGTTCTCTCAATCTAGAACCCGTTTCTACAAATGCTTTTAGCCACAAATAGCTTACCTTTCAACTTAAAGATTAAGTGCTTGCTTGCTCAAAACTTTACACCGTGGAAGGAGAATTGACCAAAACATCTGTATCGAGTTTTGCACCTCTTGCAACTTCACTTCTTCTCATTTACATATTCCTACACTCAGTTCTCTCAGCCTGATCACAATTGGAAGCTAAGAATTTGTACAGAGGTTGATCAACTATAGACTTAGACTTGTACAAAAGCATTTCACAAAAGATCTAACACAGAAGGAGAAAACTCAAAAATATCGGGCGCAACATTTTCTTCATTTCAGAGAAAAATTACAACTGAGTGATGAGAGAGACTTAACTCACTTCTAAGATGTCTAATGACATATACAACTTCTGATTACTCTATTCTCATGCTCTCTCATGCTTGCCCCAACATTTTCATAGTCTATATATACAAAAATTTACAACCTTATGACTTCTCAAAGATATAAGTGAACTATCTGTACATATGTGTACACATCTTCCTCTTCTGAATGTATTCTTCTTCCATGCTTCACAACTTGAATCTTTCCTTCAAACCTTGACTTCAACTCTTCATTAAAACATCAATTGTTGATTGTCCTGCACCAATAGTTCTTGTGACTTTGCGTGCGCATCATGGAAGCATTAGCCAATTTAGCTACCTTCTGTGATGGACTCCCTCAAGACGTGAGTGAGTTCTTGCGTATCCGCGGCCTGTTGAACTTCGATGAATTGCCTTGGCATTCAGTGGAGTGTCAACCCTTTTACACGCAGATTATTGCTGCCATTGCTGCCACACCTGCCACCGAGCAGAGTTGGCCGATCACATGTTTAACAAATCATGTCGTCATCACCTTAGCGTCATTCGCTGAAGCATTTCGTCTGCCTGTCGAAGGATTGGAGAATGGTCCTCTCCTTCCTCTTGCTACTATGGTAGAATTATTTCCTCGGCACTCATCGAATCAGTATGCCATTTTGTGTCGCCCTGATCCTGAACGCACTACATTACAATTCTTAGTAGCTATCCTTAATTTACAAAAACGTCTTTCGGGATTTCACACCCATTTTATTCGATGATTGACATGGCTTCTTGGGAGCCTGTTAATTTTTCCTCTTATTATTTTTGGCGCATTCACTGTGAATGCATTACGGTTATTAAACATGTTAAAAAGGGTGATCTTCCACGATCACGCCTTCCCCACATCCTTACGTTCCTTTTTCCCACCATTCAAGCCGCACAACCTCCACCTAATGCACCGTTCTTACTGCATGAAGAATCCACTCGAATTCTTGAAGATGAGGATGAGGATGAGGATGAAGATCTCTTCCAGCTCCTTCACCAAAAATGTACCCGCATGAGCCCGTCTGAAAGTCAAGTGCAAGGTTC
>CM035416.1:21158767-21161267 GCA_020310875.1 Ceratopteris richardii | reverse complement strand
TGTCCCCACACATCTGTGTGTACCAACTCAAGCTTCTCTGAACACATAAAACCATGCTTGAAATAAGATTGCTTATGAGCCTTACCTAATTGACATGCCTCACATCTGTATGTCATATGTTGACCTGCAACATTAGGCAATCCAAGCACTGAACCATTGTTAATCATATCTTTGCTACCTCTTTCATTAAAATGTCCAAGCCTTTTGTGCCAAAGATCTAACTCAGAGATCTTATGTCCTCCATAGGTGAACAAGGCATGACCAACATTACCTTGGATCTTCAATGTGAACAATCTTCCTTCTTTCTTCCCTAAAACAATCTGTTTATACCCATTGCTAGGGTCTTCCACAAACACCCCTTCATTAGTGAATCTAACTTCATAACCTTTTTCAACAATTTTTCCTACTTTGATCCAATTGACCTTCACATTGTGCTTTGTATTGTCACCTCTTTGAACTACATGATTAGTTACCTTATTTTCCAAATCAGTCATCAAGGCTATGTTACAACTCAGATGATTGCTACATCCTGAGTCAATGTAGAAGACTCTTTGATCTTCACTTTGCCTTTCACAAGTTGCATTCATTATCAATGTTGAATCTTCCTTCTGATCTGAAGCATAAGTGTAGTAGGTATTGTTGTATTGTTGGCTTTGGAATCCTCTACCTGCATTTCTTCCAAAGTAACCTCTACTACCTCTACCTCTGAAATTACCTCTTTGATTTCTGCCACCTCTTCCTCTTGAATTAAAGTTCTGATTATATCCACCATTACTCTGAGTATTATGCCAATAATCATTAGCTCAGTGATTTGTCTTACCACAAATCTAGCAAGCCTTGAATCCATCTTTATTACTTCTGCCTCTTCCTCTACCTTTGCCACCTCGTCTTCCTCTTAGGAAGTTAGCTTGGCTAGTTGTACCTTCATCCTCATTTTTTTGTTGCTTTCCTTTGATATTCTTCTTCTTATCCTTTGAATACATTGCATGACCTGTACTCTTATTACCTTCACCTTTGACATCCTGCTCAAGGGTTAACATATGTCCTAGCAACTGATTTAAGTCAGGAGTAAAATGATCAATTGATAATTCAGTAGACAAAATGAATGGCTTCCATTTGTCATCACCTCTCAACCTTGTGAGGATTTGCCTTACCAATTTACACTCCTCAATGTCTTCATCAACTACTCCTAATGCATCTGCAATGTCCTTCATCCTTGTTACATAGTCTGAGATGGATTGAGAGGCCTTCTTCTTGAAAGAGGTAAATTCTGCCCACAAAGATGCCTTCCTTGACTTTGTGGTGTTTTGGAAATGCTCCTCCAAAGCATTCCATATATCACTTGCACTTTCAAGACCTCTAATATGAGGTAGCAAGTAGTCATTGACTGCCATACAGATAATGCTCCTAGCTTGAGCATCTCTCTTCATCCAATTCTTCAAATCTAATAATTCCTCCCTAGTTGGAACACTAGGATCTCTAAACTGAGGCTTTTCTTCTTCACCTGTAATATAAGCTATCAAGTCTTTGCTCATAAGATGAGCTTCCATCCTCATTGACCATGTTGGATAGTTCTCTCTATCCTACGTCTCTATTTGAAGAGAATCTCCCATCCTTTCTTCACCTGTATATTGAATTCTTCAAACTTTATGAGTGATAGATGTACCTTTACTTCGAATAATGTTCCTTTTGTCTTCCTTGATGTCGTATGACCTCCTCTTGAAGCTTTTCCCTCAAGCTTTCACCTTTTGAACCTTCAGATGTTGAATTCTTTGCAGCTGTAGTAGTTGGGATCCTCCTTCCTTCAATGTTAATACTTCCTGCTCTGATACCACTGATAGAGAGTGTTAATCTCCAAAAGAACAAGCTTTTCTTGTAGTTAGAGCACCTCTATAACAAGAGTAACTCAAATCTTCACCAATTTTAGAGGATCAATGATCAATTATAAAGATTTTGAAAAAACCTGTGAAGAAGATGACTACACAGAAAGTCTGTTGCATATATCTCTCTCATTAACTTATCAATTGTGTAAATTTTTTTATGAAACTTTGTACAAGGTGTTAGCTACAGTTTGCACACCTTCTCCAATTTGAATCACTCCAAACGATTCAGTAGATCTTGAGAAATGATCTCAGCAAGTTACCTATGTCTAAAACTGCTCTTCTCAAAAGTCGATTCAAACACCTGTAACTTCTAACACTTGGTTCTCTCAATCTAGAACCCATTTATACAAATGATTTTAGCCATAGATGGCTTACCTTCTAACTTAAGTCTTGACTCCTTACTCATGCAAAACTTTAACCTGTGCAATGAGAAATGATCAAATCATTGACCATTGAGATTGCGCCTATTTCAGGAAACACTGAACACTTCTTCACATATGAATGTTCCTACTCATAATTCTCATAGCTTGTTTACAATTAGGCTCTCAAACATTAACCATAGACTCATTAACTATGGACTTCAATATCTACAAAAGGATTCTTGAAATGATCAAGTA
>CM035416.1:21151267-21156267 GCA_020310875.1 Ceratopteris richardii | reverse complement strand
GCTGGATCTTTTGCTCAGTATGACTTGTACAGTAGGAATTGGAAAAATTCCTTTTAGGGGTATCTTTATAGCTTAGGAAGCTAACTATTCCAAGTGGAAGGATATAAAAAGATTAACTATGCTCAGAGAAATCAATTGAGCAAGTAAACCTTTACCCCCGATTTTTTTAGGACTGTTGCAGACCTTGACCAGTGATCACCTCGACAAGCTTTTCTCTGAAATCATTGAAAAGAATTCCTTCAAATTCTGACAGCATGTATAAAACTTTGAGCTGGTTCCAAAAAGCTTTAGAGCTTTGAATTTTGTGGAGAAATGACTGAGATATGCTCTTCACAATTTGACATACTTTCAAGTACTATGACAAAGAACTCAGAAATGAACAATGTAGTTATATGTATTAATGAACACTTGTATACAATGCCCTTGGCATGAAGATCATTGCCTAATGGTGTAGATAGGTGTGGGCTAGAGTGTAGGCCTCACAGACACTCAGAAATGATAGAGATGAGCTCGGGATATGAGTCTTCTGCCCACGACTTTTTGAGTTGACCTTTTATAGTGATTTAGTTCAAAGTTTGAATTTGAATTCAAACTTTGGCTCTCTTTAATCAAGCTTCTACATCCTAGGAAATATTCCATCTACTTGATTGATGCTTTACAACTAATAAAGTTCACCAGATTTCCTTGGTAGGTGTTTACAACGATTCCAAAGTCAAAAGTGACTTTTACAAAAAAGTAAAGTGGTAATTAACCACTAGCATTTGTTCCTATGCTTCTCCATATGTGTATGGACTTCAAGGTATCCTTCAAGCCAAATGTGTAGGGTTGTGAATTGCACCAACAACTTCCCCTCAAGCCAAAGATTTTGGCTTGGTCTTCATTCTTCAATCTTCATGTATATCCTGCAATCCAATCATTGCTTTGAACCTACAGAGTTTGGTTCCATCCAAAGCTTTAGTTAACAAATCTGCACACTGCATGTTGGTTGATACATAGGTTAATTGAATGTCCTTGCTTAATAACTTCTCTCTCACATAATGGTAATGGACCTCTATATGTTTGGTCCTAGCATGATAGATAGGATTAGCTGCAAGGTGAAGTGAGCTTGTATTGTCTCCAAATATTATTGGTGACCTAGTATATAAACCCAATTCTGTATACAATAACTTGATCTATATGGCTTCTTGGGTGGCATTAGCCAATCCTCTATACTCTACCTTTGTAGAAGATAAAGCAATAGTAGGTTGCTTCTTTGAAGACCATGATATTGGTTTTTCACCTGCAAATGAAATGTATCCAGAAGTGCTCCTCCTATCATCCTTGCATCCTACCCAATCTGCATCTGAATGGATCTTAATATCCAAGTCTGAAGTGTAGGGGAAATACAAACCATGATGTTGTGTTCCCTTGAGATACTTTAGAATTCTTTTGGCAGCTTCTAGGTGAGGTACCCTTGGCTTGTGCATAAACTGACTTAGCACACTAACTCCATATGCAATGTCTATCCTTGTTAAGGTAGCATAGTTCAAACTTCCAACTATTCTTTGATAACTTGTAACATCATTAATTTCATCACCTTCATGTGCACTTAGTTTTAGGTTTACCTCCATTGAAGTACTTGCAACTTTGGCATCCTGCAAATGAAATTTCTTCAACATATCTTGTATGTACTTTTTCTGAGTAATGTAGATTCCAGAGTTAGTATAGACTAACTCAAGTCCAAGAAAATACTTTAGTAGGCCAAGATCATTGATCTTGAACTTCTTCATCATCTGGTTCTTGATTTGTCTGATTCCATTGACATCATTACCTGTAAGTATGATATCATCAACATATACACATAGGTATATTACCTCTGAATTCCTTCTCTTGATGAATATAGAAGTGTCTGACTTGCTCATGACAAAACCTTGGTCTTGAAGGTATGTGGTCAACCTGTGATTCCATGCCCTGAATTCTTCAAGGTTGATAACATCTTCATCATCTGAAGAAGTGTCTTCATTCTGAATAGGTTCCTCCTTAGCAAGACTTGGAAACTCCTCTTCCAAATCATAGGGTAGTTTAAGCTTCCTGTATTCATTCTCATACCAAGAATTATTTTCATCAAAGACAACATCTCTACTAACCATAAATCCCTTATTTCAAGGGTTGTAAAACCTGTATCCTTTTTTATTCAGATCATATCCAATAAAGATACACTTCTCAGCCTTAGGGTCTAGCTTACCTCTTATCTGAGAAGGGATGTGTACATATGCTACACATCCAAATATCCTGCAATGGTCTAGTGAGGGTCTCTTACCATGCCATGCTTCATAAGGTGTCATCCCATCAAGGGACTTAGATGGTAACGTGTTTATGAGGGAAGTGGCAATAGAAACACTTTCTACCCATAGGTAATTAGGTAACCTTTTTTCATTCAACATAGACCGAGCTGTTTCAACAATCAACCTATTTTTTCTCTCAGCTACCCTATTCTGTTCAGGAGTATACCTTGTGGTGATTTCTCTTTTAATGCCTCTGTCCTGCAAGAAGTCTTCAAACTCATTAGAGAAGTACTCACCTCCTCCATCTGACCTTAGTCTCTTTAGATTCTTCCCTATCTGATTCTCAAAAAGTGCAAGATATTTTTTAAAACAATTAAACACCTCATCCTTGTGCTTCATGAAGTACAATACAGTCCACCTGCTATAATCATCAATAAAAGATACATAGTACCTTGATCCTGAGATTGAGGGGTCTTTGCTTGGTCCCCATACATCTGTATGAACAAGCTCTAGGTAGTCCTCATGCATGTATCCTTTCCTTGAGAAGGGTAACCTGTGAGACTTCCCAAATTGACAAGCACTACATTTATATATCATGTGTTGTTTGGAAACATTGGGTATTCCAATTACACATTGATCCTTGCATATCTGTTTCAATGTTCTTTCTCCTACATGCCCTAATCTTTTATGCCAAATATCAAGTTCTGAAAGTGTTTGATCTTTATAACTGTATAATGCAATATTCTTTGTGTCTTCTAGATCAAAAGTAAAAAGTCTACCTCATTTTTCTCCTTTTGCTATTCTCTTGAACCCATGCCTTGGATCCTCCACAAATGCTCCAAATTGGTTGAATCTAACCTGCAAACCTTTTTCCATAATCTGTCCAACACTCATCAAGTTTTTGGTAATGGTTGGTACATATAGTACCCTACTCAACAAGTTCTAATTTCCATCACAAGTCTTAACATTTCCAACTTTAACTACTGAGTGCTTGGTGTCATCACCTGTTTGTACTTGATGCTTACCTTTTGGTTCTTCAAGGTCAGAGAGTAGAGCTACATTGCCAGCCACATGATTTGAGCATCCTGAGTCAATGTAGAAGAGGTGGTCATCATTTGTACCTGGTTTTGAAGTCATGTTCATGATCAGAAGAGAGTCATCTTGCTCTTCTATATAGTTGTTGTAGTCCTTCCTAGATTTGAATCCTCCTTGGTAGTTGCCATTATAGTTGTTGTTGTAGTTATTGTCGTAGTTGTTGTTGTAGCCTTGGTGATGGTTGAATCTACCTCTTGACTGTGAGTATCCACCTCTTTGATATCCTCTTCCTCTATGATTCTTGTAGTTCCTGAAACACTCATCTGTAGTATGATTTGATAAACCACAAATGTTACTTGGTGAGGAGTTATAGGATCTCCCCCTACCTTGCTTACCTCCTCTGCCCCTTCCTCTTGATGATCTACCTCTCCCTGCATAGTTGGCTTGGGAGGTAGTGCCTTCATCCTCTATCTTTTTGCTCTTGCCTTTATGTTTATCACTATATAGGGTAGAAGAGCTATTACCTTTGGATGTATATCCATTCTTGTTGAGCTTGGCTTCATGAGTGAATAATTGTCCCATGAGAGTGGTAAAGGTCCATGTAAAGGTCCATGGCAGTAGTGAAGCTTTCCCATTTGTCATCAGCTTTGATCCCATTGATCACTTGCCTTACAATCTGCTCTTCTTCAATCTCTTCTCCTATGCTTGCTAACTGATTTGCTACATCTTTAATCTTAGTCACAAAATCTGAAATAGCCTGCTTAGGTTGCTTCCTTAATGTGTGAATTCAATCCACAACTGATTTTTTCTGTCCCTTGTGTTGGAAGAAAAGTAGGATGACAAGGTTTCCCAAGTCTCTTGGGATGTCTTACAATTTCTAATATGTGGCAAAAGAAAATCAGAAATGGAGTTGAGTAAGTAAGACCTTGCTAGTGCATCCTTAGCACACCATATGTTGAGCTTTTCATGTTCTTCCTTTGTTGGCAATCCTCTTGTTTTGAATGAGGGCAAATCCTCATCTCCAGAGATGTATCCATAAAGACTTCTTCCTTCTAAGTATGTCTTCATCCTTAGAGACCATGTCTGATAGTTTTTCGTGTCCAATTTATCAATAAATGAAGGAAAACCATCTCCCATTTTACCTAAACTTGCTCTTATACCACTGTTGGGAATGATGGATGGACACTCCAAGAGAATGAGTAGGTACTGCCAAATCCTGCTTTGTACCAGCCCTTTGATGCTTCAGAGTTGATACTTGGACCTCCTTAGCTTTCCAATGACACCATAAAATGGCCTATGTAATTTGGAAATGATGTATGTAAAGATTGAATCAAAACAGACAACTTTGAACTTCAAGCTTTCAGGAAAACCTTCTATTTTTTACTTGACACCTGTTGGATCTTTTGCTCAGTATGACCAGTACAGTAGGAATTGGAAAAATTCCTTTTAGGGGTATCTAATTAGCTTAGTAAGCTAACTATCCCAAGTGGAATGATATAAAAAGATTAACTATTCTGAGAGAAATCAATTTAGCAAGTAAAGCTTTACCCTCGATTTTTTAGGACTATTGCAGACTTTGACCAGTGATCGCCTGGATGAGCTTTTCTCTGAAATGGATGAATAGAATTCCTTCAAATTTTTATAGCATGTAGAAAACTTTGATTTGGCTCCAAGAAGCTTTAGATCTTTGCATTTGGTGGA
>CM035416.1:21141267-21146267 GCA_020310875.1 Ceratopteris richardii | reverse complement strand
ATGACAGTTTCTGACATAGGTAACTTGTGAAATCAATTTCTCAAGTTATACTTAACCTTTTGAAGTGATTCAACTTGGAGTAGATGCGCAATCTCTAGGAGATGATTCGTATAAAGTCTCATCAAAAACTTTACAGATTTGATAGGTCAATATGAATGAACAATGCAGCAGACTTTTCTGTGTATCATCTTCTTCACAGATTTGTTAATCTTTTGGTAATTAGTAGTTGATCCTCAAAATGAGTGGAAAGTTTTGACTTATTCTTGGTATAGAGGTGCTCTAATCACAAGAATAAGTTATTCTTTTGGAGAGTAACACTCTCCATCAGTGGTATCAGAGCAGGAGACATCAATTTGAAGAAAGGAGGATCCCGACTGCTGCAGATTCAAGAAATTCAACACTTGAAGAACTAAGAAGTGAAAGCTTGGAGTCAAAGCTTGAGGAGAAGACTATTTGACATCAAGAAAGGCAAAAGGAGTCCAATTCGAAGTAAAGGTACATATATTGTTTGTAAAGCTTGAAGATTTCAATACACAGGTGGACACAAGATGGGAGAAAGCTTGCAGATTGATAAGCTAGATAGGGAGAACTATCCAGCATGGTCCATGAGGATGGAAGCACACCTCATGAGCAAAGATCTTATATCATTTATTACAGGAGATGAAGAAAAACCAGAGTTTGCAGATCCAAGTATTCCTACTAGGGAAGAACTTGCAATGTTGAAGACTTGGATGAGAAAGGATGCTCAAGCAAGGAGTATCATCTACATGGCTGTAAATGATTACCTTTTACCTCACATCAGAGGTTTGGAAAGTGCTACAGATGTTTGGAATGCCTTGGAAGAGCATTTCCAAAATACAACTAAGTCTAGGAAGTCCTCACTATGGGCTGAGTTCACAACCTTCAAGAAGAAGAGCTCACAATCAATTTCAGATTATGTGGCAAGGATGAAAGATATTGCAGATAGCTTGGGAGCAGTGGATGAAGATATTGAAGAAGAAAAGTTGGTAAGACAAATACTTACAGGTTTGAGAGGAGATGAGAAGTGGAAGCCTTTTATATTGTCCATAGAGTTGTCACTTGATCACTTTACTCCTGACCTTAATCAATTGCTAGGACATATGCTAACCTTTGAGCAGGATCTTAAAGGAGACAATGATAGAAGTACAAGTCAAGCTATGTACTCCAAAGACAAGAAAAAGAATGGCAAGGGAAAGCAATCAAATGATGATGAAGGGAATTCAAATCAAGCTAACTTCACAAAAGGGAAGACAAATTTCAGAGGTAAAGGAAGAGGAGGTAAGAACAAAGATAATGCTAAAGCTTGTTGGATTTGTGGCAGAACAAATCATTTGGCAAATGATTGTTGGTATAACAATCAAAATGGAGGATATAACAATCAGAATTATAGTCAAAGAGGTAGAGGAGGCAGAAACCAAAGAGGCAACTTCAGAGGAAGAGGTGGTAGGACATCATATGGTAGAGGAGGTGGAAGAAACTTCCAATCTCAGTCCTACAACAATAATTATTACAATTATGCATCAGATCAGAAGGATGATATGACTCTTATCTTGAATGCAACTCATGAATCAATGGGAGAAGATCAAAGAGTGTTTTATATTGACTCAGGGTGCAGCAACCATCTGAGTGGGAATCTATCTTTGATGACTGATATGGAAGCAAGGGTGAATGGACATACAGTTCAAACAGGTGACAATACCAAACATAAAGTGGAGAGCATTGGATCAGTGAAGACAAAGAGTGGAAGTACACTTCTGAGCAAGGTACTTTATGTTCCTACTATTCCTAAAAATTTGATAAGTGTAGGGCAAATTGTGGAGAAAGGATATGAGGTAAGATTCACAAATGATGGTGTTTATGTACAAGATCCAAATCAGGGATATAGAACCATAATTGCAGGTAAAAAGGAAGGAAGATTGTTCACTCTCAAAGTCCAAGGTAATGTGGGACATGCATTGTTTACCTATGGAGGTCAAAAGGTGTCTGAATTAGACCTATGGCATAAGAGGCTAGGTCATTTCAATGAGAGAGCTATAAAGGAGATGTCAAAGAATCAGGTGGTGCTTGGATTGCCAAACATTGAAGGGCAACATATGGTGTACAAGTGTGAAGCTTGTCAATTAGGTAAAGCACATAAGAGTTCTTACAACAAATCAGGGTACAAGTATTCAAATATGCTTGAATTGGTTCATACAGATGTATGGGGTCCCTCAAGGGACTATAGCATAAATGGATCCAGATATTATGTGTTGTTTGTTGATGATGCAACCAGGTGGATTACTTTGTATGTAATCAAGGATAAATCAGAAGTTTTCAAGACATTCAAACATTTTCATGCTTATGCAGAAAGGATCACAGGACAAAAACTCAAGAGACTAAGATCAGATGGAGGGGGAGAGTATTTCTCAAAAGAGTTTGATGATTATTTGTGGAATACAGGTATCAAAAGAGAAGTAACTTGCAGGTACTCCCCTCAACAGAATGGAGTAGCAGAAAGGAGGAATAGGACTCTTGTAGAGTTTGCAAGAGCCATGATGAAGGAAAAGAATTGTCCAAATTACTTATGGGCAGAAGCCATTAACACTGCAACATACCTTGTGAATAGGTTGCCTTGCAAAGCTTTGGATGGAGGAACCCCTTATGAAGCATGGTGGGGTAAGAAGCCTAGTCTTGATCATTGTAAAGTATTTGGATGTATTGCATATGCTTATGTTCCTTCACAATTAAGACATAAGCTAGAACCAAAAGCAGAGAAGTATGTGTTTATTGGATATGATGATAGACAGATGGGTTACAGATTGTGGAGTCCATCTACAAAGCAATTTCTTGTTACTAAAGATGTAACATTTGATGAGCAAAACATGTGGTATACAGGATCACCAAATGAGTATACAGGTGTTGAAGAAATACAAAGGAAAGGAAAGGCAAAGGTAAAAGTATGTGAAGAAATTGTTGATGAAGTTGACTCTAGATGTAGAGTGCAGGATTATGTAGAAGAAGGGCCAAGATTTGATCCAGAATCAAATGAGGCTGAAACTTCAAGAAGTGCAGAAATCAGAAGATCTACAAGGGAAAGGAAAGAACCTATAAGGTATAGTTATGATACATCTTTCCTAACAACAAAAGATTATGCCTACATTGTTAAAACAGAAGAAGATCCAACCACTTATGAAGAAGCCAAAGGTAAACAGAATTGGGAGAAGGCAATGCAAGAAGAGTATGATGCTCTACTTGAAAATGAAACTTGGGAACTAGTACCAAGACCAAAGAATCAGAAGGTCATTGGATGCAAGTGGGTATATAAAACAAAGAGGTTTGCAGATGGTAAGGTGTCTAGATATAAGGCTAGACTTGTGGTCAAAGGTTATGCCCAAACTTATGGGGTAGATTATGATGAAACCTTTAGTCCTGTTGCTAAGATGTCTACAATTAGGACATTGATTGCTATTGCTGCTTGCAAAGGATGGAAATTATCACAATTGGATGTGAAAAATGCTTTTCTAAATGGTTACATTGCAGATGAAGTATATATGGAGCAACCAGAAGGCTTCATGGAATCAATTGGATCAGATTATGTGTGTAAGCTCAAAAGAGCTTTATATGGGTTGAAGCAAGCCCCAAGAGCTTGGAATTACAGATTGGTCAAGTTCTTGAATGAATGTGGTTTTCAAGCATCAAAGGCAGATAGTAGCTTGCTAGTGAAGGCAAGTGAAAATGGATACATTTACATGTGCATTTATGTTGATGATATTATTGTTACAGGAACAGATGCTCAAGGAATCAATGAACTCAAAAGACAAATAGAGAAGGAGTTTAAGATAAGTGACTTGGGAAACTTATCTTATTTTCTAGGAATGCAGATTGTGTATACTCAACATGGAGTATATGTTTCACAAGATAGATACTTGAAGAATCTTCTAGTCAAGTTTAACATGGAAGATTGTAGGACCTCAACCACACCATTGGAGGTAAATCATAAATTAAGCAGGTATGGAGGTGAAGAATTCAATGACATGAAGAAATATCAGAGTTTGGTAGGTAGTCTAATCTATGCTACCTTGACAAGGCCAGATCTATCATATGCAGTAGGTGTGTTGTCACAATTCATGCATTGTCCAAAGAAGACTCATTGGATTGCAGCCCAAAGGGTACTCAGATATATCAAGGGAACCCTAAGTGAAGGTTTGTACTATGGTTTCACTTCTGACACAAGAATCAAAGTGTTTAGTGATGCAGATTGGGCAGGTGACTCAGATGATAGAAGGTCTACTCATGGATATCTATGTTATGTTGGAGATAAGTTAGTTTCTTGGTGTTCAAAGAAGCAACATACAGTTGCTTTATCATCTACAGAAGCTGAGTATAAGGGAATGGTAGAAGCTGCAAAGGAAGTGATATGGTTGAAGACCTTGATGAAAAGTTTTGAGACTAATTATAGTACTCCAATAATTTTTGGAGACAATATGAGTTCTTTGTATTTGGCAGCTAACCCTGTTTTTCATGCCAGGACTAAGCATATAGAGATTCAGTATCATTTCTTGAGGGAAAAGGTACTTGATAAAGAGATTGAAGTGATGTATACTCCAACAAAAGAACAAGTGGCAGATATGATGACAAAGAGTCTGGATGGACCTAAGTTACAAAGGTTCAAAGATATGGCAAGTATAAAGAAGACAGAGAAAACCTCAATTGATGATTGAGGGGGAGCTGTTGGTGCAGATCAATCACCAATTGAAGGCTTGGAAGATCAAATGATGAAGGAAGAATCAATTCCTAAAGTGTGGAAGAAGATTACATTCAGAGGACAAGAGAAGTGTACACATATGTACATTAGCATAGTCATAGATGACTTAGATCTTTTGTTCAGTAAGAATCATGTACAAATTATCTATAAATACTTTGAGAAAAGTCGGGGCATGAATGAGAGCATATGTGACAATAGTTAGAAGCCAAGAATGAGGAAGTTAGAAGTCATGTGA
>CM035416.1:21113767-21116267 GCA_020310875.1 Ceratopteris richardii | reverse complement strand
AACATAGACCGAGTTGTTTCAACAATCAACCTATTTCTTCTCTCAGCTACCCCATTCTGTTCAGGAGTATACCTTGTGGTGATTTCTCTTTTAATGCCTCTGTCCTGCAAGAAGTCTTCAAACTCATTAGAGAAGTACTCACCTCCTCCATCTGACCTTAGTCTCTTTAGAGTCTTCCCTATCTGATTCTCAAAAAGTGCAAGATATTTTTTAAAACAATTAAACACCTCATCCTTGTGCTTCATGAAGTACAATACAGTCCACCTGCTATAATCATCAATAAAAGATACATAGTACCTTGATCCTGAGATTGAGGGGTCTTTGCTTGGTCCCCATACATCTGTATGAACAAGCTTTAGGCAGTCCTCATGCATGTATCCTTTCCTTGAGAAGGGTAACCTGTGAGACTTCCCAAATTGACAAGCACTACATTTATATATCATGTGTTGTTTGGAAACATTGGGTATTCCAATTACACATTGATCCTTGCATATCTGTTTCAATGTTCTTTCTCCTACATGCCCTAATCTTTTATGCCAAATATCAAGTTCTGAAAGTGTTTGATCTTTATAACTGTATAATGCAATATTCTTTGTGTCTTCTAGCTCAAAAGTAAAAAGTCTACCTCATTTTTCTCCTTTTGCTATTCTCTTGAACCCATGCCTTGGATCCTCCACAAATGCTCCAAATTGGTTGAATCTAACCTGCAAACCTTTTTCCACAATCTATCCAACACTCATAAAGTTTTTGGTAATGGTTGGTACATATAGTACCCTACTCAACAAGTTCTAATTTCCATCACAAGTCTTAACATTTCCAACTTTAACTACTGAGTGCTTGGTGTCATCACCTGTTTGTACTTGATGCTTACATTTTGGTTCTTCAAGGTCAGAGAGTAGAGCTACATTGTCAGCCACATGATTTGAGCATCCTAAGTCAATGTAGAAGAGGTGGTCATCATTTGTACCTGGTTTTGAAGTCATGTTCATGATCAGAAGAGAGTCATCTTGCTCTTCTGTATAGTTGTTGTAGTCCTTCCTGGATTTGAATCCTCCTTGGTAGTTGCCATTGTAGTTGTTGTTGTAGTTATTGTCGTAGTTGTTGTTGTAGCCTTGGTGATGGTTGAATCTACCTCTTGACTGTGAGTATCCACCTCTTTGATATCCTCTTCCTCTCTGATTCTTGTAGTTCTTGAAACACTCATCTGTAGTATGATTTGATAAACCACAAATGTTGCTTGGTGAGGAGTTATAGGATCTCCCCCTACCTTGCTTACCTCCTCTGCCCCTTCCTCTTGATGATCTACCTCTCCCAGCATAGTTGGGAGGTAGTGCCTTCATCCTCTATCTTTTTGCTCTTGCCTTTATGTTTATCACTGTATAGGGCAGAAGATCTATTACCTTTGGATGTATCTCCATTCTTGTTGAGCTTGGCTTCATGAGTGAATAATTGTCCCATGAGAGTGGTAAAGGTCCATGTAAAGGTCCATGGCAGTAGTGAAGCTTTCCCATTTGTCATCAGCTTTGATCCCATTGATCATTTGCCTTACAATCTGCTCTTCTTCAATCTCTTCTCCTATGCTTGCTAACTGATTTGCTACATCTTTAATCTTAGTCACAAAATCTGAAATAGCCTGCTTAGGTTGCTTCCTTAATGTGTGAATTCAATCCACAACTGATTTTTTCTGTCCCTTGTGTTGGAAGAGAAGTAGGATGACAAGGTTTCCCAAGTCTCTTGGGATGTCTTACAATTTCTAATAAGTAAGACCTTGCTAGTGCATCCTTAGCACACCATATGTTGAGCTTTATTCCTTTGTTGGCAATCCTCTTGTTTTGAATGAGGGCAATTCCTCATCTCTAGAGATGTATCCATAAAGACTTCTTCCTTGTAAGTATGTCTTCATCCTTAGAGACCATGTCTGATAGTTTTTCGTGTCCAATTTATCAATAAATGAAGGAAAACCATCTCCCATTTTACCTTAACTTGCTCTGATACCACTGTTGGGAATGATGGATGGACACTCCAAGACAATGAGTAGGTACTGCCAAATCCTGCTTTGTACCAGCCCTTTGATGCTTCAGAGTTGATAATTGGACTCCTTAGCTTTCCAATGACACCATAAAATGGCCTATGTACTTTGGAAATGATGTATGTAAAGATTGAATCAAAACAGACAACTTTGAACTTCAAGCTTTCAGGAAAACCTTCTATTTTTTACTTGACACCTGTTGGATCTTTTGCTCAGTATGACCAGTACAGTAGGAATTGGAAAAATTCGTTTTAGGGGTATCTAATTAGCTTAGTGAGCTAACTATTCCAAGTGGAATGATATAAAAAGATTAACTATTCTGAGAGAAATCAATTTAGCAAGTAAAGCTTTACCCCCAATTTTTTAGGACTATTGCACACTTTGACCAGTCATCGCCTGGATGAGCTTTTCTTTGAAATGGCTAAATAGAATTCCTTCAAATTTTTATAGCATGTAGAAAACTTTGATTTG
>CM035416.1:21013883-21061383 GCA_020310875.1 Ceratopteris richardii | reverse complement strand
AGGTTGCCAGCCATATCTTCACCTCCAACTCTGTTAGAGATTTTGTCGTCGATATTGCTGGCTTTGAAATCTGTCATCGTTTGGTTCCTGCTTTCAACTCTGCTTGCGAGGAAGAATCTAGGAGGCCAATTGACCTACAGGCCCTCTTCATGGATTATACATTTGATACTAGCTCACAACTGACATTTGGTGCCAATCCCGCAGCCTTGATAGGATGTGTATTTTGGAACCATGGCATGAGAGGAGATAGAACACTTGTCAAATCTCCTGAACTCGAAGTTATTAGCCTGACAACTATAATTGGGAATGGCTCAACAGAATTAGTCACACGGAATGCTCTGCACTTGTGTGAAGTGGCAAGGCTCCTAGACATGCCTGGTTCGATGTTTACATAATCCGTCCGTTCTCGTTTTTTCTGTACCTGGTGATAGTGTACACTTGTTCCTTTTCCTGTCGGATGCCAAACAATGCAGCACGCGCGGAGAGAGAGAGAGAGAGAGAGAGAGAGAGAGAAAGAGAGTTAGAGAGAAAATAGAACGAAAGAGAGATAGAAAGGGAGAACGAGAGAGGAGGAGAGAGTTAAATTATTAAGTTACCTAAGTAATATAATTATATAATTGCATAAATCATTTTTTTTAAAAAGGTATTTAATGACTTGGTTAATATGGAGTAATGATTTAAGCTTTAATGTGAATAATCAATGAACACATGGGTTAGAAGCATATGTATGGATTATGTTTATGAGTGTAAATACATATAGTAAGTCTATCTACATATAATAGTTAATGGTTTGATGTGCTACGATGCATATAAATATGTTTCCATATATAGTAAGTGCATATGCATGGTAGTGTATGATTATGGATATGTTGAGCATGAGTTAGCATATACTAGCATGAGTGTGTGCATGGATAGTAAGCATGTATGTGCATATGTGAGTATGTGAATGAATGAACATGATATGAATGTGTGCATTCTAGCATGTGATGTTTTAATTAATATATGCATGTGCATGATAATGTAAGTTTATGTTTCTTAATGATTTTCATGTAATGTTACTTACAATGCTAATGTTTTTTTTTCAGAAACATTGAAGATTAAAAAGCAATTGAAGTGCAGTGAAGTGAAGCAAAGTGAAGATTTCATCAATTCAAATATCCGACAAACTGAATTAAATCCATAGAAATTATCCTTGATTAAGCTTTTGTATAGGATTCTCTAGTTGTTAGCAATCTTATAGAGAAATTATATCATTGCTTTATAGCATTGTAATCATCCATTATTGTCATTAGCATTAATTCAATTTGCATTATCTTTCTTGTCCATGTCATCTGAAAATCCAATTGAATATGAAAAGAACGCACCTTTAGAAGTAGAAGTCGAAGTAGAAGTAGTTAAGGATATTATTACACACGAATCCTTAATATCAGTATCTCACGATTATTGTCTTAATAGATTTATAGCATTATTTTCAATTGCATCCAATGACCCCCAAGATAACATAGATTCATTTCCACCACCCTTAATTAGACGTATACAGCCTAATAATTTAGAAATCCAAGAAGACGAAATTATAAAAGAAAAATTAACTGAGGAAACTTTGATAGTACCTATACCTCAAGAAGCTATTGATAGATATAGAGCAGCCCAGCCTTACGGTTCTTAAACCTTTAAAGTGTTACAATTACCTAATCCATATTTCCTAGATTTAAGAGTAATTTAGAATTTCTTTTACCTTAGACGAAAGAAAAATATACCTAAAACACCTACGATTGTCTCATACACCCTGCATGTGCCGACGGATTTAGTGGCTGACTGATCCACCAGCCTTATGTCCGCAACTTTCTGACAATTTGGTGAACCCGACGTGAAAGGTCGGCATGACACTGTAGGTATAAAGGTATATTTACTTTCTGTTTTGCATATGCATATATAGGCAATTTGGCGATTGAAGGAGAAGCGTCGACATCCTTTGTAGCTGCAGCTGACTGTTCCTTGTCACGTCACCTTTATCCATCAACTTTTGTGAAAAGTAACAATTGCACATGCATATAAAAATTTTGCACAGATCACATTCATAAAGAGCCTCTTCATCAAAGGTTGATCAGGTATATTTTCTTTATTTCTGTTTGCCAAAAAGTAGGAATAGTTGTTATACTTTTAGTGCAAAATAGTAGGAAAGCTTGCTTTATTTCTATTTACAAAGTAATAGGGAAAGTTTCTTTATTGCAAAATTGTAGGAAAAATTTCGTTTTGTTTACAAAGCAATAGGAAATTCTTCTTTATTTTTTTGATTGCAAAATAGTAGGAAAGGTTTTCTTTATTAAAGTAGTAGAAAAGGATTCCTTATTTCTATTTACAAAATTGTAGAAAAAGTTTCTTTATTGCCAAAGCATAGGGAAAGTTTCTTTTTGTTTGCAAAATAGTAGGAAAATTTTCTTTTGCAAAGCAGTAGGAAAATTTTCTTTATTTTTGTTGGCAAAGGAGTAGGAATATTTTTTACATTTCTGTTTCTTTTACCACGGAGTCGTATCAGGATCAAGAAATAGACGTACTATTACGAGAAATATATACTTATATTTCATATTTATCTGTAAAGTTAGACTTATCTACTATGGCTGACCACTTTGAAGAGCAGTGTATTTGGAAGATCATAGATGCAATTAAAACGGATAGGGGGGAATTTACTAGAATAAATGTAACAGCTTATCTTAAATATTATGAACAATTGACAGAACAATATGGGTTACCTGAAGACAATAAAAAAGATACATTTATACGAATTGCTCATGGTTTCACTAGAGAGAGAATCCAATTGAGAGTAGTTCAACCAAACATGACTTGGGCGGATTTCAAGACTCGGCTTCTTACTGAATTTTCGCATGAAGATTACAGTAAAAATAATAGAGCCACATTCATGCGATGGGTAGGAACTACGAAGTTAGACCAACACATAACTCAGGGATTAACTGAGTTTGATATCAAATTTAACCAAATGCCTCAAGCAGACCAAACAGCTCTAGAACCAGATAAATTAAGAAATTTTCTAAACATGCTAGATCCATCTCTTAGACGAGAGTTAGAACCAATACTTGAGGATGGAGCGACTGCGAGTGGGCTTACTGGAAATTGGGATAACGTTCGAGCAGCTGTCCATAGGTTAGCCCAAAGACAGGAGCGAAATCAGATGCAAACTCCAAGAATATATGAAAGAGATGTGCCAAGAAAGATAGATAATGACCCCACTTCTCATAACCCTAGAAAGGATGACTCAGAAATTACAATGTTAAAAACATTAGTAGAATCACTTGTCAAACATGTGGAGACTTTGGCGACTGAAATAACTACTATAAAGAGTATGCAAGAGCTTAAATTGAGAGATCAGGAGAAACCAAAAGAATTAGAACAAAATCCTAGGAATCATATGCCAGTTAAAAGACCATTTAACCAAGCACGCAGATGTCTCTAGTGTGATGATTTGGAGCATCCACACTGGACATGCAACTTATTCAAAGAGGCCAAGGATAAGAATTGGGTCACAGAAGTAGATCGAAAGATCTGTGACTATGTAACAAAAAGGCCTTTGGCATCAAACTATGGAAAAGGGGGTATGAAAACCTTCTTTGAAGCCTCCACAAGCCAAAATACTTATGCTTGTAGACTTGATAGTGATGATTCTAATTGTGACTTTTGGAATCAAGTTTATGATACTGCTAGTCGAGGAAAGTTATCAGTTGAGAACTTATATGCTACGAGCTCAAATATTAGATCAAAGACATGTTGGAATGAGCCAGTAGATATGTTCTCAGTATATGCTCATGAAATTAATGTAGACGAGAAAAGAAAACGGGATGAAGAGGGACAGTCTAAACGAACAACTAGGGCGAAAAGAGGGTGAAACTACTGATACAATTAAAAAACCGCCTATGATGGAGCCTAGTCAGGAACCAAAACAACAGGAACAAGAAAAGAAACCTCAAAATAAGGGTAAAGGAAAGAAAGTAGGAGAAAATTTAGAAAAGAAAACTACAAGTGAAGATAGAAGTCAGGATAAACCAAATGAAACGCAACCCATACGTGAAGAAGGTAGTAAGGAAGAAAAACCAAAAAAGAAACCTCCGACTTTCCGATTGATCTCTCAAATTGAGAAACAAATAGACATTCGGAAGGTTATGGATGAAAAAATTATGAAAGCAGAGGTAACCATGACCTTAGAGGAATGGTTAGCGTTTTCAAGAACTGATGTGAAGGAAGATTTCATGAGTATCATTAAAAGAAGAAGAGAACCTATAGAGTATAGAACGGAAGATATAGAAATGGAGGAAAGGAAAGAACAGGATGAACCGAAAGTGAGTGTTGTACAAATTAATGAATCTGAGTATCGAGAATCTTCTGATCGTAAAAATTATTTGGGTCCTGTAATTGGACATTTGGAAAAAGGAAATGATGACCCAAATAGCCATTATACTCAAAAACATTGGGCTAGGGGTACCACTGAAACTATGGTTAAGATAGGTGATAATAATAAACTGCAAGTAGCATTAATCGATTCAGGATCAGAAATCAATGTAGTCTCAAGGGAGATTTATAATGAAGGAAAATGGCCCATAGATAGGGACCATGGATGGAAAATGAAGGCAGCCAACAATGCTTCTGGCTATTTACTAGGAGCTTGTGCAAATGTTCCTATTACTATTGGAGATGTAAAAGAGGAACATAATTTCTTCGTTCATGATGACTGCTCATACCCAATTATTTTGGGACAGCCATTCATTTGTGAACAAAGAATGGAGACAAAAGTATTGGACGATGGAAGTGCTTTCGCAAGAATTCGTTCACGTGATGGTCTTAAATCGGTCCAATTTATGACGCTTTGTATAAACCATCCTCGTAATCGTAGGTCTTTAAGAAAAACTCCTTTAAGACACATAGAATAGGATTTCAAGTAAATGCCACTGTTGAGCGAGATGACAGTGGACTTTGGTTCGAAATCTCGCAAAATCTTGTACAGAACGTAGATAAAATGACTGTTTATTTTCCATCTGCTACTTTAAATATTTCTCATTTTAAACAAATTCCAAGAAAACTTATAAAAAAATATGAAAAATATTTGAAAAACAAAGGAAATTTGTTAATGGATGAAACTATTGAACATATTATTGAAACTACACATTGCTTCTCAACATTAGAAGAATTAGAACTTTGTTATCAAAGTAAGTCTAATTCCCATATTCTTATCTCTTCACTTGATATGTATGCATTAATTCAGGAATATGCCGCTAGTATTAATCATGAGTATGATGCCTTAGTGGAGACCAAATATAAAACTGTTAGTAAGAAGGTTAAACCCATAGCTCAACCATTACCAAAATTCAGTAATGATATTATAAAGAATGAGTCAAGAGCCAATCCTTAGAAATCCGACAAATATTGGCCATGTATTTACTAAAGAATCCTTAAATCAAATTAAATTAGATGCTAGCGGTTTCCTTCTTCCAGCAGAAAAAGAGTATTTTCTGAAGATTATTAAGCAACATGGAAGAGCATTTTCCCTTGAGCCTTCAGAGATAGGATGTGCAGATCCTCGGATAGTTTCACCGATGATAATTTTCACTATTCCCCATATTCCTTGGAATTTGCACCCTATTCCTGTACCTAAAGCTCATCTTCCAGAGCTGATTAGATTACTTAAAGAAAAGATTCATATGCACATTTTAGAATCCTCTTCAGCTCCCTATTCAAACCGTTGGTTTACTGTGCCCAAGAAGAGTGGAAAACTTTGGTTTATCCAAGATCTTCAACCATTTAATAAAGTGACCATTAGAAATGTGGGTACAGGTCCAATTGTGGATGAATTTGCAGAAGCATTTTCAGGCAATTCTATATATTCAATGGGTGATCTCTACTCTGGGTATGATCAATTTCAATTGGCATTAGAGAGTAGAGACATTTCTACCATGAAAACACCTTTGGGATTAGTTAGGATGTGTACGTTACCTCAAGGTGCGACCAATTCAGTAGCACACATGATGAGTGCAATGAATTTGGTTTTGCACGATTTTATTCCTCACATTACTATGCCCTTTATAGATGTCATTCCCATTAAGGGTTGTTTGGAAGAAGAGAAAGATAGCACTCTGGATGAAGATGGTTGTCGAAGATTTGTAAAGGCTCATATCCTTGATTGCAAAAAAATCTTTGAGCGATTTATTCAAGTTGGCTTAACATTATCTATAGAAAAATCTACTTTTGGTGTTAATGAGGTCCTCATTGTAGGTCATCTTTGTGGCCATTATGGACGGAAGCCATACCCTCAGAAAATTGACGCCATTAGTAAGATTTCGGAGATATGTCAAAATGTGAGTGAAGTTCGACGATTCTTAGGAGCCTGTATCTTCTATGTCATATGGATTCCACATTTTGCTCATGTAGCTGACTGTCTTTATGATTTATTAAGGAAGAAAAGAAAATTTTTATGGACACAAAAACATACTCAAGCAATGCGTAGATTAAAGAAGTTATTACAAGAAGCTCCAATCCTTAAACGAGTAGATTATATGAATAATAAGCCTATTATTTTGACTGTTGATACTAGCCCTATTGGGATAGGCTCGGTCTGAAGTCAGGATGATGAAGAGGGTAGAAGATATGCTGTGAGATTTGGAGCTAAATTTTTGCATACCACTCAAAGACATTACCCGCAAATTAAAAGAGAACTTTGGGGTTTAGTCACAGCTCTAAAGTCTGATAAAGAATATTTCATAGGAGCAAATGTGATTGTGGAGACAGATTGTTTACCGCTAATTGGAATGATTACAAACTGTTCTTCACCGTATATTGCAATGCTTCGCTGGATTTCTTATATCAAATTTATAAATCCAGTTTTAATCCATATTTCAGGAAAATCTAACTTTGTTGCTGATATGCTCTCAAGAGCTAGGTATGATGAGAATGATGAAGCCAAAGTAGATACTAATATGATAAATTATGATTCCCAAGTTTATGTATATGAAAAATTTAATTCAGATAAATACGAAGAAGAGTGGCTAGAGATTGGAAAGTATCTTAGTACTTTAGTTAGATCATCTTCATGGTCTTAAAATAGATTTAGAAATATTAGAAAAAGAGCATTTAACTTTTTCTTAAAAGATGGGTTAATTTGGAGACATGCAAGGGGGAAGATCAAAATGCCACAAAGAGTACTAGGTACTAAGAATCTTCAGATGCAAGTAATGAAGAGCATGCATGATACTTTATGGGCCGGGCATAAAGGATTTGTTGCCACTTATGAAAAAATTAGAGAGTGTTACTGGTGGCCAGGTATTTATGTTAATGTAAAGAAATATGTGGATTCTTGCGATGTATGTCAAGTTTATTCATCGGTTAAGCATAGGGATCCACTGCATCCTACGTATCCACCATGCATACACTATAAGTGGGCAGTAGACTTAGTAACCATGCCCAAAGGTATCGATAGAATGAGATACATAGTTCTTGCTCGAGAAGATCTTACTAATCATGTTGAAGGCCGAGCTCTAAGATCAAAAACTACTTTCAATGTATGTAAATTTCTTCTTGAAGATGTCATTTCAAGATTTGGGTATATTGAGAAGATAGTAGCCGATAGGGGCGAATTAG
This sequence comes from Ceratopteris richardii, assembly GCA_020310875.1. NCBI lineage: Eukaryota > Viridiplantae > Streptophyta > Polypodiopsida > Polypodiales > Pteridaceae > Ceratopteris > Ceratopteris richardii. The sequence goes on along the minus strand of CM035416.1, from coordinate 21,053,745 downwards.
ATGCGCAAGAGGCTAGGGAATTCTTTGCTAGGCATGGAATTCATTTAGCTCTTACGACTGCATATAACCCTGAGGCTAACGGAAAGATTGAAAGAGGGCATTCTCTTATCATAAAGGTGATTTCTAAAGCTTGCAAAGGAGAACTTAAGAATTGGCCAAAATTTTTGCCATTTGCTTTGTGGGCTGACAGAATGACCTATACTCGAACGACAGGGTTTATGCTGGCAGAACTCATGTACTGCCAAAAACCAATTTTTCTAGTGAATACTCAAATTCTTACTTGGACTACGCTTCCTTGGGAAGATAATTTAGCTACTGAAGACTTATTAGCTCTAAGGATTCAGCAACTAGAGCAAGGGAATGAGAGATTAGAAGACGCTGTAGCTAAATTAAAAAATTCTCGACTTAAAAATAAAAAATATTTTGATAAATCACATAGGTTAAGGCCAAAGCCAATAAAAATTAATGATTGGGTATTGATATATGATAGCACATTTGATACACAGTATGATGCTCGTAAAAAATTAAAAAAGCGATGGTTTGGACCTTATGTGGTGGTCAAAATCTATGAAAATGGAACGTATGCCTTAAGAGAGTTAGATGGAACTCCGCTTAAAAATTTAATTGCAGGTAAAAGAAAAATTATGATGAAAAAAGAGAAGAAAGAAAAATAAAATGATTTCAATAAATCAGTTGTGGTCTTGAAATCACTTCTGAATTAAAAAGCAGGTTATATAAAGCGGATGTATGCTGGAGGGGAATTAGTTTTTTGTATCTTAAATGGCAAGTGGCTAGGAGACGAGGATAGAAGGCCTATATAACATATGCTTTACTTATGAACAGAGTTAATAGAAGAGTTAGTACGAACACTATTTGAATGACTTCTATAGTTTCCTTCTAAAACCTGTTTCCAATTCATGCATTGAACGAAAAGGTTAAAATTCAAGCTTACATAATTTTATAAGTTCTCTTTGCTATCAGAAGATGTACTAATGATAGAAGCATTTTTTATAGACTATTTGCATTTAAGTCATGAATAATTTTCAAAAGAATTTGATGTTGCCTTCTATGATCTGCAGGTTTGGCCCATCGAGGACGATGTGCAGGTTTCGTCGGGGCGAATGTCGGAAAGTTTTCAACCTTTCCATTGACAACCAAGAAAATGAAAATATGATTATTGGTTAATTCTAATTCCATTATTACAATATTTTACTTGGAAATAATCTCTTGTTAAGTGTTTGCAGGTTCAAATGGATGAAGAAAACATAAGTTCGCATTAGAGTTTACCCTAAACTGCTCGTATAATGTGTGTTTAGGTCAATAAAACATTGAATTATGGGTTTAAGACCCTAGGGTTACATTTATTCATGAGTATTTAAGTTAGGTGCATTATTTCCTGGTTAATGATAGGGTTTAACTAGGTTTTTAATTAAGTTCCAAAGGGTTTAAATGGATTTTTGATGGGTTTCAAGTAGATTTTTCAAGGGTTTTATTGAATTTTAAGGGTTAAAATAACCAGTATTTAATTAAATTAATGTTTAAAATGAATATTTATGTATTAAAAATTAAAATATGATGTAATTATTTAATTTTCTCATATGTGTATTTAAATACTAAGGTTCTAATTAATTAAAACCTTAAGCTAAGCTTAATTTCTATAAATTATTTAATTAAGAAATTTAGGATAATAGAATTAAAATGAAAATAAGGCGGATAATTAATGAGTGGTATATGTGAATAGTGTTTAAAGAATGGTGTGAGTTAAGTGTGTAATTAAAGTGGATAAAGTGAGTAGTTCAAAGTGTGGTAATTGTGTGTGCAAGTTAAAAGAGTGGTAGAAAAAAAATTATGCATTTAAAGTGCAAAAAGTATGTGGTGAAAGTTGTTGGGCAAAAGTGTGATTGAGGAATAAAGCAAATCCAAAAGAGTGGTAAGCTCATGATCTCTGTGTGTATATATATGAGTATGTTCTGCTAGTTTCTCCTAATGTTTTTTTTTCAGGTAGCTTCTTCTTCCCCTTCTGCTCGAGCATGATAGTGTTTGTTTCTCTTTTATGTCTGGCTCTGTTTGCATGAGTTTAGAGTAAAAACTGTAGTGAGAGAAAACAAATTTTTCGTTCTTGGCGATGCCCAGGCATCCAGCACGCATTCTTAGTGTGAGAGTAAAGAGAGGGTTATTCGGAGATGGAGTTGCACGCAGAGACGCAGACAACCGCAGGCTATGTCTGGTCTGTGGTTGGCTCATCCAGGTTTGCTGTGACTGTTGCGGTTGCGTCCATAGCCTTATACCTCATCTCGCGGCGTCATCCTCATTATGGAGGGAACCCAGCGCTTCCCTCGTTCCCCATCGTTGGATGCCTTCCTCTCATCGTGCTCAATAGGCATCGCTTCTATGAGTGGTCATGCGAGCTCTTCGAACGCGCACATTCTCTCACTCTCCACGTTTTTCTGGGTTTCCAAGTCATCATCGCCACGGCAGATCCTCAGAATGTTCGTCATATTCTCAAGTCTAGATTCGATTTTTATCCAAAGGGACCGAATTTTTACCCATATTTCGATGAGATGTTTGGAAGGGGTATTTTTAACAGAGATGGGTGTCTTTGGCGTTTCCAGCACAAGGTTGCCAACCATATCTTCACCTCCAACTCTGTTAGAGATTTTGTCGTCGATATTGCTGGCTTTGAAATCTGTCATCGTTTGGTTCCTGCTTTGAACTCTGCTTGCGAGGAAGAATCTAGGAGGCCGATTGACCTGCAGGCCCTCTTCATGGATTATACATTTGATACTAGCTCACAACTGACATTTGGTGCCAATCCCGCAGCCTTGATAGGATGTGTATTCTGGAACCACGGTATGAGAGGAGATGGAACACTTGTCAAATCTCCTGAACTCGAAGTTATTGGCCTGACAACTAGAATTGGGAATGGCTCAACAGAATTAGTCACACGGAATGCTCTGCACTTGTGTGAAGTGGCAGGGCTCCTAGACATGCCTGGTTCGATGTTTACATAATCCGTCCATTCTCGTTTTTTCTGTACCTGGTGATAGTGTACACTTGTTCCTTTTCTTGTAAGATGCCAAACAATGCAGCACGTGGAGAGAGAGAGAGAAAGAGAGTTAGAGAGAAAATAGAACGAAAGAGAGATAGAAAGGGAGAACGAGAGAGGAGGAGAGAGTTAAATTATTAAGTTACCTAAGTAATATAATTATATAATTGCATAAATCATTTTTTTTTAAAGGTATTTAATGACTTGGTTAATATGGAGTAATGATTTAAGCTTTAATGTGAATAATCAATGAACACATGGGTTAGAAGCATATGTATGGATTATGAGTGTAAATACATATAGTAAGTGTATCTACATATAATAGTTAATGGTTTGATATGCTACGATGCATATAAATATGTTTCCATATATAGTAAGTGCATATGCATGGTATTGTATGATTATGGGTATGTTGAGCATGAGTTAGCATATACTAGCATGAGTGTGTGCATGGATAGTAAGCATGTATGTGCATATGTGAGTATGTGAATGAATGAACATGATATGAATGTGTGCATTCTAGCATGTGATGTTTTAATTAATATATGCATGTGCATGATAATGTAAGTTTATGTTTCTTAATGATTTTCATGTAATGTTACTTACAATGCTAATGTTTTTTTTCAGAAACATTGAAGATTAAAAAGCAATTGAAGTGCAGTGAAGTGAAGCAAAGTGAAGATTTCATCAATTCAAATATCTGACAAACTGAATTAAATCCATAGAAATTATCCTTGATTAAGCTTTTGTATAGGATTCTCTAGTTGTTAGCAATCTTATAGAGAAATTATATCATTGCTTTATAGCATTATAATCATCCATTATTGTCATTAGCATTAATTCAATTTGCATTATCTTTCTTGTCCATGTCATCTAAAAATCCAATTGAATATGAAAAGAACGCACCTTTAGAAGTAGAAGTCGAAGTAGAAGTAGTTAAGGATATTATTACACACGAATCGTTAATATCAGTATCTCACGATTATTGTCTTAATAGATTTATAGCATTATTTTCAATTGCATCCAATGACCCCCAAGATAACATAGATTCATTTCCACCACCCTTAATTAGACGTATACAACCTAATAATTTAGAAATCCAAGAAGACAAAATTATAAAAGAAAAATTAACTGAGGAAACTTTGATAGTACCTATACCTCAAGAAGCTATTGATAGATATAGAGCAGCCCAGCCTTACGATTCTTAGACCTTTAAAGTGTTACAATTACCTAATCCATATTTCCTAGATTTAAGAGTAATTTAGAATTTATTTTACCTTAGACGAAAGAAAAATATACCTAAAACACCTACGATTGTCTCATACACCCTGCGTGTGCCGAGGGATTTAGTGGCTGACTGATCCACCAGCCTTATGTCTGCAACTTCCCGACAACGCTCTTCAAATGTGCAATTAGTCCTTGAACTATTATGTAACTCTCGACTACTATTTATTAAACCTTCTATATTTCCATGTGTGTAAGGTCTTCCATCAATATATAATCTTTCATTTTTTGCATGTAAAATCCTTCTACTAGTAAGGGATGCTGCATTGTGGGAGCAAATGGTGACGACTGGATGATCAATTCAGTCGTCTCACTAATGGCGCACACAGGGTGACCATGCAAAACAAGTATACGTTTTCCTAAGGTCCGTAGGGCAAAGCGTTTCTATATCTTTCTACTGCTTCTAAATAGGTTGGTAAGATTAATTTCTCACTATCTACTTGATCTTTAATGGTTTCAGTTATGTTTAAATCTTCTTGGGAATTATCAATGTTTCCAACTATAGATGGTGGATAAAGATCTTCACTATCTTCGATACTAGGTGGAACAAAGGAAATTAATGGCAATGATCTAGATAAACTACGATCAAATTCTCTTCTATGTAAAGTTTCTTCTACTCTCTTATCTTTAACTACCTCTTTAATTTCTTCAATTGGACTAGGAAATAAAATTTCAAAGGTAGATGTAGGTAAAAAGGAACTACTTGATGAAGCCTCTTTAGACATAAAAGAAGAAAATGAAACTAGATTAATGATAGATTTCCTATAGTTTATAAAGGATAATCTATACAAGCTAATCAATAGATTTTAGCTAAGTAAATTCTTCACACTTCAAATCTTCAGTTTATCTTCAACAGGTCTGCAGATCATCTTAAAAATCACATGAGAAATATTAGTAAGCCTTTATAAAAAAGTAAACACTCATTTAAATCTTAACATACTAAAAAACTTAGTTTAATATAAGATAATTAACTTTTCTAAAACACTTATATATATAAGTACATTCATTTGTTTAATCATACACATTGCAATAAAATAATTCATTCATACATTACATCATATAATTCACATAGCGTAGTACACTTATACATATTCATACATATTACATATGCTAACATGCATCACATGCATAAATATACACTTAACATAAATGAACATGCGTACATGCACACTAACATACATGCATGACATAAATGAACTTGCACATGCATAAATGATCATGCATACATACATGCATAAACATACATAACTCCCATGCATACATAACATACACTAACATACATATGCGTGCACATAAATGAACATGTATTTAACTAACATGCATAAACTCTCATGCACTAACATACATATGCATAAATACCTTACACTAACACACATATATTCCCTTCCTATCATGAACTTTTATATACTAGCATACATATATGAGCAAGCATGCACTAACATACATATGCATGAACATACATACACATGCATTCATACATGCACTTAAATACAAACATGATATGCAAACAAAATCATATGCAAACATGCACATGCATTAATGAACATGCAAACATGCGCATGCACTAATAACCATGCATAAACATACATGCACATGCATAAAAGAACATGCAAACATGCACGCTAACATACATGCATCACATAAATGAACATGCATTCATGACATGCACACAAAAATCACATGCACACAAACACATGCATAAATAACTTACACTAACACACATATGCATAAACATACATGTACATGCATACATAACTTATACTAACACACACATGCATGAACATACAAACACACATATGCATGAACATACATACACACATATGCATACCATACATATACATGCATACATACATGACATGCACACATACATGCATGGACATACATAACTCACATGCATACATAACTTATACTAACACACATATGCATAAAAATACACTAACACATACATGCATGAACATATACTAACACACACATGCATGAACATACACTAACACATACATGCATGAACATATACTACCACACACATGCATGAACATACATGCACATGCATAAATGAACATGCATACATGCACATGCACTAGCAACCACGCATGAACATACATGCACTAACATACAACAAGCAAACATGCATGACATGTATACATACATGCAAATCATAAATCAACATGCATGCATACATGATATACACATAACATCTAAAATATATACATTAATTGACATGCATTAACTAACATGCATACACTTCTAACATGCATTAACATAACTTCTAACATCAATCATGCAGTACTTACCATCTAACATGCATTACCTTAACTAACATGCCTAACATTAACTAACATCTCTAACATTTAACAAGGGTTCATGCACTAACACCTAACATGGGTTCATGCACTAACAACTAACATGGGTTCAATCAATTACTAAACATGCTTATCATGCACTAACATACCTAACATGCACTAACATGGGTACAACAATTATTAAACATGCCTATCATCATACATGAACTTATCTCTAACAACATCTAACATGGGCACAAACATCACTAAATCTAATGCATTTTCTACTAAGTTACTAACAAGATAAGGGTTGAAGAAGCTTGGGTTAAGGGTAAGAAAAGAAAGGATAAGCTAAGAATGGATAGGATAAGTGAATGGATATAGAAAAGTTTAGATAATGTAATGGAATCTTAGAGAAAGGTAACGTTAAAAGCTAAATGGACCCTCCTTCTAAAAACCTGAAACTCATAAAAGAAGGTTAGGAATGCAAATCATATACATGTAATCACTTTAGATAAATAAACACTCTTCATACCCTTCATTTCATAAATAAAATCATTAATCATTGCATATCATTCATGTCATTCATCCTAAACATATGCATATCATAATAATATAATGAATCTAAGATAAAATACTTTTACACACACATACACACATACATAAACATATATACTTATATTAAAACAAATACATATATTAACACATAGAAATATATTAAGACATATATATATTCACATAAAAACATACATTCACACACATACATAAACAAATACATATATATTCACACATATATATATATATATATAGAAAAACATAAACATGTCTAAATAATTTTTATTTCATTAATATATAACTAATAAATAATATCTATATTAACTACTAAAATAAGACTTATAAAATTTCATTATATAAACATTAAAAAGAAATAAGATTCTTAATATAAAATAAAGAAAATAAAAAAGAAAAAACTCTCTCATTCTCTCTCTCTCTCTCTCTCTCTCTCTCTCTCTCTCTCTCTCTACTGCGCCGTTTGCGGCTGCAGAGAGGGGAAAAGAGGAAAGAAAAGAAATTAAAATAAAAAAGGAACTAAAAAAATAGAATAATAAAAAAAATATCCTCTCTTCTCTCTCTCTCTTTCTCTCTCTCTCTCTGTCTCTCTCTCTCTTTCTCTCTCTTCTGTGATTCAGACGGCCCCGCCGGCTGTAGGGACAAAGGAAGGAAAGGAGAACAAATAAAAAAGAAAGAAAGATCAAAACAAAATAATAAAAAGTAAAATAAATAAAAAAACACTATGTTCAATCATCTCTCTCTCTCTCACTCTCTCTCTCTATCTCTCTCTCTCTCTCTCTCTCTCTCTCTCTCTCTCTCTCTCTCTCTCTTTGTGTGTGTGTGTTGCGTGCGCAGCGCTGCTGCACCGTCGGCAGAGAAGAGAGGGAGAGTGAGAAGAGAGGGAAAAAGAGGAGGGCATTAAAGGATTATTAAAGAAAGGAGAAGGAGAAAGAAAAGGACAGAAAGAAGGGAAAAAAATGGAAGAGAAAATAGAGAAATAAATGGATAGTGAGAAAAGAAAACTTCTCTTCAACTCCACATCACTCCAACAAGAAATTAGGCGTGAGTTTTTCTCTATTTGAATTTCCCAAAAATTCACTCAACCATTCAATTAATTATTTACTAGACCAAAGACTTTAGATTTAAATACAACCTTTCACTTCTTTTTTTATTCATTTAATTACTTTAGAATAAATACAAACCTTTAGAATAAAATAAATTTAACCCATCAATAAATTTAATTATTAACATAACCTTAGTGAAACTTAATAATTAACATATTTTTTATTTGAAACATTTTGCTAAGGTTCCTTTTATTATTTTTATCCTATTTAATAATTCTTTTATAGACTAAAACCTTCTAAATTAATCATTTAACCTTAGGTTTACCCTTCAACTAACTTCAAACCATGTTTCTTAACCCCAACTAACCCATAAACTAATTTTCTAACCTTCCATAACCCTCAAAATTTAATAATTAACCTTTAATTAACCTTGAAATTAAGCTAGAACCCTAAAAAATATGTTCAAAACCTATATCTAACCCTCAAATACCCTTGCATTTACTTTCAAAACATAGATAAACCCTTAACTAACCCTTGATATTTCATATATACCCTTAATTATATTAAAAAACACTTAGATAAATACTTCCCATCTTGATATTGATCATCAAACTTCTTATCTTGCAAAAATCAAAATCAAACATTAGTCAAAATTACCATAATTTAACCAAACTTATATCAATCAATCAATCTTTTAATTTTAGTAGTATTTTAAGAGTAATAAATTCTTTCTGACATCCGCCCCCAGTAAACTTGCACATCGTCCCGATGGGCCAACCTACAGATTCAAGTGAAACATATCAAATTCTTTTGGAAATAAGTTTTAAATTTTTCAAAATTTTATTTCATCATGCATTCAAACTTTATGAAATTAAAAAGATTAGTACAAATCATCTAAAAAAAACAAAGTAGATATAAGTCATATAAATATCATGTCATATTTCTGAATCCACATTTAAACAAGCATTTATAAGAATAAATCATAAGCATCATAGTCCTTCTGTTCATGTCACTTGTGTAGAATAAGTAACTTATCCTGCATAACAGCATATACCAAAAATTTTCTCATCCGTTAATAGAATTATATGCCTCCTACTTTTATTTCCTATGGTATGACTCTCTATTCATTTCCTTTTTTCATATCATTTTTCTTTTGCTTTATTGTTTACTTCATCCCAACTTAGCTTTTTCTTTATTTTTCACAAATCGGCCTATACCGAAATTGGGTGCGACTCCTGGACTTGTCCACCCGGCCAAGTTTATTCCACTTGTCTGCCAACTCGGCATAGCGCACGACAACACTATGTCAGCCCTACATGAAATCGATGTCAGCTCGCGGCTCTGATCGCCTGACCAGAGTAACTCCACCCGCCTACCAGCCCATGTAGGTGCATGACAACATAAAGGTTAGGCCTATGATGAAACTAGCGTCAGCTCGTGGCCTTGATCACCCAACCAAGGTTGTTCCACCCGCCTACTAGCCCAACATAGTGCACCAACTACAAACACATACATATATGCTAATTGGGTATGAAGTTTTATTTTTTAATTCATTTAGAGGTCATATCTCATAAGGGATAAATAGCAAGATACAAAATCCTATTTGCTAATGAATAAAATTTTTAGCATATACATGTATTCAAATAAGGTTACCATTTCTTTCACAAGCTTCCAATTCCAAAATTTCTATTTAACTTTCCGATTCAGTTCATATAAATACAAGTTTTCATGCTTCAATCATAAATATATCAGATATTTTAACATCTTATTCAACTTGATTTTTTTAAAATAAATTTGAACAATCCTTTTAATCCATGCAGTAATGCCATGCATATACACAAAAAATCAAAGAATCTTCAATTAGAACTTTTTCACCTGATTTTAAATAGATATTTTAATCATCATCTTCATCTTCATTAGCATCATAATCAACATCAATCTCATCAATCTCATATTCTTCATTATTTCTCTTCTTAAACAGTTTAACTCTTTTACCTACAATCAAATTCTTTAACAAAGAACCATCAAATTCTCTAAGTTTAAAATGTACCATTATCAAATACAGTTACAACTACATACGGACCAAACCATCTTTTAATTAACTTTCTCCTAGCATCATACTGTGTATCAAAAGTACTATCATAAACTAATACCCAATCATCTACTTCTATAGTAGGATGCCTAAGTCTATGTTTTTTATCAAAATAGATTTTATTTTTAAGACGCGATTCTCTAACTTTCCGTACAGCTTCTTCAATCATTTTATTTCCTAGATTTAACTGCATAATCCTAACAGAAATTAGATCTTCACGAGTCATCTCATTATTCCACAGAAGTGTCGTCCATGAAATAATCTGGGTCTAGATAGGAAAAATCGGCTTCTGACAATACATTAGTTCTGCAGGCATAAATCCTATAGACCTAGTATACGTCATCCTGTCTGCCCATAGTGTGAAAGGAAGGAATCTAGGCCACTGCGCTGTATCACCATTGCAGGCCTTAGAAATTACCTTCACAATAGAGAGATGACCCTGCTCAATCTTACCATTAGACTCCGGATTATAAGCAGTAGTGAGAGACAGATGAATCCCATGCTGGTCAAAGAATTCTCCAGCCTCTCTAGCATCTAACTCATCCCTATCTGCTACTATCTTTTCTACACAGCCAAATCTACTAATAACTTCTTCTAACAAAAATTTACATATGTTATAAGTAGTTTTAGTACAAAGAGCTCTACCTTCTACATGATTAGTCAAGTCTTCCCTAGCTAAGACTATATATCTCATCCTATCTAACCTTTTAGGCATGGTCACTAAATCAACTACCCACTTGTTACGAATACAAGGAGGATAGGTAGGGTGCAAAGATTCTCTATGTCTAACTGATGAATGTACCTGACAAGTAGTACAAGAACTTACAAAGTCACGTATATTCACATACATACCCGGCCAGCAATAAGCTTCTCTAATTTTATTATAAGTCGTATAGAAGCCTTTATGTCCTACCCAAAGAGTCTCATGCATATTTATCATAACTCTATTTTGAAGATTTTTATTTCCTAAAACTCACTACGGATATCTAATTTTCCCTTTTGCATGACGCCAAATAAAAATATCTTTTAGAAAAAAATTAAATGCACGTTTCCTAATGTCTCTAAATCTATTAACTAACCAAACAGGTGATTGCTTCAAAGTGCTAAGATAATATCCTATATCATACCAAATTCCCTCATACTCATTTTCATTAAATTTTTCATACACATAAACATCATAAATATAATTAATCACATTTAATTCAGTCTCCGTCATGTCATCATCTTCAAACTTAGCCCTAGAAAGCATATCTGCAACAGAATTAGTTTTTCCAGAAATATGATTTAAAACAGGATTAATAAACTTAATATACGATATCCACCTTAACATTGCTATATCTGGAGAAGAACAATTAGTAATCATTCCTATAATGATAAACAATCTATTTCTATTACTACATTAGCTCCTATAAAATACTCTTTATCAGTCTTTAATGCAGTAACTAAACCCCATAATTCACGTTTTATTTGTGGATAATTTTTTTGAGTTTCATGTAAAATTTTAGCCTCGAATCTAATAGGGTATCTATTTTCCTCACTATCATCTTGTCCTATTACCCATCCTATTCCTATGGGACTAGTATCTACAGTTAAAATAATCGGTTTATTATTTAAATAATCTACACGTTTTAAAACAGGTGCATTTGAAAGTAAACTTTTTAATTTCTTCATTGCTTTAACATGAGTTTCAGTCCATTTAAATTTTCTATTTTTCCTAAGTAAATCATACAATGGATCAGCTACATGAGCATAATGTAGAATCCAAATAGCATAAAATACACATGCTCCTAAGAAACGTCTATTCTCACTAATATTCTTACAAGTTTCAGATAATTTATTTATAGCATCTACTTTTTGAGGATAAGGCCTACGACCATAATAACCACATAAATGTCCTACAATTAAAACTTCATTAACACCAAAAACTGATTTTTCTATAGAAAAAGTTAATCCTACTTCTTCAAATCTTTTAAGTATTTTTTCACAATCTAAAATATGATTAGATACAAGCTTTCTACAACCTAAAGAATCTAATGTTTCATCTTTTTCTTTTTCTTCACAACCTTTAATTGGAATATCATCTATAAACGGCATGGTCACATTAGGAATAAAATCATGAAGAACCATATTCATTGTGTTCATCATATGTGCTACCGAATTTGTAGCTCCTTGAGGAAGAGTACACATACGAACTAATCCTAAAGGAGTCTTCATCGTAGTAATATCTCTACTCTCAGTAGCAAGCTGGAACTGATCATAACCTGAAAATAAATCACCCATAGAATAGATAGAATGCCCAACAAAAGCTTCGACAAATTCTCCTACAATAGGACCAGTTCCCACGTTCCTAATAGTAACTTTATTTACGGGTTGTAAGTCTTGAATAAATCTAAGCTTGCCATTCTTTTTAGGAACAGTAAACCATCTATTAGAATAAGGTGTGGAGGAAGGTTCTAAAATTTTCATATACATCTTCTCCTTAAGCAGTTTCATTAGCTCAGGTAAATGAGCCTTTGGAACTAGTATAGGGTGAAGATTCCAAGGTATGTGGGCTACGGTAAATATGATCATAGGAGATACTATTCTAGAGTCAACACATCCTATTTCATGCGGATAAAGAGAAAAATCATTACCATGTTTTCTAATCATTTCACGAAACAAATCACGTTCAGTAGGCAGTAAAAAAGAATCTTCATTTCCTATTTTTATCAATTTTATAGTTTCATCAGTAAATTTATGTCCTATTTTTGAAATATCACGTAAAACGGGATCATTAGCTACTTGTTTTATTTTCTCGTCACTTCCTTCAGGTAAATCTTGAGCTACAGGTTTCACTTTTTTATCTACTGTTTTATACTTTGTGATCTCTTGTGATCTGATAGGTGTTCTCTATTTCTAATATGGTTTGGGTTAACAATCATTACTTGTAAGGATTGTAAGTCATTTTTTGATCTAAATCTTGCATACGCAGAGCCATCTTCCATTATTTTTGTTTCCATATGAGTTTCACAGATAAAGGGTTGCCCTAAGATGATTTCATAAGAACAGTTATCTTGTATAAAAAAGTGAAATGTTTCACTTATTCCACCTATTGAAATTGAAATGTTGGCACATGCTCCTAAAAGTGCACCACATCCGTTGTCTGTTGTTCTCATAATCCACCCATGTTGTCTATCTATAGGCCATCTAAATTTATCATATAATTCTTTTGATATTAAGATTATTTATGAACCTGAATCTAGTAAAGCTAAAGCTGTACAAGAATTTTTCCTATCTCCTAAATTTACTTTAATCTCAGGTGTTCCCCTGGCCCAAAAACTCTTTTTGTAGTTGCTTTCAAATTTTTCTTGTATATTATCTGGAAGAATTGGTCCTAAAAAAATTTTATTAACGTATCCTTCACTTTCTTCCTCATCATCAGAATCAGAAGAAAAAGAATCTTTAGAAATATGAGTTACATCTACATTGTCATGCATTTCAGTATCAGTATTTAAGGGAAATCTTTTTCTTTTAATCATTTTAATAAATTTGTCTTTGAATTCTAATTTAGCTATGGTAAATAATTGTTCAAGTGACATAGTCACTTGACTTTTTAAAAGAATACCATACAGTATTTCTTTTATGTCATTTTTTTGTTCAAGTTCTGATGTTAAAATAGCTTTTGGAATTCTTTTGGGTTTCTTGGTTTTTCCCTCATTTTTATCTGTTTCTTCATTAGTCTTTGAATCTAATTCACTAGGTTTGTTTGATGTCTCAGGTTGTTTGCCCTCCCATATATCTTTTCTTTTCTGCTCATCTAAATTTGTGTTTTCATTAAATTGTACATTTTTAGGTTCTTTTATCAATTGTTTTCTAGTTACTCTTTGATTAGTTTCAATTAAATCTTGAGTTTCATCTCTTTTTCTCTTTTCTTCCATATTGGCTATATGTGAAAAAATAGAGAAATTATCTATAGGTGAGTTCCATGCTGTTTTGTTCATTATATCATCTCTAGCTTTTATCAATGCTTCTATTGAATAATTTTTGGTTTCATTTGATGTTTCATCATCTAGATCACTTTCATCACATTCTAATCTAACCCAAGATGAGCTTCTCTGTGCTTCAGATATATTTTCATATAGTTTTTGCATTCCACCTTTTCCCCAATTTACAGCAAGAGGGAGGTGGGTGCGGTAGTCACATAGTTTTTTATCAATATCAATAACTAATTTTCTTTCTTTTGCCTCTTTTAAAGATTCACAGGCATAAGACATATGTTCAGTGGAGTCACACCAAACACATCATCGGGTAGGTGCACCTCTTTGTTCATTACTCTGGGCTACTGATTGATTCATTATAGGTGCTATAGGTATAGGATTCATTTGTGGAGCATGAGTAAACTGAGGACCTAGAATTGTTCTATCTTGACTACTTAAGGAATGAACTGTGTTTTGAAGTGTTGCCACTTCCTTAGATATGTTCGTATGCATCTGCATGATATTATCTAGTTTATTAAATAGTATTTCAAACTGTAACTCACTAGGCACTTTAGATGTTGATGCTTATTCAGTTAAACTAGAGTTTATATTAATTTTAGGATTTTGAGAATTTGTTCCTACCGTTGGAAAACTTAAATTCATTTCATATAGTAATGGCTGCCTCTGTTTCATTTGTGCTACTATTTCTACTACTTGTTTTAGTACCGCCCAGTCCTCTGTTAATCCATATCTTTTCCCAGGTTCTTCTAGTCTTCTTTCTACTTCACTTCTAATGTCTGTAGGTAAAACTTTTAGGAAATAAAGTACTATATCTGGTGTAAGTGTAGTCCTATCTTGCTCAGGCAATTGTGAAAATCTCTTCATGAATTCTCCATGTAATTGTGTAAGAGATATTTGGGTTTTTGGAGTGCTAAGCCACTTCATAAATCCCTCCCTACTGTGTTGACTATAATCTTCTAAATAAAATTCTTTATGCATTTGTTTTTTAAATTCTTCCCATGCAAGTGCTTTATGAGGTTCTATAACACTAATGGCTAAACCTATTGCAAGTCTTACTAAAAATGTTACCCATTTATCTACTGGCAAACCATGTAGTTTTGCTAGGTCTTCAAAAGTGTCTGAATAATTAGTTGTGTTAACTCCAGTGAATTTCCCTTTTTCTTTTAGCATAACTTCAACTACTTTTTGGCCTTGGGTTTCTGACATCATATTTTTAAATAACTCATCCATTTTGTTATGTATGTTAGAACTAGATTTAAGTTTTTTAATATAATCCTTAATTTCTTCTTGAACTTTAGATTTTTGTTCCCTTACCAAACTAACTAAGTTGTTTGATTCCAAATTTACTTAATTTTAAAAACCTTTAAACAAGTCTTGAAAATAAATTCTAACTTTCAAATGAAAATTCTTGTTGAATTTTCAAACTAAAGTTATGCTATTCTAACAATCCTTAATAATTTAATGAAAACTAGATACTAACTTTTCAAATAAATTTCTTTTTGATTGTTTTAATTAAAATCGTACTAAGCAAATAATCCTAAATAGATGCTAACATTTAAATGAGAATTCTTTTTGAATTTTAAAACTAGCAATTCCTAATATTTTAATGAATAAATTCTAACTTCCAAATGAAATGACCTTTAAATCTAGCAATTCCTACTATCTTAAGCTCTCCTAAAGTCCTACTTAAATAGTCACAAACAGATGCAAGTTTAGAGAATATACCTGACAGTTGGAGCAGAAGCTAGAGTGCATGTGAAATTTTCAAGTTACATTTGTTGAGCAATAAATGCCTAATACAAAGAATCTAAGTGTTGTGAGTGTAAACGTTTTTCTTCAAAAATTTGATGGTAAGGGTGTAGAGATGAGGTATACAACTTGCCTATTCTTGTGGAGGTGCTCAGAGCATAAGCTCAGCCCTCAACAACCAGGGAATTACAAGGTTTGTAATTTCTGCCTCTACAAGATGATCACCTCAAGCTGCTGCAACCACGTAGCCTAAACCAAGCTAATGCATATGCAACAAAAGAAAAAGTGTCTATACATGTCCTGCTATGCCATTGTTTCACGTCGGGTTCAAATGTGGGAGCGAATGGTGACGACTGGTGGATCAATTTAGTTGTCTCGCTAACGCCGCACACAGGGTGACTATGTAGAACAAGTATAAGTTTTCCTAAGGTCCGTAGGGCAAAGCGTTTCTATATATTTCTACTACTTCTAAATAGGTTGGTAAGATTAATTTCTCACTAACTACTTGATCTTTAATGGTTTCATTTATGTTTAAGTCTTCTTGGGAATTATCAATGTTTCTAACTATAGATGGTGGATAAAGGTCTTCACTATCTTTGGTACTAGGTGGAACAAAGGAAATTAATGGAAATGACCTAGATAAATACGATCAAATTCTCTTGTATGTAAAGTTTCTTCTACTATCTTATCTTTAACTACCTCTTTAATTTCTTCAATTGGACTAGGAAATAAAATTTCAAAGGTAGATGTAGGTAAAAAGGAACTACTTGATGAAGCCTCTTTAGACATATAGAAGAAAATGAAACTAGATTAATGATAGATTTCTGTTGGTGCATGACAATCATCAATTGAAGGATTATGGAGAAATGAAGTCAAGGAGTCAAGAAGGAAACAAAGTCAGATGGTTGAAGGAAGGACATTTTCAGAAAACTCAAAGATATGTACACATATGTACATTAGCTGACTTATACCCGTGTTTAAGTCATACACTTGTATATATTCATCCATAAATATGTTTGAAAATGTCGGGCAAGTAGAGCAGAAGAGATTTGAGAATAGGGAGAGAGAAATTAGTGTCATTAGACACATGAAGAGTGAGTGAATTGTCCATCCTCACTTAGATGTAAATTTTCTGAGAAATCGAAAAATTTTGCGCCCGATATTTTGCTGTCTGCTCCCTCTGTGTTTAATCTTTTGAGAAATCCTTTTGCACGTATCTAAGTCCATAGCTAATCTATCTATGGCTAGAATTTGAGAGGTTAATTGTAATCAGGCTGTGAGAATTTTGATTAGGAACATTCATATGTAAGAATGTTCTAACAGTCGAGAAATCTGGCGCACATTTCATCTTCAATGAAATGATCATTGCTCAGTCTACAGTGTAAAGTTTTATACAAATGAGGGCTTAAAATCTAAGTTGGAAGGTAAGCTATCTATGGCTAAAAGATCTTGATCAAACGGGATTTACTTTAGGAGAACCAGTGCTAAGAAGTTGCAGGTGTCAAAGTTGCCTTTGCAGAGAAGCACTTTCAGACATAGGTAAAGTGTTTCACACATTTCTCAGTGTGTACTTAATCTTTTTGAGAGATTTAACTTGGCAAAGTTGCGCAACCTTAAGGCGAAGTGTTGTGCAAAGTTTTATCAAAAACTTTACAGGATTGATTAGTCAATGAGTGACTAATCTGCAGCAGACTTTTCTGAAGAAACTGAAATTTTCAGAATAATCAATTTTCTGATAATTTGGTGAAGATTCTCTAAATTAGGTGGAGTCTAAAGTTGATCTTGATATAGAGGTGATCTAAATTCAAGGTTAACTTGTTCTTTTGGAGATTAACACTCTCCATCAGTGGTATCAGAGCAGGTTGTGTCAAAATTGAAGTGAAGAAGACTCCGACTATTGCAGAAATACAAAACTTTACATTTTGAAGGTGCAGAAGGGTAAAGGTTGAAGAAAGATCAAAGGAAGACATACAAAGAGCATCAAAAGGATCAGAAGGAGCAACATTCGAAGTAAAGGTACATTTATTATCTGTAAAGGTTAAAGATTTGAAGCTACAGGTGAAGTAAAGATGGGAGATAGTCTCCAAATTGAAAAATTGGATAGAGAGAACTATCCTGCATGGTCTATGAGGATGGAAGCTCACCTTATGAGCAAAGATCTGATAGGATACATCACAGGAGATGAAGAAAAGCCAGAATTCAGAGATCCTAGTGTTCCAACTAGGGAGGAGCTTGCAGATTTGAAGAATTCGATGAAGAAGGATGCTCAAGCAAGAAGCATCATCTACATGGCAGTCAATGACTATTTGCTTCCTCACATTAGAGGACTTGAGAGTGCTTGTGACATTTGGAATGCTTTGGAAGAGCATTTCCAAAATACAACCAAATCAAGGAAGGCTTCACTATGGGCAGAGTTTACTACCTTCAAGAAGAAGGCCTCACAATCAATTTCTGATTATGTGACAAAGATGAAGGACATTGCAGATTCTTCAGGTGCAGTTGATGAAGATATTGGAGAAGACAAATTGGTAAGACAAATACTCACAGGGCTAAGAGGAGATGAGAAATGGAAGCCTTTCATTTTATCTACAGAACTTTCATTAGATCATTTTACTCCTGATTTGAATCAATTGTTAGGTCATATGCTAACTTTTGAGAATGATGTCAAAGGAGATGTTGATAAGAGTGCAGGTCATGCAATGTATTCTAAAGACAAGAAGAAAGCCAACAAAGGGAAGCAACAATCAGGTGAAGAAGAAGGTACATCAAACCAAGCAAACTTTATAAGAGGAAGAGGAAATGGCAGAAGTAGAGGAAGAGGCAGAAACAACAAAGAGAATGCAAGAGCTTGTTGGATATGTGGTAAGACCAATCATCTATCTCATGATTGTTGGCACAATAATCAAAACAATGGTAATTATCAGAACTTTAATCAAAGAGCAAGAGGTGGTAGATTTCAGAGAGGAAATTTCAGAGGTAGAGGTGGTAGGAATTCTTTTGGAAGAGGTGGTGGAAGAAACTTCCAAAATCAATCCTATAATAATACCTACTACAACTATGCATCAGATCAAAAGGAGGATTCGACTCTCATTATGAATACATGTGAAACCTCAAATGAGGACATGAGAGTGTTCTATATTGATTCAGGATGTAGTAATCATTTAAGTGGAAATATTGCTTTGATGACTGACCTAGATCATAATGCAATTAATCATACAGTGCAGACAGGTGATAATACAAAGCATAAGGTAAAGTCAATTGGTTCAGTCAAGGCTAAGGATGGGAGCACTCTTCTGAGTAAGGTACTTTATGTTCCCACAATTCCAAAGAATTTGATCAGTGTAGGTCAAATTGTGGAAAAAGGTTATGAGGTAAGGTTTACCAATGATGGAGTTTATGTGGAAGACCCTAGTCAAGGGTATAAACAAGTTATTGCAGGAAAGAAAGAAGGAAGGCTTTTCACATTGAAGGTACAAGGAAATGTTGGACATGCTATGTTCACATATGGAGAGCAGAAGGTGTCAGAATTGGATCTTTGGCACAAAAGACTTGGACACTTTAATGAAAGAGGTATCAAAGAAATGATTAACAATGATTCAGTGCTTGGAATGCCTAACATTGCAGGTCAACACATGACATACAGATGTGAGGCATGTCAATTAGGTAAGGCTCATAAGCAATCCTATTCCAAGCATGGATTTATGTATTCAGAAAGACTTGAATTGGTGCATACAGATGTGTGGGGTCCTTCAAAGGACTTTAGTATAAATGGTTCAAGATATTATGTCATATATGTTGATGATGCTACCAGGTGGATCACAATTTATGTGATTAAGGAAAAGTCAGAAGTGTTTAATACATTTAAACACTATCATGCATATGCAGAAAGGATTACAGGTCAAAAATTGAGGAGACTAAGATCAGATGGAGGGGGAGAGTATTTTTCAAATGAGTTCAATGATTATTTGTGGAATGCAGGTATAAAGAGAGAAGTTACTTGCAGGTACTCTCCTCAACAAAATGGGGTAGCAGAAAGAAGAAATAGGACTCTTGTTGAGTTTGCAAGGTCCATGATGAAAGAGAAGAATTGCCCAAATTATTTGTGGGCTGAGGCTGTTAATACAGCTACATATTTGGTTAATAGATTGCCTTGTAAAGCTTTGCAGGGTATGACACCATATGAAGCTTGGTGGGGTAAGAAACCTACCTTGGATCATTGCAGAATATTTGGATGCTTGGCATATGCATATGTGCCATCTCAATTGAGGCATAAGTTGGAGCCTAAGGCAGAGAAGTATGTATTCATTGGTTATGATGATAAGCAAATGGGATACAGGTTGTGGAGTCCATCCACAAAGCAATTTATTGTATCCAAGGATGTTACATTTGATGAGCAAGGTACTTGGTATGCAGGTAAATATAATGTACATGCAGATGATGAAGAAGTAGTGGATCAAAGAAAAGGTAAAGCAAAGATTCAATTACTTGATGAAAGTGAGAGTAATGAAGTGCAGATTGAAGTTGAAGAGAGGCCAAGGTTTGATCCAGAATGTGATGAACCAGAGACCTCAAGAAGTGCAGAAGTTAGGAGATCATCTAGGCACAAATGGCAACCTACAAGGTATAGCTATGATACTTCATTCTTGACTACTAAAGATTATGCTTATTTGGTAAAAGCAGATGAAGACCCTTCTACATATGAAGAAGCCAAAGGGAAGAAGAATTGGGAAGATGCTATGCAAGAGGAGTATGATGCATTGATAGAGAATCAAACATGGGATTTGGTTCCTAAACCTAATAGTCAGAAGATTATTGGATGTAAGTGGGTTTACAAAACAAAGAGATTTGCAGATGGAAGTGTGTCTAGGTACAAAGCTAGACTTGTTGTGAAAGGGTATGCACAGACATATGGAGTGGACTATGATGAGACTTATAGTCCTGTGGCAAAGATGACAACCATCAGGACACTCATTGCAATTGCTGCTTGTAAAGGTTGGAAGTTGTCTCAATTAGATGTTAAAAATGCTTTCTTGAATGGTTACATTTCAGATGAAGTCTACATGGAGCAACCAGATGGGTTCAAAGATCAAGTGAGTCCAAATTATGTGTGTAAGCTCAAAAGAGCTTTGTATGGGTTGAAGCAAGCCCCAAGGGCTTGGAATTATAGGCTTGTAAAATTCTTGAATGATCTTGGATTTCAAGCATCAAAGGCAGATAGTAGCTTGCTAGTCAAAGCAAGTGAAGATGGGTTTATTTATGTGTGTATTTATGTTGATGACATAATACTTACAGGAACAGATGATAAGGGGATACAAATGATCAAAAAGCAGATGGAGAAAGAGTTCAAAATCAGTGATTTGGGGAACCTATCATTCTTCTTGGGAATGGAGATCACTTATACTCAACATGGAGTATATGTGACTCAAGAAAGGTATCTTAAAAATTTGCTAACCAAATTTGAAATGGAAGATTGCAGGGTTGCACCTACACCTTTGGAAGTGAACCATAAATTGTCTAGGTTTGGAGGAGAAGAGTTCAGAGATATGAAACTCTATCAAAGTTTGGTTGGTAGCTTGATTTATGCTACATTGACAAGGCCTGACTTGTCATATGCAGTTGGTGTGCTTTCACAATTCATGCATTGTCCTAGAAAAGAACATTGGATTGCAGGACAAAGAGTACTTAGGTACATCAAGGGTACACTCAAAGAAGGGTTGTACTATGGGTTTACTTCAGATACAAGAATCAAGATATATAGTGATGCAGATTGGGCAGGTAATGTGGATGATAGAAGATCAACACATGGATACTTGTGCTATGTAGGAGACAAATTGATTTCATGGTGTTCCAAGAAGCAACATACAGTTGCTTTGTCATCTACAGAAGCAGAATATAAAGGTATGGTGGAAGCTGCAAAAGAGGTAATATGGCTAAAGACACTTTTGAAAGTTTTTGATGTGATTCAGAGTACTCCTATTATTTGTGGAGACAATATGAGTTCATTATACTTGGCAGCTAATCCTGTATTTCATGCTAGAACTAAGCATATTGAAATACAGTATCATTTTCTGAGAGAGAAGGTCATTGAGAAGGAAATTGAAGTCATACACACCCCTACAAAAGATCAAGTTGCAGATATGATGACTAAAAGTCTAGATGGACCAAAACTACAAAGATTCAAGGATATGGCTGGAGTAAAGAAGATAGAAAAGAACCTCAATTAATGATTGAGGGGGAGCTGTTGGTGCATGACAATCATCAATTGAAGGATTATGGAGAAATGAAGTCAAGGAGTCAAGAAGGAAACAAAGTCAGATGGTTGAAGGAAGGACATTTTCAGAAAACTCAAAGATATGTACACATATGTACATTAGCTGACTTATACCCGTGTTTAAGTCATACACTTGTATATATTCATCCATAAATATGTTTGAAAATGTCGGGCAAGTAGAGCAGAAGAGATTTGAGAATAGGGAGAGAGAAATTAGTGTCATTAGACACATGAAGAGTGAGTGAATTGTCCATCCTCACTTAGATGTAAATTTTCTGAGAAATCGAAAAATTTTGCGCCCGATATTTTGCTGTCTGCTCCCTCTGTGTTTAATCTTTTGAGAAATCCTTTTGCATGTATCTAAGTCCATAGCTAATCTATCTATGGCTAGAATTTGAGAGGTTAATTATAATCAGGCTGTGAGAATTTTGATTAGGAACATTCATATGTAAGAATGTTCTAACAGTCGAGAAATCTGGCGCACATTTCATCTTCAATGAAATGATCATTGCTCAGTCTACAGTATAAAGTTTTATACAAATGAGGGCTTAAAATCTAAGTTGGAAGGTAAGCTATCTATGGCTAAAAGATCTTGATCAAACGGGATTTACTTTAGGAGAACCAGTGCTAAGAAGTTGCAGGTGTCAAAGTCGCCTTTGCAGAGAAGCACTTTCAGACATAGGTAAAGTGTTTCACACATTTCTCAGTGTGTACTTAATCTTTTTGAGAGATTTAACTTGGCAAAGTTGCGCAACCTTAAGGCGAAGTGTTGTGCAAAGTTTTTTGATAAAACTTTACAGGATTGATTAGTCAATGAGTGACTAATCTGCAGCAGACTTTTCTGAAGAAACTGAAATTTTCAGAATAATCAATTTTCTGATAATTTGGTGAAGATTCTCTAAATTAGGTGGAGTCTAAAGTTGATCTTGATATAGAGGTGATCTAAATTCAAGGTTAACTTGTTCTTTTGGAGATTAACACTCTCCATCAATTTCCTATACAAAGCTATAAGTTACTGTTTATAAAGGATAATCTATACAAGCTAATCAATAGATTTTAGCTAAGTAAATTCTTCACACTTCAAATCTTCAGTTTATCTTCAACAGGTTTGCAGATCATCTGAAAAAATCACATGAGAAATATTAGTAAGCTTTTATAAAAAAGTAAACACTCATTTAAATCTTAACATACTAAAAAACTTAGTTTAATATAAGATAATTCACTTTTCTAAAACACTTATATATATATAAGTACATTCATTTGTTTAATCATACACATTGCAATAAAATAATTCATTCATACATTACATCATATAATTCACATAGCGTAGTACACTTATACATATTCATACATATTACATATGCTAACATGCATCACATGCATATATATACACTTAACATAAATGAACCTGCATACATGCACACTAACATACATGCATGACATAAATGAACATGCATTCATGCACATACATGCATAAATGATCATGCATACATACATGCATAAACATACATAACTCACATGCATACATAACATACACTAACATACATATGCATGCACATAAATGAACATGTATTTAACTAACATGCATAAACTTTCATGCACTAACATACATATGCATAAATACCTTACACTAACACACATATATTCCCTTCCTATCATGAACTTTTATATACTAGCATACATATATGAGCAAGCATGCACTAACATACATATGCATGAACATACATACACATGCATGTTGATATATTTAGGTAGTGATGTGTGTGAAGACACTAGGACCGCTGGGGCACTTTTTTCCCTCTTTAGGAGGTTTTTTTCCCCCGGCTTGTATATACGCCTATTGCCTTAATGGGCTACTTATCTTTGTACATTCTCTAGTAATACATTCAGTATTGTGTGTTTGTGCTCCAAGCTTCTTCTTCTTCCTTGTGCTATTCGCGTGCTTCCACAGACGTCTAACTCCAACAATTGGTATCAGAGCAGGTCGTCGCTTCATCTAGGGTGCCGTCGACACTCCTCCATTTGCAGTCTCAGAATCGCACGAATTTTGGTGAGCATACTCAGCGTGTTTTCGAGATCAAAACAGCTTCGCTATGTGGTGCGGAAATCGCGATTTGAGCTCGTTTCGGCCTCCGAATGCACTATCACAGTGCTTGTGTAGGCTATTTTGTCTTTTTGTGCCAAAGGTATATACCAGTTTCTGCTCGCCAGTTTAAGCGTCTCGAAGTCTACTACAGGTCTAGCAGAATTTGTCTGTGCAGTTCCGTTCAACTTTTTGAGATACAGTCAATCTTCTACATCAAGGTATTTTAGTCACCGGCCATGGCTGAAAGCAGTGATGTATTCCGTATGTTGGCTGTTGAGGATAAGTTGGATGGTACCAACTACCCATTATGGGCTTATATGATGCGATATGTATTGGTTGCAAAAGGATTATGGAACATTGTGCAGGGTGTTGAAAGACGTCCTGTTACACCTGTAACGACAGGTACTGCAAATACAGGTGCTGGAGTTGATGAAGATGGTGTAGAAGTTTTCTGCTGTACCTACTGCAGAGTAGATTCGCTGGGATGGCAAAGATGCCCAAGCACATGCATTGATAGCTTTGTCTATCAAACATGCCATTATTCCTCACATTCGCTCTTGTAGAACAGCTAAGGATGCTTGGGATACACTTACCACATTGTACAAAGCTAGGAATGAGGCTTGTGTTGCTTACCTCCGAAAACAGTTAGAGAGTGAGCACATGAATGAACGTGATTCTATGGACAGTTTCCTAACAAAGATCAAAGACATGAAGGAACAATTGATTTCTGCTGATGAGGTTATACCAGATAGCTCACTTGTGCAGACCCTTCTGAATGGTCTTCCTGACTCATATCAAAGTTTTGCTTCTACTCTTTGGTTGATGATGAAAGGCAATCCGAATGCCTTATCATTTGAGGAGTTAGTCTCTGTTCTATTGCAGGAAGATCAGTCCAGGCAAAAGAGGTCCATTATGCGAGTTGCAGATCAGGCTTTCCTGGCTAGTCAGAAGGGCAAAGGAAAATGGAGCTCTTCAACTAGTAAGCAAAAATCTGCTAATTCTGCATATTCGAAGAAGGAAGATAAAGATGAGAAGAAATCAGAAAAGCAGAAATTGTTTTGTAAGTACTGTAAAGGGAATGATCATATCATAAAGAACTGTGCAAAACTGGCTGCTAAAGAGGCAAAGAAGAAAGAGGCTAGAATGGTTGTTGCAGAGGCCTCTACACCAAAAACAGAGTCTGCAAATCTTGTACAGGAAGAAGAATGGGCGTTTACTAGTGTCTGCAATTTTGACCCATCTTCTCATGAGCAATGCATGTCTGTAGTAGACTCAGATGTTTGGTATTTTGACAGTGGGGCAACCAAACATATTACCTCGCAGCGTAGTTTCTTCTCTTCACTCGAGCCTGCCCCTACAAGGAGTACTGTTACATGCACCAACAACTCCTCTTATCCTGTTATGGGAGTTGGTAAGATCATTTTGACCACTATTGATGGTAGTTCTTTCACTTTGTCAGATGGTTTATTTGTGCCAGGTATCAAAAAGAACCTGTTATCAGTTTTTGCATTAGCCAAGATTGGCTTGGTTGTGAAATTTGTTGATGACAGGTGTACAGTTCATGATCTGTCAAATGGCAATGTGATTATTGCTTCTGGCATTTTATGTCGTGGGATGTATAAGCTCATAGACTATGAAAGATCTGAAAATGATTTGGCATGTGCAGTAAATGATTCTCAGGCTCTGTCAGATGCAAAGCTTTGGCATGCACGCTTTGGTCATCTGAATTTTGCTAGTTTGCTACGCCTGCAGAAATCTGAAATGGTGTCCTCTTTGCCCAAACTTGAGGCACCTAGAAAACATGTTTGTGAAGGCTGTATTTTGGGCAAAATGCAGCGTTCCTCCTTTCCAAAAGATGGTTCAGTTCGGGCTACATAGAAATTGCAGCTTGTCCATAGTGATGTCTGTGGTCCTATGCAGACACCCTCTTTTGGAAATTACCTTTACTTCGTGACTTTCATTGATGATTTTTCCAGGCATGCATGGGTATATCCACTCAAAGCAAAGTCCGAAGTGTTCATGTGCTTTAAACAATTTTTGGTTTTGGCTGAAAATCTGTCAGCATGTAAAATGGGCACCCTCTGTTCTGATCGAGGGGGGGAATATATGTCTTCTGATTTCAATGCATTTCTGGCTGAACGTGGGATAAAACACCAGTGTACAGTGTCGTATACACCTCAAAAAATGGAGTTGTTGAACGGAAGAACAAGTCTCTCATGGAAATGGCGAGGTGTATGGTCAAGAGTCAGGCTTTACCTCATAGTTTCTAGCTTGAAGCTGTCATGTGTGCAACATATGTATTGAACAGGTGTCCCACTAAAGCACTGCAGTCTATCACACCATATAAGGCTTGGCATGACCGCAAGCCATCTGTTGCTCATCTGCGTGTTTTTGGTTGTTTGGCATATGCACTAGTGCCTGAACAACATCGCAGAAAATTGGATGATAAGGTAATAAAATGTATTTTTATTGGGTACAGTTCTGAAAGTAAAGGCTATCATCTGTATCATCCACAGACTAAACACATTCTGGTTAGCCGTGATGTTGTCTTTGTGGAAGACACTATTCAGCCATTGCTTTCATGCACTAAGGAGACATTTGTTAGCTCTAAAGACATGTATGATACTTTGATCCCTCTTTTTACAGGTGGAGAGTCTAGTGCTGTTCTTAATGAGGCAACTTCTCAGCCTTTGCAGGTTTCATATGATGATGCAGATCATTCCATTTCTGATGCAGATTTACATGATGCACTTATTGATGAGAGAGCTGATATTGAGCAGGCAAAAACTATGCCAAAATGGCTGGTGAAGACTTTGCGTGATAGCAAATTAGATGCACCTTTGTCATATCGTACTCGTTCAAGCTCTCACAGTGCCTCCTTTGCATCAGATTGCTATGCTATGGCTGCGTCTAGTCTCTGTGATGAGAATGAGCCTGTTTCTTTTGATGAAGCATAGAATTCAGAAAATTGGATGGCTGCTATGCAATCTGAATATGATGCTATATTGAAGAATGGTACATGGTCTTTATGTGACTTGCCTCTTAGCAAGAAGGCCATTGGCACTAAGTGGGTATACAAGTTGAAGCGTAAACCTGATGGTACAGTTGACAGGTATAAGGCTAGGCTTGTTGCAAAGGGTTATGCACAGGAAAGAGGCATTGATTTTGATGAGACCTTTGCACCTACATGTCGTATGACTACTGTTCGGAGCATTTGTGCAATTGCAGCCCATCATGGTTGGAATGTACATTAGTTGGACATTAAAACAACATTTCTGAATGGTGACTTGCATGAAGAAGTGTATGTTTTTCAGCCCCGTGGCTTTATGCAGAAAGGGCATGAAAACCAGGTGTGCAAGTTAAAGAAGGCATTATATGGTTTAAAGCAAGCACCACGTGCTTGGTATGAGAAGATACATGCCTATCTGGTTGCACATGGTTATGAGAGCAGTCCAACTGAAAGCACCTTATATGTTAAGCGTGCTAATGATGTGTTTCTGATCATTGTTGTCTATGTTGACGACATGCTGCTCACTGGTCCTATTGAGAAGCATATTGCTGATTTCAAGGTTGATTTGCATGCCTCATTTGAGATGTTTGATTTGGGGCATTTGCATCACTATTTGGGCATTCAATTTATGCAAGTTGATGGTGGAATGGCTTTGTGTCAAACAAAATATATTGACACATTATTGTAGTGTTTTGGCCTTGAAGACTGTAAGCCTATTGGCACTCCTATGGAGACAGGTTTACGATTGAGTCTTCATGATGCTGGAGATGCATTTGATGTTGTTCTCTATCAGCAGGCTGTTGGATGCTTGATTTACTTATGCATTACTTGGCTAGATATTCAATTTGCTGTCTCACAAATGAGCAGGTCTATGCATTGCCCCGGAGTCACGCATTGGAAGGTGGTTAAGCACATCTTTCGCTACTTGAGTGGTACTCGGCTACTTGGGTTGTTTTATCCCAAGGGTGGATCCCTATCGCCAGATTTGCATGCTTTTTCTGACTTAGATTGGGTTGGTTGCTATGACACTCGTGTGTCCACCAGTGGTTTTTGCTTCATGCTTGGTAGCTCATGTATATCTTGGTTGAGCAAGAAGCAGCCTACTGTGGCCACTTCTAGTTGTGAGGCTGAGTATAGGGCAGCTTTCACAGCGACTGTTGAGTGTGTGTGGCTCAGACGCCTTATGGCTGATTTGGGTGTTGGCCAGTCTTCTGCCACCACCATCTTCACTGACAGCCAGAGCGCATTGGCAATTGCGAGGAACCCTGTGTTCCATGCTCGCACTAAGCACATTGAGGTGCATTATCACTATGTCAGGGAGAGGTTCTTTGCTGGGGAGATCAACTTGGCATATGTGCCCATGTAGGAGAACGTTGCAGACCTTTTCATGAAGGCTCTGCCTAGGGAGAAGTTTGAAGCTTTCCGCAAAGCTTTGGGCTTACTTTCTTTTGTGGAGTGATTTCCACATAGCTTGGCACTTCCTTATACATGAGTGCCAGATCCTTGTTCACCGCATCACTCCCAGGGGGGATTTGTTGATATATTTAGGTACTGATGTGTGTGAACACACTAGGATCACCGGGGCACTTTTTTCCCTCTTTAGGAGGTTTTTTTCCCCCGGCTTGTATATATGCCTATTGTCCTAATGGGCTACTTATCTTTGTACATTCTCTAGTAATACATTCAGTATTGTGTGTTTGTGCTCCAAGCTTCTTCTTCTTCCTTGTGCTGTTCGCGTGCTTCCGCAGACGTCTAATTCCAACAATGCATTCATACATGCACTTAAATACAAACATGATATGCAAACAAAATCATATGCATACATGCATATGCATTGATGAACATGCAAACATGCACATGCACTAATAACCATGCATAAACATACATGCACATGCATAAAAGAACATGCAAACATGCATGCTAACATACATGCATGACATAAATGAACATGCATTCATGACATGCACACAAAAATCACATGCACACATACACATGCATAAATAACTTACACTAACACACATATGCATAAACATACATGTACATGCATACATAACTTATACTAACACACACATGCATGAACATACAAACACACATATGCATGAACATACATACACACATATGCATACCATACATATACATGCATACATACATGACATGCACACATACATGCATGAACATACATAACTCACATGCATACATAAATTATACTAACACACATATGCATAAACATACACTAACACATACATGCATGAACATATACTAACACACACATGCATGAACATACACTAACACATACATGCATGAACATATACTAACACACACATGCATGAACATACATGCACATGCATAAATGAACATGCATACATGCACATGCACTAGCAACCACAAATGAACATACATGCACTAACATACAACAAGCAAACATGCATGACATGTATACATACATGCAAATCATAAATCAACATGCATGCATACATGATATACACATAACATCTAAAATATGTACATTATTTGACGTGCATTAACTAACATGCATACACTTCTAACATGCATTAACATAACTTCTAACATCTAGCATGCATTACTTACCATCTAACTGCATTACCTTAACTAACATGCCTAACATTAACTAACATCTCTAACATTTAACAAGGGTTCATGCACTAACACCTAACATGGGTTCATGCACTAACAACTAACATAGGTTCAATCAATTACTAAACATGCTTATCATGCACTAACATACCTAACATGCACTTACACGGGTACAACAATTATTAAACATGCCTATCATCATACATGAACTTATCTCTAACAACATCTAACATGGGCACAAACATCACTAAATCTAATGCATTTTCTACTAAGTTACTAACAAGCTAAGGGTTGAAGAAGCTTGGGTTAAGGGTAAGAAAAGAAAGGATAAGCTAAGAATGGATAGGATAAGTGAATGGATAAAGAAAAGTTTAGATAATGTAATGGAATCTTAGAGAAAGGTAAGGTTAAAAGCTAAATGGACCGTCCTTTTGAAAACCTAAAACTCATAAAAGAAGGTTAGGAATGCAAATCATATACATGTAATCACTTTAGATAAATAAACACTCTTCATACCCTTCATTTCATAAAATAAAATCATTAGTCATTGCATATCATTCATGTCATTCATCCTAAACATATGCATATCATAATAATATAATGAACCTAAGATAAAAAATACTTTTACACACACATACATAAACATATATACTTATATTAAAACAAATACATATATTAACACATAGACATACATTAAGACATATATATTTTCACATAAAAACATACATTCACACACATACATAAATAAATACATATATATTCACACATATATACATATAGAAAAACATAAACATGTCTAAATAATTTTTATTTCAGTAATATATAACTAATAAATAATATCTATATTAACTACTAAAATAAAACTTATAAAATTTCATTATATAAACATTAAAAAGAAATAAGATTCTTAATATAAAATAAAGAAAATAAAAAAGAAAAAACTCTCTCATTCTCTCTCTCTCTCTCTCTCTACTGTGCCATTTGCGGCTGCAGAGAGGGGAAAAGAGGAAAGAAAAGAAATTAAAATAAAAAAGGAACAAAAAAAAACAAAATAATAAAAAAATAACCTCTCCTCTCTCTCTCTCTCTCTCTCTCTCTCTCTCTCTCTCTCTCTCTCTCTTTCTCTCTCTCTCTATCTATCTATCTATCTCTCTCTATCTCTCTCTCTCTCTCTCTTTCTCTCTCTTTTGTGATTCGAACAGCTCTGCCAGCTACAGGGATAGAGGAAGGAAAGAAGAACAAATAAAAAAAGAAAAGAAAGATTAAAAAAAATAAAAAAAAATAAAAAAAACACTATGGTCAATAATCTCTCTCTCTCTCTCTCTCTCTCTCTCTCTCTCTCTCTCTCTCTCTCTCTCTCTCTCTCTCTCTCTCTCTCTCTCTCTCTCTCTTTGTGCTGCGTGCGCAGCGCTGCTGCGCCACCGACAGAGAAGAGAGGGAGAGTGAGAAGAGAGGGAAAAAGGCATTAAAGGATTATTAAAGAAAGGAGAAGGAGAAAGAAAAGGACAGAAAGAAGGGAAAAAAATGGAAGAGAAAATAGAGAAATAAATGGACAGTGAGAAAAGAAAAAAACAACACCTTCCCAAATCTCTATGTCGACCATTTTCCAAGCAAAAGAAATTGCTTTCATTTAATTGAAGGACAAAAGCAAGAGAGATGGCCCCCTCTCTCCTCCTGTGAGAGAACAGTCATGGAAATGTGTGCATAAATGACTATAGTCTAGAGCAAAGGAAAATAGAGTACCTGAAAAATCACATGAGCTTGTGAGTACGTACTCCCTCTTTATATAGATGAGAGTAGCCCACCATAGCCCACATTTTCCCTTAGATAACTGATCCATGCAGCCTACATTAACTTCTATTCAACTCCACATCACTCCAACAAGAAATTAGGCATGAATTTTTCTCTATTTGAATTTCCCAAAAATTCACTCAACCATTCAATTAATTATTTACTAGACCAAAGACTTTAGATTTAAATACAACCTTTCACTTCTTTTTTATTTATTTAATTACTTTAGAATAAATACAAACCTTTAGAATAAAATAAATTTAACCCATCAATAAATTTAATTATTACCATAACCTTAGTGAAACTTAATAATTAACATATTTTTTATTTGAAATATTTTGCTAAGGTTCCTTTTATTATTTTTATCCTATTTAGTAATTCATTTATAAACTAAAACCTTCTAAATTAATCATTTAACATTAGGTTTACCCTTCAACTAACTTCAAACCATGTTTTTTAACCCCAACTAATCCATAAACTAATTTTCTAACCTTCCATAACCCTCAAGATTTAATAATTAACCCTTAATAAACCTTGAAATTAAGCTAGAATCCTAAAAAGTATGTTCAAAACCTATATCTAACCCTTAAATACCCTTGCATTTACTTTCAAAACATAGACAAACCCTTAACTAACCCTTGATATTTCATCTATACCCTTAATTATATAAAAAAACACCTAGATAAATACTTCCCATCTTGATATTGATCATCAAACTTCTTTTCCTCCAAAAATTAAAACTAAACATTAGTCAAAATTATCATAATTTAACCAAACTTATATCAATCAATCAATCTTTTTAATTTTAGTAATATTTTAAGAGTAATAAATTCTTTCCGACAGTGTTCAAGCATATTCCATAAGTACTCATGCTTTGAACATAACGTGAAAGTCGATGACAATCTCCCCATCCATATATAGGACCACAAAATGACATAAGAGTGACTTCAGAGTTCGGAGGCACTTACAAATCCTCTACAATAAAGAGACCACGACCAGCATTAATAATAGTGGATGGAGCAATCATATAGCGATTACCCCAAAAGTTGAAAACCTCTCCATCTAAAGAAAGTGGTCCTCTATTCCATCCTCCATATCTTCTTCTATCATATGTTTGTACTAAAGAACGATCACGAGCTGGCAATGGATAATCTCTAGCCGTTTCAGTCTCTAAACCAAGAGGTACAGGACTTCTAGAAACCTCTGCTTGTAATTGATGAACAGCAAGTCCATGACGTGTACGAGGTATATAAACATTATGAGAAAAATTATCATCATCATCATCATTGAGCAAGTATTCCTGTATATCAACAGTAATTTGATTTTGTATATGGTTTTTAAATAAAATAATGACATTAACATATATAAAAAATACATACCCAAGCATTATCACGTTGACCAGGTGATAGTGCACACTCAAAAGTACCATACTCTACCTCATGTTCAATACATTCCAATCATGGTCTTCGATACGTGCCATAACAAGAGTTACACCAACATATAATATGCTCTTGATAGTAAAATTCATCATAATTCCTATCGGAGGACACATGTGAAGCCATTGCATGGGTAGGAGGTGGTGGAGTACCCTCTGATTGATCAGAATCTGCACATAATAAGAAACAAAAAAAAAGTTATGTATACATCAAATATATTTAAAATTAAATGTTTGATATACTTACAATATATAATCCTTGCACGATGAGGAGACGGTGGTGGAGTTCCATCTCATTGATCAGAATCTACAAATAATGGTATTTGATTAATAATCTGATTATCTACATACACAAAAAATTCACATATACATATTTACACATACACACATATTCACATATACACATTTACACATACACACATATTCACATATACACAACTACACATTATTGTGGGATAAATGCATGTATTTTGTATGAATGAGTGTATATGCATGCATGTGTGTGTACGTATATATGTGGATATGTATGTGTGTTTATGTTATATGTATGTATATGTGTATATGTATACATATATGTATGCATATATGTTTGCATGTATATGTGTATGTGGGTATGTGTATGTGTATGTGTGTGTATATGTGTATGTATTCTGATTTTTTTTTAGATTAAATTAACAGGAGATATTGTATGGTGGAAAAAAATAAGAGGCGACCTAACATACCACCTGAGACGTGGCAGTTTTTTCATAGACAGCTACATCTTTAGGATTCATTTCCTCAGCAGAAGATACACAAATTAATAGTTTATATTTATAATTTTTATATATTTTAGTAATTTTTTACATTTAATTTATGTATTTTTTTCTTAAATAAACAGGCTCCTGCAAAGAAGAGAGTGGAGTCGGGCCACACATTGCACCTAGGCCAAATGGGCCATAATGGTTTTATAGCTACAGTTGTAAGTATATGTGTTATTGTGAGTATATTTTTTATTTTAGTTAAAATGCAAGCAACTAATCTTTCTTATTTGTTTCAATGCAGCGGAAGGATTATGGCCGATATCCTACGAAACATGAGATTGAGTATGCTACACATTTTGGATATCGGCGTTTGAGCGAGTATATGCGAGATCATCCTGATGCCTTTGTGAGTATTATTAAATTTTATATAATTATTTTATTTTTATGAATGGTTTCATTGTTTTATTTATTTATGTTTTTTATATGTAATACAGGAGTATTATGGAGAGACAGATATGGATGAGGTGGAGTGACAGACATAGGAGGGATGATCTCGATCGTCACAAGGTGATCATGACGATGAGGATGAGGATGATCATGATATTGCTGATGATGATGATGATTAGGATTTTAGTTGATTATGGCATTGGATTATATGTATTTACATTGATATATATATATATATATATATATATATATATATATATATATATATACATTGATATATATATATATATATATATATATATATATATATATATATATATATATATATATATATATATATATATAATATATATATTTTTCATTTCAGTTATGTTTTGACTTGTGTGTATGGTATTAAGTAATGAAGAGTTTTGTTCTATTGATTGTTATTATTGTTGTTGGAGCAGAACAATCATCAATAGTGATTATATGAAGATCAAAGTGAGAAGACATATGGAAGAATGAAGATTACTTTCAGAGGAAGAAAATGGAATCATAAATGTTTCTTTTGTATATTACTCTTGTAAATAGTTCAATGTATTTTGAAAAGGATGACGAGTTAGACTCGTATATATATCTACAGATACGTATTCATAAGTAGAGAGAGTGATATAGATCAGATAGAGAAGAATAGATGAAGAGGTGATGAACATTGTATGTGTCATCAACCATATGTATGAAAAGTAATGAAGAAGAAAAGATTGTAGAATTCTGCGCGTCGATCTTCTCTCCCATTCTCCTTCTGTGTTTAATCTTTTGAGAAATCCTTTTGCACGTGTCTAAGTCCATAGCTAATCTATCTATGGCTAGAATTTGAGAGATTAATTTCAATCAGGCTGTGAGAATTTTGATTAGGAACATTCATATGTAAGAATGTTCTAAGAGTCGAAAAATCTGGCGCACATTTCATCTTCAAAGAAATGGTCAGTGCTCAGTCCACAGTGTAAAGTTTTACACAAATGAGGGCTTAAAATTTAAGTTGGAAGGTAAGCCATCTATGGCTAGAAGATCTTGATGAAACGGGTTCAGAGTTGGGAGAACCAGTGCTAAGAAGTTGCAGGTGTCAAAGTCGCCATTGCAGAGAAGCACTTTCAGACATAGGTAAAGTGTTTCACACATTTCTCAGTGTGTACTTAATCTTTTTGAGAGATTTAACTTGGCAAAGTTGCGCAACCTTAAGGCGAAGTGTTGTGCAAAGTTTTATCAAAAACTTTACAGGATTGATTAGTCAATGAGTGACTAATCTGCAGCAGACTTTTCTGAGAAGTTGAATTTTTTAGAACTTTCAATATTTCTGATAATTTGGTGAATGATCTCTAAGTTTGGTGGAGTCTAAGGTTAACCTTGATATAGAGGTGATCTAACTTCAAGGTTAACTTGTTCTTTTGGAGATTAACACTCTCCATCAGTGGTATCAGAGCAGGTTGTGCCAAAATTGTAGTAAAGAAGACTCCGACTATTGCAGAAGTACAAATCATTACATCTTGAAGGTGCAGAAGGGTAAAGGCTGAAGAAAACTTGAAGGAAGACATACAAAGAGTATCAAAAGGATCAGAAGGAGCAACATTCGAAGTAAAGGTACATTCATTATCTGTAAAGGTTAAAGTTTTGAGACTACAGGTGAAGTAAGGATGGGAGATAGTCTCCAAATTGAAAAGTTGGATAGAGAGAACTATCCTGCATGGTCTATGAGGATGGAAGCTCACCTTATGAGCAAAGATCTGATAGGATACATCACAGGAGATGAAGAAAAGCCAGAATTCAGAGATCCTAGTGTTCCAACTAGGGAGGAGCTTGCAGATTTGAAGAATTGGATGAAGAAGGATGCTCAAGCAAGAAGCATCATCTACATGGCAGTCAATGACTATTTGCTTCCTCACATTAGAGGACTTGAGAGTGCTTGTGACATTTGGAATGCTTTGGAAGAGCATTTCCAAAATACAACCAAATCAAGGAAGGCTTCACTATGGGCAGAGTTTACTACCTTCAAGAAGAAGGCCTCACAATCAATTTCTGATTATGTGACAAAGATGAAGGACATTGCAGATTCTTTAGGTGCAGTTGATGAAGACATTGAAGAAGACAAATTGGTAAGACAAATACTCACAGGGCTAAGAGGAGATGAGAAATGGAAGCCTTTCATTTTATCTACAGAACTTTCATTAGATCATTTTACTCCTGACTTGAATCAATTGTTAGGTCATATGCTAACTTTTGAGAATGATATCAAAGGAGATGTTGATAAGAGTGCAGGTCATGCAATGTATTCTAAAGACAAGAAGAAAGCCAACAAAGGGAAGCAACAATCAGGTGAAGAAGAAGGTACATCAAACCAAGCAAACTTCATAAGAGGAAGAGGAAATGGCAGAAGTAGAGGAAGAGGCAGAAACAACAAAGATAATGCAAGAGCCTGTTGGATATGTGGTAAGACCAATCATCTATCTCATGATTGTTGGCACAATAATCAAAACAATGGTAATTATCAGAACTTTAATCAAAGAGCAAGAGGAGGTAGATTTCAGAGAGGAAATTTCAGAGGTAGAGGTGGTAGGAATTCTTTTGGAAGAGGTGGTGGAAGAAACTTCCAAAGTCAATCCTATAATAACACCTACTACAACTATGCATCAGATCAAAAGGAGGATTCGACTCTCATTATGAATACATGTGAAACCTCACATGAGGACATGAGAGTGTTCTACATTGATTCAGGATGTAGTAATCATTTAAGTGGAAATATTGCTTTGATGACTGACCTAGATCATAATGCAATTAATCATACAGTTCAGACAGGTGATAATACAAAGCATAAGGTAAAGTCAATTGGTTCAGTTAAAGCTAAGGATGGGAGCACTCTTCTGAGTAAGGTACTTTATGTTCCCACAATTCCAAAGAATTTGATTAGTGTAGGTCAAATTGTGGAAAAAGGTTATGAGGTAAGGTTTACCAATGATGGAGTTTATGTGGAAGACCCTAGTCAAGGGTATAAACAAGTTATTGCAGGAAAGAAAGAAGGAAGACTTTTCACATTGAAGGTACAAGGAAATGTTGGACATGCTATGTTCACATATGGAGAGCAGAAGGTGTCAGAATTGGATCTTTGGCACAAAAGACTTGGACACTTTAATGAAAGAGGTATCAAAGAAATGATTAACAATGATTCAGTGCTTGGAATGCCTAACATTGCAGGTCAACACATGACATACAGATGTGAGGCATGTCAATTAGGTAAGGCTCATAAGCAATCCTATTCCAAGCATGGATTTATGTATTCAGAAAGACTTGAATTGGTGCATACAGATGTGTGGGGTCCTTCAAAGGACTTTAGTATAAATGGTTCAAGATATTATGTCATATATGTTGATGATGCTACCAGGTGGATCACAATTTATGTGATTAAGGAAAAGTCAGAAGTGTTTAATACATTTAAACACTATCATGCATATGCAGAAAGGATTACAGGTCAAAAATTGAAGAGACTAAGGTCAGATGGAGGGGGAGAGTATTTTTCAAATGAGTTCAATGATTATTTGTGGAATGCAGGTATAAAGAGAGAAGTTACTTGCAGGTACTCTCCTCAACAAAATGGGGTAGCAGAAAGAAGAAATAGGACTCTTGTTGAGTTTGCAAGGTCCATGATGAAAGAGAAGAATTGCCCAAATTATTTGTGGGCTGAGGCTGTTAATACAGCTACATATTTGGTTAATAGATTGCCTTGTAAAGCTTTGCAGGGTATGACACCATATGAAGCTTGGTGGGGTAAGAAACCTACCTTGGATCATTGCAGAATATTTGGATGCTTGGCATATGCATATGTGCCATCTCAATTGAGGCATAAGTTGGAGCCTAAGGCAGAGAAGTATGTATTCATTGGTTATGATGATAAGCAAATGGGATACAGGTTGTGGAGTCCATCCACAAAGCAATTTATTGTATCCAAGGATGTTACATTTGATGAGCAAGGTACTTGGTATGCAGGTAAATATAATGTACATGCAGATGATGAAGAAGTAGTGGAACAAAGGAAAGGTAAAGCAAAGATTCAATTACTTGATGAAAGTGAGAGTAATGAAGTGCAGATTGAAGTTGAAGAGAGGCCAAGGTTTGATCCAGAATGTGATGAACCAGAGACCTCAAGAAGTGCAGAAGTTAGGAGATCATCTAGGCACAAATGGCAACCTACAAGGTATAGCTATGATACTTCATTCTTGACTACTAAAGATTATGCTTATTTGGTAAAAGCAGATGAAGACCCTTCTACATATGAAGAGGCCAAAGGGAAGAAGAATTGGGAAGATGCTATGCAAGAGGAGTATGATGCATTGATAGAGAATCAAACATGGGATTTGGTTCCTAAACCTAATAGTCAGAAGATCATTGGATGTAAGTGGGTTTACAAGACTAAAAGATTTGCAGATGGAAGTGTGTCTAGGTACAAAGCTAGACTTGTTGTGAAAGGGTATGCACAGACATATGGAGTGGACTATGATGAGACTTATAGTCCTGTGGCAAAGATGACAACCATCAGGACACTCATTGCAATTGCTGCTTGTAAAGGTTGGAAGTTGTCTCAATTAGATGTTAAAAATGCTTTCTTGAATGGTTACATTTCAGATGAAGTCTACATGGAGCAACCAGATGGGTTCAAAGATCAAGTGAGTCCAAATTATGTATGTAAGCTCAAGAGAGCTTTGTATGGGTTGAAGCAAGCCCCAAGGGCTTGGAATTATAGGCTTGTAAAATTCTTAAATGATCTTGGATTTCAAGCATCAAAGGCAGATAGTAGCTTGCTAGTCAAAGCAAGTGAAGATGGGTTCATTTATGTGTGTATTTATGTTGATGACATAATACTTACAGGTACAGATGATAAGGGAATACAAATGATCAAGAAGCAGATGGAGAAAGAGTTCAAAATCAGTGATTTGGGAAACCTATCATTCTTCTTGGGAATGGAGATCTCTTATACTCAATATGGAGTATATGTGACCCAAGAAAGGTATCTTAAAAATTTGCTAACCAAATTTAAAATGGAAGATTGCAGGGTTGCACCTACACCTTTGGAAGTGAACCATAAATTGTCTAGGTTTGGAGGAGAAGAGTTCAGAGATATGAAACTCTATCAAAGTTTGGTTGGTAGCTTGATTTATGCTACATTGACAAGGCCTGACTTGTCATATGCAGTTGGTGTGCTTTCACAATTCATGCATTGTCCTAGAAAGGAACATTGGATTGCAGGACAAAGAGTACTTAGGTACATCAAGGGTACACTCAAGGAAGGGTTGTACTATGGGTTTACTTCAGATACAAGAATCAAGATATATAGTGATGCAGATTGGGCAGGTAATGTGGATGATAGAAGATCAACACATGGATACTTGTGCTATGTAGGAGACAAATTGATTTCATGG
>CM035416.1:20906383-21006383 GCA_020310875.1 Ceratopteris richardii | reverse complement strand
GGTCGTATTAGGAGAGTGAGATGAAGTATAGATGAATAGATGATGTGTATTGGATGTATCATCCATCATATGTATGAAGAGTTGAATAGGAAGAATATTCAGAGAATTGCGCGTCAATCTTTTCTCTAGTTCTCCTTCTATGTTTGACTTTATCAGAAATCCTTTTGTACAAATCTAAGTCCATAGTTAGTCTATCTATGGTTAAAGTTTGAGAGTCCAATTGCAAACAGGTTGAGAGAATTTTGTGTAAGAACATCTATATGTGAGAAAGTGTTGAGTGTCTTCTGAAACAGGTGCAATTTTGATGGTCAAAGAAATGGTCAGTTCTCAGTGTACAGTGTAAATTTTTACACAAATCAGGAGTCAAAATCTAATTTGGAAGGTAAGCCATCTATGGCTAAAAGCATTTGCTTAAACGGGTTCTAGATTGGGAGAAGTATGTATTAGAAGTTGCAGGTGTCAAAGTCGATTCTACAAGAAGGCAGTTTCAGACATAGGTAGATTGTTTGAAGGATTTCTCATAATCTACTTAAGCTTATGAAGTGTTTTAACTGGAGGAGGTGCGCAAACTCTAGGCAACACATTCTACAAAGTTTCATCAGAAACTTTACACAAATGATTAATCAATGAGTGATTAATGTGGAGTAGACTTTTCTATGAAATGACTTTCTTCACAGTTAGCTAATTTCTTGATAGTTTGGTGCTTGTCTTCCAAAATTGGTTGAAGTTTGAAGTTATTCTTGATATAGAGGTGGTCTAACATCAAGGATAGCTTGTTCTTTTGGAGATTAACATTCTCCATCAGTGGTATCAGAGCAGGAAGTATCAAAATTGAGGAAAGGAAGACCCCGACTGCTGCAGATGTACAAATTTCACATTTTGAAGGTTCAAAAGGATAAAGTCTGGTTGAAAGACTGAAGGAAGACACATAAAAGTTATCAAAAGGATCAGAAGGAGCAACATTCGAAGCTAAGGTATATTCATTCCTTATAAGGATTAAAGATTTGATAGTATAGGTGAAGAAAGGATGGGAGATAGTCTCCAAATTGAGAAGTTGGATATAGAGAACTATCCAGCTTGGTCTATGAGAATGGAAGCTCATCTTATGAGCAAAGATCTGATGGGATACATCACAGGAGAGGAAGAAAAGCCAGAGTTCAAAGATCCTAGTGTTCCAACTAGGGAGGAGCTTGTAGATATAAAGATTTGGATGAAGAAGGATGATCAAGCAAGGAGCATAATCTACATGGTAGTGAATGATTATTTGCTTCCTCATATCAGAGGACTTGAAAGTGCAAGTGACATTTGGAATTCTTTGGAAGAGCATTTTCAGAATACAACCAAATCAAGGAAAGCTTCATTATGGGCAGGGTTTACTACATTCAAGAAGAAGGCTTCACAATCAATATTTGATTATGTGACAAAAATGAAAGACATTGCTGATTCTTTAGGTGCAGTTGATGAAGATATTGAAGAAGGTAAGTTGGTAAGACAAATTCTCACAGGGCTAAGAGGAGATGAGAAGTGGAAGCCTTTTATTTTGTCTACAGAACTTTCATTAGATCATTTCACTCCTGATTTGAATCAATTGTTAGGACATATGCTAACTTTTGAGAATGATACCAAAGGAGATGTTGATAAGAGTGCGGGTCATGCAATGTATTCTAAAGACAAGAAGAAAGCTAGCAAAGGAAAGCAACAATCAGTTGAAGATGAAGGTACTCGAAGTCAAGCAAACTTCCTAAGAGGAAGAGGAAATGGGAGAAGTAGAGGAAGAGGCAGAAATAACAAAGATAATGTCAGAGCTTGTTGGATATGTGGTAAGACCAATCATCTATCTCATGATTGTTGGCATAATAATCAAAGCAATGGTAATTTTAATTAGAAATTTAATCAAAAAGGAAGAGGTGGCAGATATCAGAGAGGAAACTTTAGAGGTAGAGGTGGTAGGAATTTTTTTGGAAGAGGTGGAGGAAGAAACTTTCAAAATCAATCCTATAATAACACCTACTACAATTATGCATCAGATCAGAAAGGAGATTCAACTCTTATTATGAATGCAACATGTGAAGCCTCACATGAAGACATGAGAGTATTTTATATTAACTCAGGATGTAACAATCATCTGAGTGGAAATATTGCTTTGATGACTGATCTAGATCAAAAGGTAATAAATCATACAGTTCAAACAGGTGATAATACAAAGCGCAAAGTAAAGCCAATTGGTTCAGTGAAAGCCAAAGATGGAAGTACTATCTTGAGTAAGGTTCTGTACGTTCCTACAATTCCAAAGAACCTGATCAGTGTAGGACAAATTGTGGAAAAAGGATATGAGGTAAGGTTCACTAATGATGGAGTTAATGTTGAAGACCCTAGTCAAGGGTATA
This sequence comes from Ceratopteris richardii, assembly GCA_020310875.1. NCBI lineage: Eukaryota > Viridiplantae > Streptophyta > Polypodiopsida > Polypodiales > Pteridaceae > Ceratopteris > Ceratopteris richardii. Next base: position 21,003,996 of record CM035416.1, on the reverse strand, counting down.
AACAGATTGTTACAGGAAAGAAGGAAGGAAGGCTCTTCACATTAAAGATACAAGGTAATGTTGGACATGCTATGTTTACATATGGAGAGCAAAAGGTGTCTGAATTGGATCTTTGGCATAAAAGACTTGGACACTTTAATGAAAGAGGTATCAAAGAAATGATTAACAATGGTTCAATGCTTGGATTGCCTAATGTTGCAGGTCAACACATGACATACAGATGTGAAGCATGTCAGTTAGGTAAGGCTCATAAGCAATCATATAATAAGCATGGTTTTATGTATTCAAAAAGACTTGAATTGGTACATACAGATGTGTGGGGTCCTTCAAAGGACTTCAATATAAATGGTTCAAGATATTATGTCATATGTTGATGATGCTACCAGGTGGATCACAATCTATGTGATCAAAGACAAATCAGAAGTGTTTTAATACATTTAAACACTATCATGTATATGCAAAAAGAATTACAGGTCAAAAGTTGAGGAGACTAAGGTCAGATGGAGGGGGAAAGTATTTCTCTAATGATTTCAGTGATTATTTGTGGAATGCAGGTATAAAGAGAGAGGTTACTTGCAGGTACTCTCCTCAACAAAATGGGGTAGCAGAGAGAAGAAATAGAACTCTTGTTGAGTTTGCAAGGTCAATGATGAAGGAGAAAAATTGTCCTAATTATTTGTGGGTTGAGGCTATAAACACAACTACTTATTTGGTCAATAGGTTACCATGTAAAGCCTTGCAAGGTATGACACCATATGAAGCTTGGTGGGGTAAGAGACCTACCTTGGATCATTGTAAAATATTTGGATGCTTGGCATATGCATATGTGCCATCTCAATTGAGGCATAAGTTGGAACCTAAAGCAGAGAAGTATGTATTCATTGGTTATGATGACAAGCAGATGGGTTATAGGTTGTGGAGTCCATCCACAAAGCAATTTCTTGTGTCTAAGGATGTTACATTTGATGAGTAAGGTACTTGGTATGCAGGTACACTTAATGTTCATGCAGATGTTGAAGAAGTTGTGAATCAAAAGAAAGGAAAATCAAAGGTTCAGATATTTGATGAAGAGGAGAACAATGAAGTACAGGTTGAAGTTGAAGAAGTGCCAAGCTTTGATCCAGAATGTGATGAACCAAAAACTTCAAGAAGTGGAGAACTCAGAAGGTCATCTAGGCACAAATGGCAACCTACAAGGTATAGCTATGATACTTCATTCTTGACTACTAAAGATTATGCTTACATGTTAAAAGTAGATGAAGACCTATCCACATATGATGAAGCCAAAGGAAAGAAGAATTGGGAAAAAGCTATGCAGGAGGAGTATGATGCATTGATGGAAAATGAGACTTGGGATTTGGTTCCTAAACCAAATAGTCAGAAGATCATTGGATGTAAATGGGTCTACAAAACAAAAAGGTTTGCAGATGGAAGTATATCTAGGTACAAAGCCAGGCTTGTGTAAAGGGATATGCACAAACATATGGTGTGGATTATGATGAAACTTATAGTCCTGTTGCAAAGATGACAACCATAAGGACTCTCATAGCAATTACTGCTTGCAAAGGTTGGAAATTATCTCAATTAGATGTGAAGAATGCATTTTTGAATGGTTATATTTCAGATGAAGTCTACATGGAACAACCAGATGGTTTCAAAGATCAAGTGTATCCAAATTATGTGTGTAAGTTCAAGAGAGCTTTGTATGGGTTGAAGCAGGCCCTAAGGGCATGGAATTATAGGCTTGTAAATTTCTTAAAGGAACTTGGATTTCAAGCATCAAAGGCAGATAGTAGCTTGCTAGTCAAAGCAAGTGAGGATGGATTTATTTATGTTTGTATTTATGTTGATGACATAATACTTACACGAACAGATGACAAAGGTATACATATGATTAAGAAGCAGATGGAGAAAGAGTTCAAAATCAGTGATTTGGGAAGTTTGTCATTCTTTTTGGGAATGGAGATTTCATATACTCAGCATGGAGTATATGTAACTCAAGAAAGGTATTTGAAAAATTTGCTAATCAAATTTAAAATGGAAGATTGCAGGATAGCACCAACTCCAATGGAAGTGAATCATAGATTGAGTAGATATGGAGGAGAAGAATTCAAAGATATGAAGCTTTATCAGAGTTTGGTGGGTAGCGTGATTTATGCTACATTAACAAGACCTGACTTATCATATGCAGTTGGAGTTCTATCTCAATTCATGCATTGTCCTAGAAAGGAACATTGGATTGCAGGACAAAGAGTACTTAGGTACATCAAGGGCACACTTAAAGAAGGTTTGTATTATGGATTTACTTCAGATACAAGAGTCAAAATATACAATGATGTAGATTGGGCAGGTAATTCTCATGATAGAAGATCAACACATGGATATTGTGTTATGTGGGAGACAAGCTGATTTCTTGGTGCTCTAAGAAGCAACATACAGTTGCTTTATCATCTACAGAAGCAGAATACAAAGGCATGGTAGAAGCTGCAAAGGAATTAATATGGTTAAAAACTCTTATGAAGAGTTTTGATATTGTTCAAAGTACTCCTATCATTTGTGGAGACAATATGAGTTCTTTATATTTGGCAGCAAATCCTGTATTCCATGCTAGAACTAAACATATTGAGATTCAGTATCATTTTTTGAGAGAGAAGGTTGTTGATAAAGTAATAGAAGTTATGCATACTCCTACAAAAGACCAACTTGCAGATATGATGACAAAAAGCTTGGATGGACCAAAGTTGCAAAGGTTTAAAGATATGGAAGGGATAAAGAAGATGCAGATAATCACAATTGATGATTGAGGGGGAGATGTTGGAGCAGGACAATCAACAATTGGTGATTATATAAAGCCTAGCAGTGAAGAGATGAAGAAAAGATTGAAGTCCAACTTCATGAAGTAAAGAGAAGATTCAGATAGTAAAGTTCTTTAAAACATATGTACATTAGCTTTGTAAATACTTCAATATACTTGAAGTAATAACAAATCAATACTCATATGTATATATAGATATGTGTAGATGGTCGTATGAGAAGAGTGAGATGAAGTATAGATGAATAGATGATGTGTATTGGATGTATCATCCATCATATGTATGAAGAGTTGAATAGGAAGAATATTAAGAGAATTGCGCGTCGATCTTTTCTCTAGTTCTCCTTCGGTGTTTGATTTTATCAGAAATCTTTTTGTACACATCTAAGTCCATAGTTAATATATCTATGGTTAAAGTTTGAGAGTCCAATTGCAAACAGGCTAAGAGAATTTTGTGTAGGAACATCTATATGTGAGAAAGTGTTGAGTGTCTTCAGAAACAGGCGCGATTTCGATGGTCAAAGAAATGGTCAATTCTCAATGTACAATGTAAAGTTTTACACAAATGAGAAGTCAAAATCTAAGTTGGAAGGTAAGCCATCTATGGCTAAAAGCATTTGCTTAAACGGCTTCTAGATTGGGAGAACTATGTATTAGAAGTTGCAGGTGTCAAAGTCGATTCTACAGGAAGGCAGTTTCAGACATAGATAGATTGTTTGAAGCATTTCTCATAATCTACTTAAGCTTTTGAAGTGTTTTAACTGGGAGGAGGTGCGCAAACTCTAGGCGACACATTCTACAAAGCTTCATCAGAAACTTTACACAAATGATTAATCAATGAGTGATTAATGTGCAGCAGACTTTTCTGTGAAATGACTTTCTTCACACTTAGCTAATTTCTTGATAGTTTGGTGCTTGTCTTCCAAAATTGGTTGGAGTTTAAAGTTATTCTTGATATCGAGGTGGTCTAACATCAAGGATAGCTTGTTCATTTGGAGATTAACATTCTCCATCAAAGCATCGGCATCATTCATGTACGTTGCACTTTTAATCAATGGTAGAATTGATACTCTTCGTTTCTTTGTAGAAACTATGAAATAAGAAGAGTGATGAGGCCAACGAGGATTGTGTTGTTGTCTTCCTCACACATATCAAAAGGGCAAGGCATGAAAAGTCTAGAATAAAGGCTAAGGATCTAGAGTTCAAGGATGTGTCCTCTAGACTAAAAAGTTTTTCAAATCCCATATCCCTCTTTGGACACTATATTATAGTGTATTTTTCCCTTCTAATAGTAGTTCCTAGGAAACATTTTTCCCTTCTAATAGGAGATATCCCATATAGGTTTAGGCTGAGTGGTTCCATTGATAATGATGAGCCATTCAAACACCCACAAATATGCAAGATGGTAATGGATTTTTCTAAATTGTTCTTGTCACCATTGTGAATGATCATCATTTTCCACAATAGGGACTAATCCTTCTCTATTTCAATAGCATTGAAGTCACGATGTCATGTTGTAGAGTGCCTTACATGGTATTTGCTTGACCTTCATTCTATTGTTCACCTTTTGCTTTGTGTTGAAATCACATGTACACTTTTACTTACAATAATGTTCGTAGGGTAACGACAAACGTAAATCACACCCTAGACCATAGGTTTGTTAGTGTAACCGAGTCCTTGATAGTTAGTTACTATGATGAAGTCAACAAAAGGTGGGAAGGGACAAGACATTGGTTAATCCTTATTAGAAGCCCCAAAAGCTTTTAATGAGATTGATTCAATTGTTCTCTAATGATGATGATTGTGTCCTAGACTTATTTTTTGGCACAAGTAATTGTGTTTGCAATGTTCCTTAGCCACATATCTTTTGCATTCACCTCTAATTGATCTATTTTTTTTCAGGGGATGACACTGGCATGTGCACTCAAAATGTTTAGGCATTGCATAGTTGAGAGAAAGATGAAGCCCAAGTCAACTTCATTAGAATGTGAATTAATGGTCTCAATGAGTGCCCAGACAAGGACCAAGAGGTTGCTTTCTTTCTTGGCACTATTTGGCTACTCTGTGGAATGGGAAGCTCTGATGGGTAGCTTTTTCTCTCCTAAAAAAACAATTTGGCTTAGTGCTTCATGAATTTGATACAAAAAAATGACATTTGTAATGGCACTTATTGAACAAGAAATTATGATTTTCACTATGAGATAAGGAAGTGAGGCTACGCTTTTCTTCTCATTTTGAAAAGAGAACATGTCTTTTTTCTCATTTGTTATGACTCAGTGTTGATAATTAATTAAAACTCAAAGCTTCTAAAAATTGAGGAGCCTTTTTCCACATGGAAATTTCCTTTTACACTCTATAGATTTCAACTTGCAAACTTCTTCCAAGTTGATTGACTTCTAAGCTATTTTTTGGATACACATCTACTTTTCTATAAGCTTGAAGTTGAACGTTCAACCGTACAATGTAGGCATGAGACTTCGTAGTGTCCATGAGCCGAAAGAGGGAACGAGGATCTCGTGTTCGTGATGATTCTATTATGCAAGTTTCATTGCTGGATCACTGGACATCGAAAGTATTCGTAACAACTATCGGAGATGGAGGATCAAGAAGCTGATGGTATCGGGATTATTTTCTTACTTTGGCAGGATTGCTTGACAACAATGCTTCTCAAAACTTTTAGGGTATACATCTGAATTCTTCATTATGGACAGCTCTTCTGAAAGCTGCTGTGAACATGAAGCTTCTCCCGAGATACCACACTCGTGAGACTATCTATGTTAGAGTCACTTTTTTATTCGTGCGCAATATTTCTCTTTCTGCCTTGGAGGAAAATCTGAATGGGTTCACGCCAAGTATCCACGCGTATCCGATGAGACTCGAGTGTCTTATGAGAACACCTTTGGAAGGATGAAGACATCCATCCATCCATTACATGAAGCTTTTCTTTTTTAAATATAAAGAAGTTTTTTTTTTTAAATGGAGGTTCAACCGAAGCCTACTCCCCCGGACTTTAACTTTGAAATTGCAACTGTACAAGTGAATGGGCATAGTACCCGCGGGACCCCCCGTATCCCACAAAGCAGGGGTTAGACAAGGTTACAACTGAATGAGACATGGTTACAACTGGGTTTAACTGGCCTAAGCCATAACATGTCCAGCCTGGGACTTGAACCCTGGACCTCCGCCTCAAGAGGCCAAAGCTCAACCAACTGTCCTACAGGACGTGGATGATATATAAAGAAGTTCAACCTTAGCATTACATGAAGCTTTTAGAGCATATGCTGCTGCGGTAGGTAAATGTGCACATTCTCCGAGGAGCATAAGCAGTGAGACCATGCATTGCATTGCAGGAGAGGCAAAGAGGCTCGTTAAGAAGGGGAAACGCCGACTTCTGCTGCCTGCCGCGTCAATGCAGGGTCGATTCGGAAGGCTAATAAATCCTTCGTTGATCACAGATCTTGTAAGAGACTATAACTCTCTCTTTTGAAAGAAGAGTAGGCTATTGAGCGGCTATTTTGCTACAGCTAAGCAGAACCATGTACGTCTCGAGGCTCATCCGATAGAGATTCCATAGCCGGGAATTCAACCAGAGTTCTTCTTTCCAGGGATTTGAGTCACATGCATTCGCTTCTCAGGAAGCGTACCAGTGGAACCACTGCTCATATTTATATTTTGATTTTGCCCTGCATATTGATTAAGAAGGGGAGGGGAACCGCGACGAACGCAGACGAATGGTAACTTATAGACAGATGGATGGACGAGTGACGATTCGCCAAGCTTAAGGCTAGCGAGTCGCGACATTGCGTTCGACCTTCAGAGCGTGAGAAAGAGCGGGACCCATGAACACTGCAGGACCTCGTCGCTTTCGGGTGGAAGTCGGGAGTCGGGACGGTGAGTATAGCGGTTTAGGGCTACGCTCTTAGTGTAGACAAGATGAACTCGTCGTCTTATGTGAAAAAGGTAGAGCAGTTTTCAGAACGCTTCAGTAGAGTCAGTCCGAGGATGCCTAGAGAGATGGACATTTCATCTGTACTCTAGAGAGCATATATCAACCTGGCATCGCATAATTCGTATTGTGAGAGTCCGGATTGAAAGACAAGGGATGCTGTTGTTGAATGGTATTGGTTGATCCTTTACGCAGCAGCAGGAGAAAAATGGAAAGGAGATAGGGGAAGGGTGGGTTTATGTGCATGTGTGGAGAGAGAGAGAGAGAGAGAGAGAGAGAGAGAGAGAGAGAGAAAACGTGAATTCAGAGCTTCGATGAGAGCAGAGAAGTAATCTAGACAGGAGGAGCAAAGCAAGGGGATGCCTGACAGAAGAGCAAAACAAGGGGATTCTTGTCTGCTTGGCCTGGGACGAGAGCAGAGAAATAAGCTAGACAGGAGGAGCAAAGCAAGGGCATGCTTGACAGAAGAGCGAAACAAAGGGATTCTTATCTGCTTGGCGTTGGAGATCAGCCGAGGTCTATTTGCGTGAGCGAAGTGCTGGAGATATCGCGGGGTTTTATCGGCAGTCTGCTGATGCAATACGCAGAGCTATAAAACTTATCTATAAGTAGATATACTCTGTGAGAGAGAGAGAGAGAGAGAGAGAGAGAGAGAGAGAGAGAGAGAGAGAGAGAGAGAGCTTTACTGAGACGAACAAATGCGCAATGGGCAAGTGGCGGCTACGATTGCAGTCTATCATGCCCAACGTGTGGTACCGCCGGCTGAAGACGGAATTGGGAAGACGAGCAGGCGCTGTGGGACAGCAGTCCCCTGCCCTTAACTATAAGCGATGGGTGTCCCAGCGGAAGCAATTGGCCATCTCTTCCAAGAGGCTTCTGTTTCTGGCCTCATCTTCCGTAAACATCTGCTCTAACACTGCTTCCGCTTCTAAAGATGAGGGGCAAGCGACGAAGATGTCAACATGGTGCCACAGAGAATCCTCAATCAATGATGGACCCAGCGTTACGTCCAACGAGGAGCGTCAGATTGACAACCATACCGGTGCGGCGTCGTTCGTAGCCCCGACTGAAGAGATGTTTCACCGAACTGCGCAAATCCATGATATAAAAGCGGCAGAAGCAGTGAAGCAAGCAGATTGCAAACTGACTTCCCAAGGAGTTGATTGCACTTTGAATGTGTCGCAGTCACCTCAACAGACGCGGTCTTTGTTATCTCCAGACCCAGTGCCCAATAGCAGCTTCCAGCTTAATGTACAAGAGCTGAACACGAAACTGAAAGCCCTCAGTTACGAGGAAAGAAGAACCTACGGCGCCAGTCCTCTCCTCGCCGTAGCGGGCACACTCAGTCCTGTCAACTATAAGCTCGACCTGGAGTCCATGGTAGAATCCTCACCTGATCCAGGCGCCGGAAGACTCACTGCAAAGAAACTATTCCCTGAGGAAATTAAGATTCTCAGGAATGAGCCTTGCAGTTCTTACGGCTCCGCAAGCTGTTTCACTGCGCAAAGTCACACATCATCTGAGGACACAGCCTTCACCGCCAAGGCTTCTACAAGTTCTCTATGGGAGAAAGACCTGTCCTCTCTTCCAAGTGAAGGAAGTGAGCTGTATGGAGCAGAAGAGAACAGTTCTGTACGATGTATGAAACGCAGATCAAGGAGGGCCCGCCAGGATGAATTCACTAGGCAGAGGAGCCGGATGAATGAAACAAGAATGAATTTCCTGTGGGGATTGGATGAGGTCAATCATGTGAGTGATTCCCTGTCCTGTGATGAAGGCATTTATCAACGTGAACGACTACTGCAAAACGTTTATTTACTGCAGAACCTAAAGGACGACGTACCTGGGCCTACAGCTCGTTTCCGTTCACCATACACTCTGGAAACTCGAAGCCTGCGATCCTATAATCCAGACTCACATCTTGAAAAGCGTCAGGAAGGCGACCGCTATATCAAACATAGAAGGAGCGTTTCCAACGAGTCCTTATTTCTTGAGTCGACAGCTATAAGGTCAGGGATGAGTAAGTTCAGCCCTTTGCAGAATCTAGATATTTACGACGATCTGAATCTTAGCCAATGCAGTGATTCAGCGTTTAGTGATACAGAGCTGGAGACGGACAGCAAACATGTAAACGGTACCACACGGGCAACGCTCAAAGAAATGGATAAGCAGATTAGACAGTCTCCGATGACAAACATACGTTTGCGGCATTATGCAGCTTCACCACTGTATGATAAACCATCAGGACAGCTTCGGTCTCCCAGTAGATGTGCGTCCGTATATTTGGACCGCTCACCTGCGTTGTCAAGAAGCAAAAGCACTAGCGATTCATGCGCTTGCAGTCTTGACCATGGCATAAATTGTTCTGACAGGATACATCTTGACAGAAATACTCCCTGTTCGGTAATCACAAGAAACCGAAGCAGAAGTAGATGGAGACCAAGCTGTAGAAGCCATGATATCATCAAGTCCTTGCTACTGAAGAATATGAAATTAGAAGTTAATCCTGGCTCTAAAACCGTCGTCACACCGTCGAGAATGCAGTCACAGATCTGTCAGCGTGACGCTCAATGTAAAGGCTGTGCCGAGAGGATGAAAGCATGGGAGCTCCTGTCTCCTAAATCTGCTTGCAAGTCGAAGATATCGAAAAGGAATGATAATTTCTCTTTGGATGGTGATGACTATGACGGGGATGTGAGCTTTAGAAGCTTAAACGAGCCACCAACGGCAACCTTCTCTGAGAGAAACACGACTACAATGGATTATGAGAGCCCTTACAATAGCATTGAGGCCACTGTGTGCAGGAGCCTAAGTGCAGTAAATGGTACTGCATATCTTCAGCAGAATCTTTTGTCACCTATGCAACCTACGATGACGGCCATGCGGCGATCCATTGATGACCCTGAAGATGAAGTGGATTGTGCCTCACCTGTAATGATTAATATACCGGCGTCCTACAAATTAAACAAGAGGATTGCAGGAGATGAACAGATGGAGGGTAATACTCTAAAAGCTCAACAGCAAGGCCCACTTGATGCTAGTTCGAGGAGTGAGGATGTGAGTACACATGATGGCAAGCCTGGAACCTTTGAATCTTTTAAGGATATGGAGTGCATACCTTCATGGATGAAGAAGCAGCTGGTCCATAGGGACACCGCTTGCTTCCCGCCATCCATGTCTAGGAGCTGCAGCGGGAGAGAAGCATCAGATGCGATGATGGAGAGCAGCAGGTCCACTCCAACGAAAGCGCGGGTTGAGAAACATGAGGTTACCGAGGGTGGTGATAAGGGTAATGATTATGAGAGTTTTGCGATGGTAAAGTCTACCACTAATCCAGGGCAGGATTTCAAAGAGTCTATGATGGAGATGGTGCTTCATAAGCGACTCCATGATTCTTTTCAGCTAGTGGAACTTCTTCAGTGTTACCTCTCTCTCAATTCCGCTGTTTACCATGATGTAATAGTGAAGGCTTTCATTGAGCTTTGGTCCGAACTCTTCAACCCAGACAAGTAGTCTCTCACCCGCTTCAATGTATTGGAAATGTGTGAAATTATGTTCTCTAATTCATATGTTTTGAGCAGCACGACTTTATGATAACCAATTTCTGGCCTCCTTTCGCTTCTGTATTTTTCGTTGGTTAATATTGGAAATATTTAGAGAAATAAAAATATTTTACGCATGTAGACAGAAAATAAAAGGGAATATACGAATCACTAGTAATTTGGTAGGGAATCCTTTCTGACTTTATCTTTCTCTCTTATTTCTCAATACTCTGGCAAATCGTGACGAGCCCCCTCGCTAATGGTTGGCTTGGATTATTCCGTTCTTGAGTGCGTTTCCATGGGTCCGAGTTTTTCAAAATGCATTTCCAAAGTAATTGATTGTGTGAGGTTGTCAAGAAGCTCACTAGTGATTTGGGTAGAATTAAGTCCATTGAGCATAGGCGTGCAAATATTTCAGTCAGCCACTACATTAAACTTTTCTTTTCTCTAGCTAAGCTCAAAATCAAACCCTTGAAGGGTCTTTGCCCATCAAGTGACACCACTTCTTCAAAGCATGGACTATTGCATACAAGTCCTTCTCATATACAGAGTAATTGTTCGGTTCTAGATTTTTTCTCTCAAAAGCCAATAATCAACCATCTTTAACTAAAACTGCTCCTATAACAAAACTAGTTGTGTTAATCTCAACCACAAAGGGTTTATTGGGATCTACTATATGTAAAAGTGGAGTTGTAGCAATTATCACCTTCAACTTTTCCACCCTTTGCTTCTATTCCTCTCCCCAATGAAAGGTTTTCCCTTTCCCTTTAAGCTATTTTGTCGTCAGGACAACAATTTTGTGATAATTCTTAATAAATCTTTGATAGAATCTTGATAAATCTATGAAGATTTTCAGCTCTTCCAAGTTTTTGGGATGTGGCCATTCCATAATACCTATACTTTCTCAAGATCCATCTGGATTCTATCTTGGGAGACTATATGCCCAAGATGCCTAAACTCTATTTTGAAAAATTCAACTTTGACTCCTTGGCAAAGGGTGAATTCTCCCTCAAAACTTGGAATACTTAGCTGTTCCAAGTGTTCCTGTTCTAATCTATTATAAATATATCATCTAGAAAAATTACTACAAAGTGCCCTAGATATGGTCGTAGTTCACTATTCATGAGCTTCATGAACATGGCAGTAGCATCTCTCTCTCCATGAATACAAACTTTAATTCCATTCCTCATAAATTCAAGAGTGTTATGATACGATGATCAAGATCATGACTATACAATAAAAAGATCTCATGTACATGCTTAGAATGAAAAAGACTATAAAAATCTAAAGACCAGATGCCATACCTTATAGGTTTCTTGCTTTCCCTTTGAGATCTTCTAAGTGATTGATTGGATGACTCTGGAATGTCTTCCAATTTTTTGGAATTTGCTTTGCCCTTGGACTTCCAAGCTTTGAAATCAATTTGTTCTTCATCTTATGAGTTGACATCCTCTCATGTATGTGATTCTTCTTGAGTCAGATTTGGAAAATCATTGCCCAAATCATAGGGTAGCTTTATTTTCCTGCAATCATCCTCAAACCAATGGTTATTTTCATCAAATACCACATCCCTAATAATTGTAAATACTTTGTAGTGGGATTATATAACCTATATCCTTTCTGATTTTGATCATAGCCAATGAATATGCATCTTTCAGCTTTTGGATCAAGCTTTCCCCTAATCTTTGAGGGTATGTGTGCATAAGCAATGCACCCAAAGATCTTACAATGATCTAAAGAAGGCCTCTTTCCATTGCATGTCTCATACGATGTTATCCCATCCAAAGACTTGGATGGAAGCCTATTGATTAAGTAAGTGGCTGTGGAAACAACCTCTGCCCATAGATAATAAGGGGGTTTTTTCTCATTCAACATGGATCTTGCAACCTCTACTATTAATCTGTTTCTTTTCTCTACAATGCCATTCTGTTTAGGAGTGTACCTTGTTGTAATCTCTCTCTTTATGACTCTATCCTATAAGGAGTAGTCAAACTCATGTGAGAAATACTCACCACCTCCATCATATCTAGGCCTCTTCAAACTTTTGCCTGTTTGATTCTCAATCAATGCCAAATACTTCTTGAAACAAGTGAAGACTTCATCTTTATGCTTCATAAAATAAAGTATTGTCCATCCTTTACAAGAGATTATTCATGTGCTAATACATGAATGCACATATGAACTTTAGGATAAGTCAAGCATTTAGGCTTGGAGTAATTGCACCAACATATGTGCCCATGCAAGAGAACCTTGCAGACCTTTTCACGAAGGCTCTGCCTAGGGGAGAAGTTTGAAGCTTTTCGCAAAGGTTTGGGCTTACTTCCTGTTGGCAGTAGTCAAGGTACCCAAGGACTCACAAGACAAGGAAGTCAAAGAAGGGATTCAGAGCGAAGAGAAAGCACAAGCAGACAAAGTAGTCAACGAAGATCTGGCAAGTAGGCCGTCCAAATCGTTCCATGAAGTAATACTTCCTAAATAGTGAATTTAGTCACTCTACATCATTGTAAATACCATTTCACCTTTTTGTAGCTCCATTTTGTGCAAGCCAAGGAGTCCTTGAGCTTGAGGAGCATTACAAGTATCTACCTATCAATTTTCATATTTTTAGACTCCCTTTGAGCCCTCAAATAGGCCCTAGAACCTAATTTTTAACTAGGCCAGACACTAGGTCTGGACAGGGCCAAAGCTAATCAAAAACTATAAATAGAGCTAGGGAGCTCATTTTTGAGGTTAGATTGTAATAGATTTGAACTTGTAAGAGCACTTTTAATGTAATCTAAAGAACTCCATTGTCTTTCTCTTTGTCTTGCCGTGTGTGTGTGTATGTGTGTGCATGTTAGTGTGCTTCTCACTCACGCACTTGTGCCATCACTTGTTCGAGGTCTTCATACCATCCTCACGTCTTCCCAGATTGACATTAAAGGAGGTGCTCCTCATCACTGAGCTACACCAAATTTTGGCGCCGTTGCCGGGGATCGAGCTTTGAGGACGAGCCTGTGATGGTAAGACGTAGAGTTGTGACGTTGGCGTTGTAGGTAATTTCTTTACTTTTTCTTACTTTTCTCTTTCTTACTACACCATCATCATCACCATCATCATCCTCACCGTATCCGATCTCCATCTCCATCATCACAAAAATTTCAGTTTTTTGATCATATCTCCTTTCCCCTCCCATTCCACTCATTCCACTTGTGAGAGAGAGCGAGAGAGCGATTTGTGTGCACTATTTTTGCATGTTTCTTGAGTTTTCTTGCAAGATCTGGCTGTCCCATCATCTCCAGCATGCTGCGCAGGTACGGAAAAGCTCGGTCTCGTCTCTGTGTCGCAGACCTTGTCGATCGCGATCGACAGAAAAATTTCTTATTTGGTAAAACAAAGTACACCACAATGACACACAAGATGAGCACATTCTAAATCACCAAACACAGTAAAAGAATTCCGAGTTCCTCTGTCAATCGCGACCGACAGCCTCTGTCAATCGCGACCGACAGCCTCTGTCAATCGTGACCGACAGCCTCTGTCAATCGCGACCGACAGGCCCCATGACCGACCAACTGCCACGTAGGATTCAATCAATCGCGATCGACACCGTCGATCGCAACCGACTAAAATTTGACGATTGACACTAGAATTCGCGTGTACACGTATCCATCGCGACGGATAGGCCCACGATTGACAGAAATTTTGTCGGAATTCTCCCAAAAAGTGTCGATTGCGATTGACACCATCGATCGTGATTGAGAGGACTCACGACTGACTCTGTCAATCGCGATTGACACTGTCAATCGCGACTGACGTGTCAATCATGACCGACAGCCAGGACGGACACCTCTGTCAATCGCGATTGACAGACCTGTCGATCGCGATTGACAGGCTTTTTCAGCCAAATTTCTAGGGTTTTTTATTCCAATTTTGGGGTAATTTTGGGCATACATGTCAAATAATTAGCACTTTGTGAGGTCCCTACACACGTATTTTTGAGAACAGTCCTGTGATCTGTTAGCCTGTTTGAACCCTGTTTTAGCCCGAGAATCGTGAACTGTCATAACTTCCTCATACGAAATCCGTTTGCTATGATTCTTGTTTTGTTGGAAAGCTCGTGGGGAGTACAACCAAAACTTCCATTGGCTACGGTAAAATTGATATCAAGATTATTAGATATAGTATTTTGAAGTTGACCATATCCAGGGGGAACAAAACCAAGGGATCTCTAGAATTGTTTTCCATAAAGGCATAGTGCAAATTAATATCTGAATTACATGCATGAAAGTGATCTGTGTGGCATTTGAATTTAAGTCTTGAGCTAACTTGGGACTTTTACAGGTCGATTGAGAGCACTTGAGGGCATCCAAAGCAAGGGCTTTTTGCAAGCTTGGGAACCGGGTTCTTGAGCACCAAAAAGCAAGGGATCAGCAAGTGAGGTTGGAATACTCTCAACTCCCTTTGTCAATTCTTAGCTTAGGCTACACGTGAATAGTGCTAGAAGTAAGTCAGGGCAACGATAGGCACGAGACAAGTCAAAGACTATCTAAGAAGTCAAGTTCAATTCAAGAGATAACCTGTGTGTGACCGATAACTTTAAAGGAAAAGAACCTAATGTGGAACGATAAACTTAAAGTGTGGAAATTAACTCAAGTATTCCTGACGACGTGATATCAGACAAGATCATAAACACGATAATCAACTAAAAAGAACCAAGTGACTGATACAAATTGATTGGCAACGAGGCTGTACCTTGGGTAAAATTGGGATTGCTCAGTTAGGCATATGAACCTTAGATCAGGACGACACCTAGGGAGAGATAGACAGAGTCTTAGGTCTTCAGAGGCTAGTGTCAATCATACTGCTAGGTCTTGGGCCCAGCAGTTGAGCCATCATTCTCACTACCCTAGCTCTGAAACTAGTGAGTCTGAGATGTCCCACGGTATGGAGAGACCTACAGGAAGTTCAGGTGTGCCATATTTACATAGGGTAGAAGGCCCCTACAAGATGCAACTGGAATACCTTAGGACCAACCGATTAGGCGCTAGCATCTATGAGGATGGCCTAGGAAGATCTGTGGTCCAGATTAAAAACTTTGACCAACCCATTGGAATTGAACATCCAGCTGTCAAGTTTGAAAATGGAGCATACCTTGACAAAGAAGGAACCATATACGGAGTCACCAGCCACCGAGATAGGATAGATGAATTTGGTAATGTGATCCCAGAAACGGATATAGGTGACCTAGAGCAAGGGAAAATGGGTAAAGAACTTAAAACCCCCCAAGGCAAATCAGTGCTTACTAGAATTATCACGCCAGAGTGGATTCCCCAGGACAATAAGAGCATAGATCTGGTTCTAAATCGAGAAACTGATGAAGCCTTCTAGAGGTATAAGCCTAATCAATCGAATGAGGTAGGAATGATCACAATCTATGAGTTCAAAGATCCTCATAGCCCAGACAAGGTGACCTATCTAGACAATACTTCAGAGAGGATCTTTGTGGTCACCAAGCATGGTAGGCATGCCTACACTTGGAAGGGTGAATTTATTTTTCCCCAACCAAGATCTAATGTCTCTTTTGGCCACCAAGGGGCTGGAACATCCCAAGCTCATGGAGCTCAAAGAGACAGGAATAGAGAAAGACCTGAGGTAAGTTTTGCTAACCCATTGGGAAGAGAAAGGATGAGAAGAAAGACGGGTAGAGAAGAAATCGAGAGACCAAGAGCCCCGAGGAACCTAAGAAATGCTGATGATTTTCCTTTGCCAAGGCCCAGGGAACACACTAGAACCTTGAGGCCAACCCAGCTGGTTAAGTCCATGAAGAACTACTTCGATGGCACTGGAGACCCATATGATCATGTGGCCAAGTTTAGGCAAGTCTTGAGAGCTGAACAAGTTGAGGACATGTTCACGCAGTACAATGCCTTTGGTCTAACTCTTAGGAACACCGCTCTTACGTTTTTTCAACCACTAAATGAAAGACACTTCAAGAACATAGACCAACTTCTAGAGGCTTTCATTATTGAATTTTCTAAGAGTGGCATAGGGCATAAAACTTCCTCACTGATTCATAGCTTCAAGCAAACCCCTGAAGAGACGGTCAAACTTGCAGGAAGAAGGTTTAGGCAATATCTAGAGAGATATCCTGTTTCTGAGTTACCCACACCAGCCAAACAAGTGGCTTTATTCCTAGATGGACTACTAAGTACAAAGTTGAGATCATACGTGTACTTAAAGGACCCGAGGACCATAGAAGAGTGTGTACGCTGTCGGAGAGATTCTCTCTCCTTAACCGGATATCTCAATCTTTTATTTTGACATAATAATTGTCGAACTAGTGACTAGTATTATCGAAGACATTCAGATGGTGCGAATAAAAAGTCCTGTAAACATACGATTGAAATGTTCTTTCATACATACAATGTTTGAACATGATAATTTTCATGGAGCAAACAATGAAGCTATACGTGGATATGAAGATATAGGTGGCAATAATGATGGATGCTTCGAATACGGGAAGAATCAAGAAGTAAATATTTCAAGATATCTTTTGTGAAGAATATTTTCCCTAAATCAGCAACGTTTTATTTTCATACTATTGTGAACTACAATATTTAGTGGATGCTTCATTCTGTTGTTCCTCACTTACGTGGAGGATGAGCATAATAGAAAGCACTACATGCATTAGTATGCATGATGGCACATATTACTGTACTTCAACTTCTTGATCACGAATCAAAGTGGGAGTTTTTGCATGGAGGAGGACGGATGCGTCCATTCACCACAAAAAGTACTCGAAGCAAAAAGGGAACTGGAGGGAGGCGTGCATGCATTGGAGGAGGACGCTAACAAATAAGAGAATGCAGTGAAGGAGAATGCATTCAGAGGGCGCTAACAGATAATCTCTCAGTTTTTTAGGACATACGCTCCGCGAGATATGGGGGGCTTGCTCTCTTCTTTTGGAAAGAATTCAGAGGAATAGAAGGGGAATAAGGAGGAGCGTGGAGTGTGCGCAGAAAAAGGAGGGATAATTGGTCAATGTTATTTTCTCTTCTATCATGATCTAGCGGAACGACTTCTTCTTCTAGAGGGGGGGTGTGAGAATCATCTAAAGAAAGAGGCCAGTTGAGATGATGTTCAGCAGGCGATATATGGATGAAGGCGACTCCACGTGTGTTTTCTGGAAACGCTGCGTTTATTGAGAAATATCCATCTACAGAAATGCCTCAAAATACGTCAAAACCCCTGGCACTGTGAGGAGGAGCTGGATCGCAGAGGAAATTACTCATTTGAATCAAAGAAACATTAAGCTACAAATAAGGAATGAGGTACGGAAATCAGTTCTGCAAGTATCATTTTTTATATCTTACTTCAAATTCAATGACGATGTTGTACCTGAGGTCATACATTCGAATTCTGCAAACACTTTGTGAATCTATATAACCATGTAGTAGTTGTTCTCTGATCTAAAAGGCATCATCGTATCTGTGCCTATGCATGCTATATATATATATAAATTGTTGAATACAAGTTTATGATAAATCAAACGGTGATGAGTTTTAGTAGCATAGCAAGTATGAGTTGCGGTGTGATTGCTTCCGCATCATTGAGTTTCAAAATTATTCTTTGTTCATATTCATAATTTTTTCGAATCAATAAGATTTTGAAAAGGTTTTATGTTGCACACAGATTCATGGTTGAGTAATCCTGCAATAAATATCCGCATGAATTGTGCATACATCTTTGAAACTCCGTGATGCCCTCTTGACAATAATCTAGTTCTGCATAATCAAAAGCATAACACATAATCAGGAGAGCAGAATATGTTTTGGAAAATTGTGATGCGCAAACAAAGTCAACTCCATCGAGAGTATCTTTTGAATTATAAACAGTGAATTGCTATAATGTTTTATGATGTTATGTTACACAGCACTCAAGAAAGTATGTTGCGATGATTTTGTTTTCTGATGTATTAAAATTCACTGTTAATTTCTTGCGCTTGTAAGGCTCCACTCCAGATATAATTATGATCTGTTGTGACACCGTTTGTGACAGATTCACATCACTTCTCTCATGCCGATCTGTAGTCTTCTTCATCATAATTAACAATTTGAACTATGACGATTTTTAAGGATATCGACTGAACAAAGGCATTTGCGAAGCTGAATTTCATAAGTTTTGAAAATCGCTTTCTCAGAGTTCCAGTATACAGAGATGAGAAATTCTCTCTAATGCTAACCATTTTCGCAATCAAAGTATTATACATCTTGAAATTCTTTAAAAATGAGCCGAAGGACCGAATTCCGTATCTTTTGTGTTTAAAGCGGATAGACTTGTTGATTGAATTTTAGAAAGTTTTATTAGTTACTTTTCTTTTCATATTTATATTGTCCATTTTTTTTCGATCTTGCACGGCTTCTGCAAATATTCATATCATCATAAAATTTTGCATAAGTTGTGGATCCAACCACACTTTGTCAGAGCTGTAGAAGGTCATGAATAACTGAGTGTTTGAGTCTACATGGCTTTGATGCTCTCTAGCGCTGAATAATATATGTATGTACAGTTGTTTAGAAACTTGTTCTAGTTGTTACTCTTGACTCAATTTCTGTTGTTTCTTTTTGTTCATGCATTTGACATGATCTATAGGATCTAAAGACTTATGACCTTAAAAAACGTTCAGTTAATAGATTAACTTCGTTACGAATAGATTTCCAATGAATGATGTATTTGCCTTTAGCATTCAATTGAAATTCGATGAATTGGTTCATTACTCGTTCCTGCTTATGACTCTGAAGGCAAATGCGTATGTAACAAGTCCATAATTCTAATGATATTGGCTTATATAGAAATCAAACCTCAAACATAATTGAAATCTTCTTTTAAGTTTGCAAGACTAGTTGAGATTGTTCATACTCAAATTCTTAAACATAAAATGTTCTTCGACAATTGAAACATGTCATCATAATCTGATGACTTATACGAAGCTTAATCAAACTCCTTGAGTTTTCTGTTACCTGAGCTTGCTCCAAGTCACCCGGCGTGCGCCGTATTTTTTTGGCGGTTGCCCTGATCCACCGACCGTCGTTTTCGCTCCGACACTTTGAACCTGACGTGAAACAAACGGCCTTGCAGCTCAGGTACATGTTTCTGAACTGTTTTCTCAAATGAATGCCAAGTAATGTATGTTTGATGAATGTATAACCTCATAGCTTGTTTTTCGTTTATGTGGTGCTTCTTTGATATTCAAGTGTGAGTTATGGGCAAAAAGCAGCATACAAACATGAAAAATATACATCAATGTAAAGAATCTTTTGAAATTAATTTACAAGAGCATAATTCAACGAGTATTGTTATTGATGAAGCATATGTGAACGCATTGATAGATCAACATTGGAGAAAATGGGAAGATAAATTCATAGAAAGGGAAAATAAGGTCAATGAAGCTCTACAAAAGACATTTAGAATGATTTTGACTTTAAATGATACGCTTAAAGCTATGCCAGAGACTTTACAAGTATTAAGAACTAGTCTTAGAACTTGGAAAGAGGAAATGAATGCTGAGTTTCAAGAAATGAACCAGAAGTATGAAATATTATCTAAACGAATACAAGATTTAGAGCTAGCTAAATGTGAGCATGAAAAGGAGGGAATGAGCCAAAGTTTGTTTATAGATCCTTCATCTATAACACATGCTCATGATTTTAGTAAATCTAGTTGTAGACATTCATTAAGACCATCAAATAGGACTCGAATGAGACCTTTGCAGTGTTTTTGGTGCGATCAATATGGCCATGCATTTTGGAATTGCAGGTCGTATGAAGATGCACGAAAACGGAAACTAGTGGTTGAATTTGAAAGAAAAATTTGTAATTATCAGGATCGATCACCTTTAAAATTAAATCTAGGAAGGGGTGGAATGAAAGAACTATTTAAGGAGGTTCAAACTAAACCTAATCCATGTGAAAGTAAAAAAGTATGGAAGCTTATCATACATATGAACATTCAAACAAAAGAAGAAATAAGAGAGAGGACATCAAACCAAAAACAAGAGCTAAAAGAAGAAATCAAAATGATAAAACTAAAGGAAGAAGATCAAAAATCGATTATAGAAGAGCAATTGGAAATTGATATAGGTGATTTTGAGCATGAAATACAAGTAGGAGCAATGAAACTTAATAATAATTTACAGATTTCATTTGATCCAATGCTCCTTTCTAATGAGGATTTGTTTGATCAAGTCAAGCTTAAACAATTTCAAACTCAATTTAACAAACATGAACATAATCAATTTAAAGAAGAAGGAATTAAACAAGAAGAGACCAAACAAAGTATTATGAATCAAAACAAACAAACAAATGAAATAGACAAGCAACTTCTTGATCATATAATTAAACAAATCGAAAACAAAATGAATATAAATTCACAACAATCAAAACCTTTAAAACTTAACAAGAAAACTAAGAATGTACCATTGAAGAAAATAGAAGAAATGATTAAATTAAGAAATGATTAAACTAAGAAATGATTAATATATGTGACAAGAATAGATGAATCAAATTGTTTTGGTTTTCTTTTACAGATGACACGTTCAAACCGAGAAATAATCCACATTCTTTTTTATAATTATGATGAATAACAATTTATGAATTTTTGTGAATGTTTTCTATCCATGAAGAATATTTATATGGGAGTTACAACCTACTTCCTCATCAAAAAGGTATTTATATGGGAGTTATAACCTACTTCCTCATCAAAAAGGTATTTATATGGGAGTTACAACCTACTTCCTCATCAAAAAGGTATTTATATGGGAGTTATAACCTACTTCCTCATCAAAAAGGTATTTATATGGGAGTTACAACCTACTTCCTCATCAAAAAGGTATTTATATGGGAGTTATAACCTACTTCCTCATCAAAAAAGGTATTTATATGGGAGTTACAACCTACTTCCTCATCAAAAAGGTATGTATATGGATTTTGATGAATTTCATTAATGAATCAAATATGGTTTTTCTAATCAAGTTTGTGAGTGGTTTGATGCAGGTCAAGCAAGAAAAGACAAATTGATGGAAGCTACAAAATTTAACTTAATGTTACTTTGGGAGTTTTACAGATGAACCATCTAGAAGTTTTGAATTGAAAAATTTGGTTTAAATGTGCTAATACTTATGTTTTTTTCACGAGTTTGTTTTTCAAGATATTTTTCAGGTTCAAGATGACGAATGGGAGTTTGTTGACAACAAAGATTTTCTTCACGAGTAGAATAGGAAAAACCTTTTACTTCCAGTTTTGCACCATTTATTTAAGCGTGCATTTCAAGTATGCATTAAATTATGTATGAACACATATTGAGTTTTGCCCTTAGGTGCACGTTCATTTGCACCATTATCAAATTGTAACAATGCATTATGAAATCTGTGAAAAAGTTCTAAGTATAGGAGATAGAAAACCTCTTCATCAAAAGCTCTTACCTCATATGCACCATAATTTTGAAAATGCACATAAAGTATGCATAGTAGGGTCACACTACATGACCATGCATTTAGGCACAGTATTACCCTTGCACATAAGAGTGATTGTAAGGATTTATGTAATTCCACATTGCTATGTATGTGAGTGAGTGCACAAGCCTCACCATCAGAAGCCATTCTCTTTATTGATTGCACCATTAATTTTATACATGCATTTTCAAAGTGTGCATATAAATAGGGCTAATTACGCAGCCGTGCATAAGGCACTTTGACTTTAAAACCCATGCACATATTCTGCTATGGAATTGATGTTATTATTAAGCAGACAATAGGTTCTCAGGTTGGCGCATCCGGAGGATGCACAGGTTTGGTGGGCGCGGATGTCGGAGAGATTCTCTCTCCTTAACCGGATATCTCAATCTTTTATTTTGACATAATAATTGTCGAACTAGTGACTAGTATTATCGAAGACATTCAGATGGTGCGAATAAAAAGTCCTGTAAACATACGATTGAAATGTTCTTTCATACATACAATGTTTGAACATGATAATTTTCATGGAGCAAACAATGAAGCTATACGTGGATATGAAGATATAGGTGGCAATAATGATGGATGCTTCGAATACGGGAAGAATCAAGAAGTAAATATTTCAAGATATCTTTTGTGAAGAATATTTTCCCTAAATCAGCAACGTTTTATTTTCATACTATTGTGAACTACAATATTTAGTGGATGCTTCATTCTGTTGTTCCTCACTTACGTGGAGGATGAGCAGAATAGAAAGCACTACATGCATTAGTATGCATGATGGCACATATTACTGTACTTCAACTTCTTGATCACGAATCAAAGTGGGAGTTTTTGCATGGAGGAGGACGGATGCGTCCATTCACCACAAAAAGTACTCGAAGCAAAAAGGGAACTGGAGGGAGGCGTGCATGCATTGGAGGAGGACGCTAACAAATAAGAGAATGCAGTGAAGGAGAATGCATTCAGAGGGCGCTAACAGATAATCTCTCAGTTTTTTAGGACATACTCTCCGCGAGATATGGGGGGCTTGCTCTCTTCTTTTGGAAAGAATTCAGAGGAATAGAAGGGGAATAAGGAGGAGCGTGGAGTGTGCGCAGAAAAAGGAGGGATAATTGGTCAATGTTATTTTCTCTTCTATCATGATCTAGCGGAACGACTTCTTCTTCTAGAGGGGGGGTGTGAGAATCATCTAAAGAAAGAGGCCAGTTGAGATGATGTTCAGCAGGCGATATATGGATGAAGGCGACTCCACGTGTGTTTTCTGGAAACGCTGCATTTATTGGGAAATATCCATCTACAGAAATGCCTCAATATACGTCAAAACCCCTGGCACTGTGAGGAGGAGCTGGATCGCAGAGGAAATTACTCATTGGAATCAAAGAAACATTAAGCTACAAATAAGGAACGAGGTACGGAAATCAGTTATGCAAGTATCATTTTTTATATCTTACTTCAAATTCAATGACGATGTTGTACC
Source organism: Ceratopteris richardii (assembly GCA_020310875.1). NCBI lineage: Eukaryota > Viridiplantae > Streptophyta > Polypodiopsida > Polypodiales > Pteridaceae > Ceratopteris > Ceratopteris richardii. The sequence continues at coordinate 20,980,725 of CM035416.1, read as the reverse complement.
TGAGGTCATACATTCGAATTCTGCAAACACTTTGTGAATCTATATAACCATGTAGTAGTTGTTCTCTGATCTAAAAGGCATCATCTTATCTGTGCCTATGCATGCTATATATATATAAATTGTTGAATACAAGTTTATGATAAATCAAACGGTGATAAGTTTTAGTAGCATAGCAAGTATGAGTTGCGGTGTGATTGCTTCCGCATCATTGAGTTTCAAAATTATTCTTTGTTCATATTCATAATTTTTTCGAATCAATAAGATTTTGAAAAGGTTTTATGTTGCACACAGATTCATGGTTGAGTAATCCTGCAATAAATATCCGCATGAATTGTGCATACATCTTTGAAACTCCGTGATGCCCTCTTGACAATAATCTAGTTCTGCATAATCAAAAGCATAACACATAATCAGGAGAGCAGAATATGTTTTGGAAAATTGTGATGCGCAAACAAAGTCAACTCCATCGAGAGTATCTTTTGAATTATAAACAGTGAATTGCTATAATGTTTTATGATGTTATGTTACACAGCACTCAAGAAAGTATGTTGCGATGATTTTGTTTTCTGATGTATTAAAATTCACTGTTAATTTCTTGCGCTTGTAAGGCTCCACTCCAGATATAATTATGATCTGTTGTGACACCGTTTGTGACAGATTCACATCACTTCTCTCATGCCGATCTGTAGTCTTCTTCATCATAATTAACAATTTGAACTATGACGATTTTTGCCAGCAAACTCTGACTCTGTCCATCGCCAACTGCGTACGCAGTTAATGCTTAACGCTATTGAGTAATGATAAGGATATCGACTGAACAAAGGCATTTGCGAAGCTGAATTTCATAAGTTTTGAAAATCGCTTTCTCAGAGTTCCAGTATACAGAGATGAGAAATTCTCTCTAATGCTAACCATTTTCGCAATCAAAGTATTATACATCTTGAAATTCTTTAAAAATGAGCCGAAGGACCGAATTCCGTATCTTCTGTGTTTAAAGCGGATAGACTTGTTGATTGAATTTTAGAAAGTTTTATTAGTTACTTTTCTTTTCATATTTATATTGTGCAGTTTTTTTTCGATCTTGCACGGCTTCTGCGAATATTCATATCATCATAAAATTTTGCATAAGTTGTGGATCCAACCACACTTTGTCAGAGCTGTAGAAGGTCATGAATAACTGAGTGTTTGAGTCTACATGGCTTTGATGCTCTCTAGCGCTGAATAATATATGTATGTACAGTTGTTTAGAAACTTGTTCTATTTGTTACTCTTGACTCAATTTTTGTTGTTTCTTTTTGTTCATGCATTTGACATGATCTATAGGATCTAAAGACTTATGACCTTAAAAAACGTTCAGTTAATAGATTAACTTCGTTACGAATAGATTTCCAATGAATGATGTATTTGCCTTTAGCATTCAATTGAAATTCGATGAATTGGTTCATTACTCGTTCCCGCTTATGACTCTGAAGGCAAATGCGTATGTAACAAGTCCATAATTCTAATGATATTGGCTTATATAGAAATCAAACCTCAAACATAATTGAAATCTTCTTTTAAGTTTGCAAGACTAGTTGAGATTGTTCATACTCAAATTCTTAAACATAAAATGTTCTTCGACAATTGAAACATGTCATCATAATCTGATGACTTATATGAAGCTTAATCAAACTCCTTGAGTTTTCTGTTACCTGAGCTTGCTCCAAGTCACCCGGCGTGCGCCGTATTTTTTTGGCGGTTGCCCTGATCCACCGACCGTCGTTTTCGCTCCGACAACGCATGTGCATAGACATCGAGGATAACCTAGGGGAGGAATTAGAGCTTTCAAAAATCTACAAAGATTCAGATAGTTCTTCTAGCCTCTCTTCCTCGCAATCCACATCTATTGAGGAACTCGCTAAGAAAGTAGCTAAAAAACTAGATGTCTCTAGCAAACAAATCCCAAGATTTTCCCCAATTAAATGGTGCTATACTTGTGGAGGTGACCATATGGCGAACGTATGTCCCATCATGGCTCAACCCCAAGTGAATCCCAGTAGCGAATACTGCACCATAGAACGGAGATACACTAATCACACAACACAAGATTGTCCATACAATAAGCAAGCGGTTAGGCAAACTTACCCTCAACCATATCCACAACAGGGCAGATACCAGAACCAGTACCCACCACAACAGTATGCTAGGCCTCAACAGACTTACCAACCACAGTATCAGGCCCAACAGAGACCTCAACCAGTGCTAGCCCAACAACCTCTTGCTCCAGCCAATGTGATCCCAGTAAAGTATGCAGCTGCAGAAGAGAACCTGAATAGAGCCATAGTGCCAGTGACACCATTGCTTTCAAAAAGTGACCCCAATGACCATAGCTTTGATTCTACACATATTGATAGCCCCCAAGCTTATTACATGCAGTCTCCTGAACATGGTGAGCCCTACTATAGTGGAGAACCGAGTGAACCTAGTTGGGAGCTAGATTACGCAAATATCATGTACGCAAACCCCAAATCTAGACCTCAACCTAGGCAAGCACGACCCCCCATTCCCTAGAGGACCATGCTATAGATGTCAGGGAGATCACCTCATTCGTGATTGCCCCATGCCTGCACCTACACAACCCCAGCCAGTAACGATCCATGGCTTTTGCCAAGATTGTGGAAAGGAGCATCTCTTACGAGATTGCCCAAAGAATCCCAATAATATGCCAAAAATCACTCCTATTAATATTATTGGGTTAGTTGTAGACTCCACAGGGAGTGTGACTTCCACTGCACCAGTGCAAGTGGTCACTAGAGCTCAAGCCTTGCAGCAGAACCAAAGTTTACGCAAGGAAAAAAGTGCTGAGGTTAGTGAAACTGAGAGCATGAACAAGAAGAGGACTAGAGCTTGGAGAGATAGTCAAGAAAGAATGAAAAGGCAATCGGCCAAGAAGATGAGTGAACTCGAGGAAAGCCTAAGAGAAACGAGAGCCAAGATAATTGAACTTACATCTCAACCTCCCTCTCACACTATCCCGCCACCATCATTCCCATATCCATCCAATCCACCACCTTCTAACCTGCCTCATGCGACCCCACCACCCCCTAGAGTAGGATCAGTTTTAGTAGATCCCACTCCTGAGGACCTAAATATGATGCTTAAGGCATATCAGGCCAGAATCCAAGAAGGGCCAAACGTAACCGATCATGAAAAGTGTTACCCTAGAGCGGAACTAGAGCTTGAATGAATCAAAATTTGTGCTAAGATGGTGGAATTGGCTCAAACCATGTTTGAAGCCAGTCGCCTCTTTAACATCTCTAGTTCAGCTAAGACGCAGTTGCACTTTGATGGAGTGCTAGATTGATTGGAGAGGCTAATTGCACAATCAGAAAAGGAACCCGCCTCTCAAAATGAGAGAAGGCCATGTGAAAGAATAAGCATTCCCCCCCAGGAAGCTTATGTCCCTAACTCTACAGAGCCAGACACATCTTCTTCTATGAATCGGTACACACCAGAGTTCTTGCGAGAGATTCAAGAAGAGAAATGGGCTAAAGAAAGTGACGTCCCTCCTCCCTTTGAACTTGTGGATGACGTGCATGATCAATTCCCACAAGATATTCCCTCCATTTATGGAGAGCAAGAGAGTGCCCAATCTCAAGAGAGATTAGACTTTGAGTCTAATTCTTTACATGAATTACCCCACTTCATAGGCCCATGGGAAGCTAAGTCTACTTGTATGAGAACACCCACGGTCATGGTACAAAATGAAGACTCAGTCATACCTAGGAACACGGAGGTACTGAAGAATGCTAAAGTGCAGTGCAATCTCACTTTAGAAGAGCTACTCCTGGTTAAGCGAGAACTGTGGAAACATGTAGCCAAACAAGTACTAGAGATAGCTAAACCGCGTTCCCAGGTAGGTTCTCATAGAACAGTGCCAGAAATTCCTCTAGACAAGATATGAGATATGAGTGAAGGAGAAGAAGGAAACACCTATCTTCCCATTACCCACCAGGGGTACACAACCAAGGCAATTCTGGACTCAGGTGCAGGAGTTGCAATTGCTACCACTTCCCTATGGAAGCGTTGGGGCAAGCCTGCACTCAGGCCAACGAAAATGAAATTGCAAATGGCTGACGGTCACATAGAGAGACCCTTAGGATTGCTAGAAGGAATAACTCTCACCACATGTGGTGTTGAGTTTGAGCACACTTTTGCTATATGCGACTTTAGCAAAAATCATGCCTATGAGATGATTTTGGGAAGACCGTTTATGTGACAGTTACAGGTGGTACAAGATTGGGGAACCAATTCCTTGTATTTGCAACACCTAGGTGTTACAACCAAAGTCAATCTCAAGGATTACTCTCATAGAGAGGTACCACCTATTCAATGGAATCCCATCCATAGAGCCAAGGATGACACGGAGTCTATGCACTCCATAGGATCAGGATCCTCATGGATGCATGAAGACACCCACTTTTGGATGTGTAAAGTAGCAGTAGAAGAAGAGAAGAGAGAAAAAGCCAGAGAGGTAGGTGCAAAGGAAACCCATAGAGCAATTCAAGACCCGGCCTATGCACCTGTCGTATTCCATGACGAAGAATTTGAACCTCACGGCTGGGCATAAATTTTAGCAACAATGGATGTAGCCATCAATGAAGAACAATGGAGACCCCACTGTGACAAGGATGGCTATAACATTTCAGTTTTCTCAATAGAGCCAATCATGGAAGATTTGGTTTTAGAAGAACGCGAACCTAGCCTTGATGCATTTGAGGATGCAAGTGACTCCGACCTAGAGTCAATCATCATGGACCCACCCTTTGCATCAGATGAGGAATACTTATATGAGGTAGAAGCTCACCCTTAGAGACACGCAGAAATTATGAACAAGGTGAGATTAACCACACAAGTGACCACCAAGAGTGAAGGGAAGAAGAGGAAGAAGAAAGAAGTCACACATGAGGAGGAAGAATCTTTGTTTGAGGTCCTTGAAAATTTTAAGAAGTATGAAATGGATGATAGGAGAGTCATGATAAGAATGCCTAAACGCGAGACGCGATCAGGGGAGGCCTATGATAACAAAGAAACCACCAAGAAGGTAGTTATAGCCATAGAAGAAGGAGAAGAAAGATGCACTTACATAGGGCATGACTTGACGGAAGAAGAAGAGCAAGAGTTGATTGCCTTGCTAAGAGAATACGGAGATGTATTTGTCTGGAGCTATAAGGATTTGAAGGGTGTTGACCCAGACATATGCTCACACACAATTCCCATGACCTCAGACACGAAACCCTCTAAGCAAAAGCCATACACATATAACGATAATTACGCTGCTAAGATCAAAGAAGAGATAGATCGCTTAGTGGAAGCTGGATTCATCTATGAAATTGAGCACACTGAGTGGGTATCCCCCATTGTAGTGGTGCCCAAGAAGAATGGAAAGCTACATGTATGCATTAACTTGAAGAAGGTTAATGCAGCCACAATTCAAGATAACTATCCACTTCCAATTACCGAACATCTATTAGAAAGAGTAGCAGGCAAGGAAGTATACAGCTTCCTTGATGGATTTTCTGGCTACAATCAGGTAGCCATTGCCCCAAAAGATCAGCATAAGACGGCGTTCGCCACAGAGTGGGGCATATTTGCTTTTTGATTAATGCCATTTGGGCTTACCAATGCTCGTGCACCTTTCAAAGATTGATGTGTCACGTGTTTAAAGAGTTCTTGAGGAAGAATTTAGAGGTCTATGTTGATGATCTCTGTGCTCATTCCAACATTAGACAGACACATATACCATAACTTAGGCAACTCTTTGACAAATGTAGAGAATATCAAGTCTACCTGAACCCAGAAAAGTGTGTTTTCATGGTCAGCCAAGGCAAGATTCTAGGACACATAGTGTCAAAGAATGGCATATCTATGGACGAAGGAAAAGTGAAAGCTATAGCGGAGCTACCTAGGCCAAAGAATGTCAAGGAAGTAGAAGCTTTCATGGGGCATTGTGGTTATTACCGACGTTTCATACACATGTATGCCATCATAGCAAAGCCTCTATATGGACTTTTGACTAACTTTGAGTGGACTGATGAATGTGAGAATTCCTTCAATGAGCTTAAATGGCGATTATGTTCAGCACCAATCTTGACCACACCAGATTGGAATAAGCCATTTCATGTTCACGTGGATGCATCCAATTATGCTATTGGATGTGTACTCGCACAACGTACTGGTGAAGGTAATATGGACCTTCCAATTTCCTATGCTAGTAGACAGCTAAATGCAGCTGAATGGAACTATACCACCACCAAACGAGAAGGATTAGGCATGGTGTATACGGTTAAAAAGTTTAGACACTATTTGCTTGCAAATAAGTTTAAATTTTTTACTCACCATCAAGCATTGTTATATCTCGTGAACAAGCCATGCAATACAGGTAGATTGGTGAGATGGTTTCTCTTGCTAATGGAATACGACTTTGAGGTTGTGGCGAGAAAAGGCAAGACTCACTTGAGAGCAGACCATCTCTCTAGGCTCACATCTGGAGAATCCCCACAAGGAGTATCAGATGACCTTCCTGATGCTTACTTGTTTAATTTGGAAGTTGTACCTCAGTGGGCTAAGCCATTAGTGTCAGTGTTGACATACAGGCCTAACCACCCAGTCATAAACACTCAAGATAGGGAGGTAGTAAAAGCCCATAAGTACCATATCATGGCAGGAAGTGTGTACAAATAGACAGATCAAGGGATATTGGCTTGTTGTGTGGAAGAGGACGAGTACGCAAAATGGTTGCAATTAGCACATGTAGGTGCATTAGAGCAACACCATTCGAGGCAAAGAACTTTACAGACACTAAGGAGATTCGGAGTGCATTGGCCTACTATGGAAGCTGATGTACATAAGATGTGTAAAGAATGCCCAATCTATTGCACTAAACCACCCATGGAGCATGCCACTCTTTATCAAGTGTCCATAGTGCCAGATTGGAGTGAACCACTAGTAGCCTTCCTGAGGACGAAAACGTTCCCTCAAGATATGACCCTGATGAGGCAAAGAAGTTTAGAACAAGAAGCCCTAGACTAATCACTTATTGGTGATAATTTATACAAGCATGGTAAAGATGGGTACCTGAGGCTATGTGTCCATGAGAGCGAGTATCTTAAGATCTTGGAAACTGCTCACCAAGGTGTAGCAGGAGGACATTTTGGACCAGATCGAGTGATCAAGGCTATATTATTTGCAAGTCTTTGGTGGCAGACCCTTCACATGGATGCACATACCTATGTGAAGTAGTGTGATGTCTGTCAGCGAACTCAGTATCCTATATGCAAAGATGAGATGCCTTTGAAACCTATGATGGGTGGACCTGCATTCTCTAAGTGGGGAATAGACTTTGTTGGTCCGATTAATCCCCCAGCTAAGGGTTCACATGCTGAATATATCATTGTGGCCACAGAATATCTAACCAAGTGGGTAGAGGTAAAAGCTATGACAAAGAATGATGCTCAGACGATCGCTAAGTTCTTATTTGAGAATGTGTTCACTAGATACGGACTACCTATAGAGCTAGTTAGTGATAGAGGGACTCACTTCTTGAATGAAGTTATTGAAAATCTGCTCCAAGAGTTCTTGGTAGTACACAAGAAGTCTGCCCCCTATCACCCACAAGCTAATGGGCAAGCCGAAAGCACAAATAAGATTCTATGCAATGTGCTGACTAAATTGGTAAATACTAAACGCTTTGATTGGGACAAACAGTTACACCATGCTGTTTGGGCATACCGAGTAGCCTATAAAATGGTACTCCAAGCCACTCCTTTTCAAATGGTGTTTGGCCAAAATGCAGTACTACCATTGGACTTCTTGATACCTACACTAAAGGTAGCACAGGAGCATGAGTGGACGGGTCATGAACTCTCTTCGAGGATTTTTGATCTTGAACGACTAGGTGAGACAAGACTAAGAGCTGCAGCAGGTATATATGATGCTAAGAAAAGACAGAATGCGTACTTTGATGCCCATGTTAAGGATAAAGGCTTGAAGGCCGGAGACTTAGTTTTGGTGTATACCCTGAAACAACATGCGAGAAAGCTAGAAAAGCATGGCTATGGACCTATGATCATCAATAGGATTTCAACTAGTGGAGCGGTACAACTAGCCACTTTAGAAGGCGATGTTCTCCCTAATTACATAAGCGGATGCAGAGTCAAGTTATATCAAGAACCCCTGACTGAAGAGATGCTAAATAGACTCAACACTGCTAAGAAACGCAAGGAAGAAGAAAACGGAATTCGAGAAGAAGCATAGGCAGAAGCTTTGGAACGCATCCGAAGAATGAAGTTGAGAAGATAGGGTAGAGATCAGCCTAGGACAGATGACTATGCGCACCCAGGATATCATATGGCTATGTGTGAAGTTTCAGGCATTAGCTCTCATAGAATAATTGATCGACGTCCTTTTGTAACCTTAGAGATAGGACAAGGAAAGAGTGCAAGGACTATAAGGGCATTGTTTGACTCAGGTGCAGCCACTAGTGCGGTTAAATTTTCTTACTGTCAAAAGTTGAACTTAAGTATCAATCCCATTGAAGCATATCTCATAGGATTGGGAGGCGTGGAGACCCCTTGCATGGGCGAGGTGGAACTTCCCCTCTATATTCAAGATGTTTTACTGACAGTTAAAGTACTAGTGTGTCAAGATGAGGAGGATCTCACTGAACCCCTTGTCTTGGGTCAAGACTGGATCTATGATCTTGCAGTCAACCTAAACCTAAGAAGTGGACTTCTTCAGGTGTGGGTAAATCAGAGTCGAATTACAGTTGAGTTAGACAATGGAGCACTCAAGGAACTAGGAAAGGCACACACTCCTGGTCCTTCCAGGAGTACACATGAAGATGACCATGTTATTCTTGTCCAAAACTATGTGATGCAGAGGGATGATTATCTCAACAAAGAAGTCAAGGATACGACGGAACTCCCTTCTTTTCCAAAAACCATAGGAACGCAGCAACCAAAGGTGGATCAAACACAGAGGAAGCAGAGGACTTATGCTCGCAGCCAAAAGAAAATACAAAGCACGGTGTCTCAACCATCAAAACAAGTGTGGGTGGGAAAAGGTGAGCATCCTATTGTGATCAAGCCACAACAATTGGCTCAACTTCCTATTAGTGACCAACAACAGGACACTAATAAGAAGTCTTCCAACAATTCTCTTGTGAAAGTGAAGTCTATCTGAGTACCCAAGAAGTCGATGAAGGCTAGCCCACAATTAAGACAAATTTGGGTACCTAAGGCTTGCTTGCGGGCTCAAATAGCTACCCAGAGACCACACCCTGTACAACATAGTTCACTCACTCGAACATCTGATACCCATTCTTATACATCACGCAGGAACACATATTCACCCATGAGCACGAGTAGAATCACTTGTAAATGGGTCCCTAAAAAGCCTCATTTACAAGCAAACACTCTCACAAAGCCCTCGCGAGTCCCCATCGAACAAAAACTGAAAGCCATCCACTATGTTTGGCTGCCCAAAGCTTGTAATAAACCCCCAAACCCCACTTGTAAATTCACCTCCACCTACTAACTGCATCATTCTTACACTACATCTTTCCATTTAGCTCCTAGGACTATCCAGTCTCTAACTACACACACGATCACCGAGCACTTAGTGGCCTTGTTAGAAGAAGTATTTTTTGAAGTAATTTTGATGGAAAATAATTGTAAAATGCCAAAAATGTGTAAAAATATTTATGCAAATGATGTAAAAATAAGGAAGAGTCTTCCTTATGGAGACTAGAATCATATGTATTTTTTCTAGAATTTTTGGAAACTCCTAGATAGCATATTTTTAGATCAGAAGAGGAAAGGACCAAAATTCAAGTGTGAAAAGGGACACTTGAAAATGTATAAAAGACAATTTCCTCTATTATGAGAGGGTTGGTTATTTGTATTACATGCTATCCAAGCAAAGAGAGAGAGTTTCCTACAGAAAATCGTGTTTCTTCCTTTTGTGTGATTTCTTTGATTGGTTGAGTCCATTCTATGTGTATCCATGGAGATTTGCAAGCTTCTATTGTGTATTTTTGATGAATGTGTATGAAGAGAGTTGATTACTGATGTGTTGAGTGAGAAATTGATGAATAATGGTGCTGGAGATGAAAATCGTATGATTTTACAGAATCATGATTGTCTCGTCTGAAGGTTACATGTATCATTTTTGAGTTTTGACTTTATGATTGTGTTTTGCTGAGAAAATAACATGCTTTAGACACCAAGATTATTGGAAATGATGGAGTATTGCTCAAGATAATCCAAACCCTAGAAATTCCTCTTCAATTTCATTAATTCTTAGAAATCCAACCAGTTTTCTCTTATTTCTTGGATTCTATCATCTAGAAGGGGCTATGGTCTCTTGTATACTTCCAGGATTGACAAAATTAAGATGTATTGTTGATTCTTTATGCTAAATGATTGGAGAGGACAACTCCAAAGGTTAACAACAAACATTTTTTGGTGCCGTTGCCGAGGAGTATAGCAAAAGCTTCATTGAAGTTGGACCTTGCTGGATCTTCTATTGATGATGGTATTGAACACATTGAAAAGGTAATACTCTTTAATCAAGAAAGGGAAACATGAAATGGTAGATTTTTTTTGTTGTTTGTCTTTTGGGAAAAGAAAACAAAAGATAATATTTTGAGAATAAGAAGTGTTGAAATTCTTGCAAATTGATAGTTGCTCTTATCATTTTTTGGAAGTAAAGTGCAGGTGTGTGAAAAGTTGAATCAAGAAAGCTGAAGATAAGGTAAAATGTGTCTATTCTTGCAATTGTAGAGTGCTTTTTGACCAAGTACCAAGCAAAATTGTTGATCTTGGGAAGATGACATGATTGCATTGAGAAAAGTCAAGTAAAGTAGCTAGATGCAAGTAGATAGGATCCATTTGTTAATCAAGTCAAAGCAATAATCTTGAGAAAAAGTTATTTGCATCTTGAAAACAAAAATGTTTGAGTTTATCTTTGCAAAAATTGACATTTGCATTTCTTAGCACATTTTTCTTTGGGAAGTTTTGGTCATGAACTGTTTTGATAGCAAAGCATAAAGGAGTATAACCAATCAAGAAACACAGGATCAACAGATCACTAAACAAGAAACCCTAAGTGAAGTGTTTACCTTGATTTAGGGCAAAATACTAAAAAAATTCATAAAAATCATTAAAACACTTAAACAAATTTCTTTTTTCCTTAGAAAGTTGGACTTAAGTGTTGTTGTTAAGAGTATAGGAGGTCAAGTGGAGGGAAAGCCAAAAATTGCTAAAAAATTGGAAAATAAAAAAAATACGATTCTCTTCACAGGATCGCGATTTTCTGGATTAATTCTTTGTTAATGATGTAAACATTCCAGGTGACAGCTGATTTGGAGTGGAAAGAAATTGGAAGAGCTGAAAGAAGAAAAAATACCCAAAATTGCAAAAAACAGGAAGTACAGGAAAAATACGATTCTCTGCACAAAATTGCGATTTTCTATAAGATTTTCTTTTTTTTGGAATTTTGAACATATTTGGCTTTTGAGATAGGTAATTGTAAGAGATTTCATTAAGTTGAGTAAGGGAAGGAAGTCGAATTCCAAAAATCAGTAAGGATTGAGTAACAAGTGGGAAAAGTGGAAAAGAAGTATAGAGTCGCGATTTTCACCAGTAGATAATGGGAGTGGCCAATGATGAAATGTTAGGAATTGTGGGTTAAAAACCATAAAATTGCTAAAGGATAAAATTGGACAAGTAAAAAGTGAAAATTATGAGGAAATAGCACAGGATCGCGATTGTGTGAACACTATAAAACTTTGGAAATATCAGGAAAAACTCATTTGAGTGAGAAAGAGAGGGAGAGAGCAGGAACATGATCGCAATCGTCTGCAACCATAGAGTTTTGGAGATTTCTGGATCAAGCAAGCAAGGTAAGGAGTTCTCAATACCATTTTTTGTATTTCTTTAAACTTACATGATGATCAAAGCACAAAAAAAACACAAAATAGCCAAAAATACGGAATCACGATGTTCTGATTTTTTGAGTTTTCTGTGGAAGAAATAATAATATTGAGTAAAGTCTTTTATTGCATGTTAAAAAATAACTAAGGCGACTCTATTGAAGAAACAAAAATTTGGAAATCAATACCTTAAAATTTTTTTCAAAATCTGAACAGAATCACGATTCTGTAGTCAAACACAAAATCGCGATTCTCTGAAGCAAAGCACAAAATCGCGATTCTCAGAGCACAATTTTCATAAGAGAATCGTGTTTCTAACGATTGTGAGCAATCACGATCGTCTGGGAACAAAATCGTGAAAAATCACGATTCTCTCACAGAATCGTGAAAACCACGATTCTCTCACAGAATCGTGAAAAACACGATTCTCTCATAGAATCGTGGAAAAACAAGATTCTCTCCACAGAATCGTGGAAAACACGATTCTCTCCACAAAATTGTGAAAAATCACGATTCACAGAATCATGAAAAACACGATTCTCTCACAGAATCGTGGAAAAATACGATTCTCTCCACAGAATCGTGGAAAAACACGATTCTCTCACAAAATCTTGAAAAATCACGATTCTCATCACAGAATCGTGGAAAACACGATTCTCTTCACAGAATCATGAAAATCACGACTCTCATCACAGAATCGTGGAAAACACGATTCTCTTTACAGAATCGTGAAAATCACGACTCTCATCACAGAATCGTGAAAAAACACTATTCTCTCCACAAAGTCGTGAAATTAATTGAATGATCCTTAGGTCTGGTAATAAATTATACTCACATTCCAAGCAAGAACTGGGAAGGAAGGAAATAGAGCCAGTGGTAGGGGAATTGCAAGAAAGAGATTTAGGGAAAGAAATCAACATGGAAAATTTAAATGAAACAAATGAATCCTCTGAAACTGGGGACTATAGAAACATCCTCAAATACATGGATACAAATAGGTTTGGAACCTATGTATATCAGGATGGAATGCATAAGTTTCTCATTAGATTGAGAAACTTAGAAGTTCCCCTGAACATAACACCAGTAGCACAATTTAAGGATGGTAGATATGAGGATAGGCAGGGATGTGTATACATCTTCTCACAAGACCCAGAAAATTCTAATGACCTAAGGCAAAGTGCAGACAAGAGACCTTGGGAACAGAACCTAGGGCCATCAGACTTGCCAAGATCACATGAAATCCACAATAATGGTGAACAACAACAAGGTAGGAGAACACATACTTCCCCAAATCCTTTTGAAAAGGAACCAGAAGGATTTAATGATTTTCCTTTGAGAAGAAGACATCATTGGCAAAATCAGGGCAGAATGCTTAGACCCTATCAAGTAGCCAAATGCAAGAAAAATCAATATGAAGGATATTCTGATCCAAATTACATTCCAGGTAAATGTAGATAAACAATGTACAATCTTATACCACACTACATTGGAGGAATCGGTAAAACAGAATCCTCACTTACAATACAAAATGGAAAAATGGGAAGCAATACCAGAAAATCTTGATTCACAGCCACAAGAATGGGAGGAATTATGGTACATTCCTATTGATAAGATAGGAGGATATTGTGAAGGAGAAGAAGGGAACTCAACCTTGAGGATACAATTTGGTACAAATCATGTCAAGCCATATTGGATAGTGGATCAGGTGTGGCTATCATGACTAAACAAACATGGGAAAGATGGGGAAAGAGTGAATTGATACCCACTAAAATGAGATTGCAACTAGCGGATGGACACATAGAAAAAACTCTAGGAATATGGGAAAAGGTGATTGTGGATATATGTGGAATAGAAATAGAGCATACTTTTGCCATAGTTGAATTTCCACAGTCCACTTCATATGAAATTATCCTAGGAAGACCATTTATGAGACAAATGCAAATTGTACAAAATTGGGGTAATGATTGTCTATATCTTCAGAGCAAAGGAAGGATAACCAGAGTGAATCTAAGAAATGGTCATTATTGTGACATATCCCCTCAAGAATGGCTCAAAATACATCAAAATCAAGAATTAAGTGAAGAATCAGAGTTGGAAGATCAGAATGAAATTGAATCATCAATATGGAAGTGCAATGTGATAAGAAACCTTATAAATGGAAAAAGAAGATTAAGAAGAGAAGATTGTGTAGAAGGGAGAAAATTACAAGATGAGAGCTATGTACCACAAAAATTCAAAGATGAAGAATTTGAGCCATATGGTTGGAACCAGATTTTGGCTACTATGGATCTAGCCAGTGATGAGTATGTAGGAGTAGAATTTCAAAATGAAGAAGGGTATGATGTTTTTCACATTGGAATACAAATGATAAGAGTATCAAAAACAGAAGAGGACCAGGAAAAAGAAATAATATTGGAAAATGGAAAAACACAATATTTGGAAGAAGTAAAAGCTGAAGATGTAATAAAATATAAAATCTCAGGCAAATATAAGAAAAACAAACATAAGGAAATAGAAAAAGACCAAGAGGATGGAAAAAATGAGAAAATGACAAACAAAGATCAACAGTTTGATGTACCAACAAATTTCAAGACTTATGAAGTAGAAGACAGATTACTTCTAAAAGTGAAACCAAAGAGAGAAAAGAGAAAAGGGGAGGCATATGACAATGAAGAACAAACTAAGAAGGTTATGATCACTCAGGAAGATGGGGAAGAAAGACATATTGTAATAGCTGATGACATGACAAATCAAGAAGAGGAGGCATTAAGGAATTTGGCCAGAAACTATAGAGATGTGTTTGCCTATAGCTATAAGGATTTGAAAGGTATTGATCCTAAAATCTATGAGCATAAGATTCCTATCACACCTGATGCAAAACCTAGCAAACAGAGACATTACACATTCAATGATAAACACTCTGCTAAAATAAAGGAAGAAATTGACAAGCTGCTGGCTGCCAATTTCATCTATGATATTGAGTATACAGAATGGATATCTCCTATAGTTGTGGTACCAAAAAAGAATGGGAAACTTAGGGTATGCATTAACTTGAAAAAGGTGAATGCAACAACTATAAGGGATAGCTATCCATTGCTTATAACACACCATCTTTTAGAAAGAGTGGCAGGGAAGGAGGTTTATAGTTTTTTGGATGGTTTTTCAGGATACAATCAGGTACCTATAACATTGGAAGACCAACATAAAACTGCCTTTTCCACAGAATGGGGAATTTATGCTTTTAGGGTTATGCCTTTTGGGTTAACTAATGCCCCAACAAATTTTCAAAGATTAATGCGTCATATCTTCAAAGAGTTCCTGAGGAATGTAATGGAAATTTATGTGGATGACCTTTGTACTTTTTCATTAAAAAGACATGATCACTTGCAAGATTTAGAAAATATATTCAGGAAATGCAGAACATACAGAGTATGTTTAAATCCAGACAAGTGTGTATTCTTTGTAAGACAAGGAAGAATGTTAGGTCACATAGTCTCCAAAAATGGAATTTCAACTGATGAGAAGAAAATAAAGGCCATAGTAGAACTTCCAAGACCAACAATTGTAAAGGAACTTCAAACTTTCATGGGACATTGCGGGTATTATAGAAAATTTGTACACAAGTTTGCTGACATAGCTAAACCTTTGTATGCCTTAATCACAAAATTTGAGTGGACCAAAGAGTGTGACCAAGCTTTTGAGACCCTAAAAACTTGTTTGGTTACAGCCCCAATTATGAAAACACCCAAGTGGGATAAAATTTTTCATGTCCATGTGGATGCTTCAAACTATGCTTTGGGATGTGTGTTAGCACAACCAATAGAAGGAAGCAAATTAGATTTTCTAGTTGCTTATGCTAGTAGGCAACTAAATTCAGTAGAGAAAAATTACACAACTACTGAAAGGGAAGGGTTGGGAATGATATTTGCTGTGAAAAAATATAGACATTATCTATTGGCCAACAAGTTTAAATTTTTTGTGGATCATCAAGCTTTACTCTACCTAGTAAATAAACCTTGTCACACTGGTAGAATAGTCAGATGGTTTCTTTTACTGATGGAGTTTGAGTTTGAGGTGGTGGTCAGACAGGGAAAAACACATTTGAGAGAAGATCATTAGTCTAGAATCCAGGCTAAAGAACCAAGTTCACCTTTAGATGATGACCTGCCAGATACATATTTGTTCAAAGTAGAAAGTGTTCCTGAGTGGGCCATGACTTTAGTTCCTTTGCTAACCATGGGTCCTTGCAGAACATTTGGAAACAACACACATTTAGTATTACAAAGTAGAAACTTTATGTTGCTAGCTGGGCACTTGTATCACCTCAACCATACAGGCATATTGGAATATTGTACTCTAGAAGAGGAGCAACAAGAATATCTGAAAAGAGCTCATTGTTGGAACACTTGTACTCATGCTTCTAGATTAGTCACTCTAAGTAATCTCAATAGGATGGGGGTACATTGGCCTAATAAAATTCAAGATGTAACAAAATATATTGCTAACTGCTTGGAATGCCAATCCTTGCAAAACTTAGAACTTATAACTCTATATTGGTTTCAGAAAAATCCAGAATGGAGTGAGAACATCATTGAGGAATTGAAAAGGAAGAAGAAAGGAAAACAAGTAAGAGCTAGTGCAGACTCAAAAAATCTACAAATGATCTCTGAAGAATATTAACTGATAGGAGAAGAATTGTATAAGAGAGGGATGGATGGATATTTAAGAATTTGTGTTCTTGAAGATAGATATCTGGAAATGTTGGAAATGGCACATTCGAGAGTGGCAGGAGGACATTTTTTCAAGTGACAGAACTGCTAAACTCATATTATATTCTGGCTTTTGGTGGCCAACCCTATTTCCTGATGCAAGAACATATGTGAAAAGATGTGACATTTGTCAGAGGGTGAGTCAACCAAATAAAAGAGACAATATGCCATTAGTTCCATTAATTTCAGCCAGAGCATTTAGTAAATGGGGGTTGGATTTCATTGGACCCATACATCCTCCAGCAAGACAATCCCATGTTGAATACATACTAGTAACTACAAATTACCTGACAAAATGGGCTGAGGCCAAAGCTACAAAAAGAAATGATGCTCATACTACTGCTAGATTTTTCTATGAAAACATCATCACCAGATTTGGACTTCCAATTGAATTGGTAAGTGATAGGGGGACTCATTTTTTGAACCAAATTATAGAAAACATAACTGAATATTTCATGATTAGCCATAAAAAGTCAGCCCCATATCACCCACAAGCCAATGGGTTAGCAGAAAGTACTAATAAAGTACTTTCTACTATATTGTCAAAATTAATAAACACAAACAGGAATGATTGGGATTTACAACTTAATCATGTCCTATGGGCCTATAGAGTGGCATTCAAAAATGCATTAGGAACCACACCATTCAACTTGGTATATGGAAAAAATGCAGTTCTACCTTTGGAATTCCTTATTCCAACACTGAAGGTGGGAAATCAATACAAATGGACTGGACATGAATTATCTGAAAGAGTGGTGGAATTGGAAAAACTGGGAGCTTCTAGACTCCAAGCAATTATGAGCATATATGCAGACAAGAAAAGGCAAAAAGCTTATCATGATGTTCACATAAAAGAAAAAGATCTACAAGAAGGAGATCTAGTTCTGACATACACAGTCAAGGAACATCAGAAGAAATTTCAAAAAAAGGACATGGGCCTTATATTATACATCAGATCAGTAACAGTGGATCTATCCAACTAGCTAACATAGATGGAGAAATCATGCCAAACTTCATAAATGGATGCAGAGTTAAAAGATATGACTTTCGATTAACTGCTTCTGAATGGAGAAGATTACACCAAACTCAAAATAGGAAAAAAGAAGAGGAAAACATAGAAAAGAGGCTCAACAGGAGGCAAAGGAAAGGATAAGAAAAACCAAAAATCTTAGAGAAGTCATTCTGTGTGAAACACCTTTGAAACAAAAAGAACATTTGCCTGTGATAACAATGGATTGTCAAGATGAAAAAATCAGGGTTTTAATAGATTCAGGTGCACACGTTAATTTGATTAGTTCAGCTTTGTTGAATAAATTTAACCTAAAAAGGACTAAAAGCAAAACCTTTATCAAAACCTTGGAAGGACAAATGATACAAAGCATGTCTTCACCTTCTCTTAAAGTTAAGTTCAATACAGAATATATGAAAATAGATTGTGAAGAATGGCCATATCACCTGATGACTGGAAAATTGATTTTGGGACAACCATGGTTAAGGGAAGGTAGAGTAATACTGGATTTTGAAAAAATGAAGCTCAAATTAACAGTAAATGATAAAAGGTTTTTAATATTCTTGTGGAGCTCTAAAAAATAGGAAGATCAACAGGAGCTTCAGGATTGAGAACTGGAAGGATTCACTTTTTCATTAGAAAAAACACAGACATTATCGATACAAGTACTAAATGATCAAGCTTCATTTAATCAAAACCAGCAAAAAATTGAAGGAGCAAAAGAGAGTGAAGAGACAGAAGCAAGGTGGAAACTATGGCATAGTCGGAAACATCAAGACATCAGAACAAGAAGGATGTGGAAACAAAGTATATACAAGCGCTATTCATCAAAACAAAATTTTAGGACAAAATGGATATGGAAGCCAAAAAAATTCTGAAACCAGCTTATCAGAAGGAGATGGATTTTTCCCTAAGACAGGGGCAGCAAGGGTTATATATTATTGGGTAAAAAAATCAGATTTGATTCAATGGAAAAAGGCCATCTATATTTGATCAGTATTGAGAATTTTTTAAAGAAGAAAATCAGAATGTTACAGAAAAGAAATCATGACATATTGGAAATTATGACAAATAGTTCTCCCTTTTCTTGTTTCTGAGAAAAGAAATAGGAGGGGAAGAAAGGAAGTGGAAAGGAAGTTGGAAAAATTATTAAAAAAAAAGTAGAAAAAAAAAGAGAAGAGAAAAAAAAAGAGGAGAAAAAAAAGAGAAGAGAAAAAAAAAGAAAAAAGAGAGAAAAGTTACCCATTTCATTTTTCTCTTATGAAAAAAAAAAGAAAAAAGAGAGAAAAATTACCCATTTCATTTTTCTCTTATGAAAAAAAAAGAAAAAGAGAAGAGGAAACTATCCATTTTTCCTTTTATTAGATATATAGCACAAAGCAAGATATAAGTAGAAGGGTAGCAAGTTTCTATTTAATATTTTTTATGTTTATTTTTTATTTTTTATGATTTTTTATTTTTTTATTCATTTTTCTTTTTAAATATCTTCTTCCTGGATAGAAGTTGTCAGAAGAGAAGAGAGCACTAGACATCTTGCTACACATGTAATGATCACTTTAATTGAGTCTTTTAAAGGAAGTCAGGACTTAACTGAGATTTTATTTTCATTCTTCTTTCATTCCATTTCATTCTTATAACTCATGTGGGTGGAGTGTTTTCTTTTTTTTGTGATGCTATATTTTCTCCAGAATGATGAATTCGAAGGAACTACCAATTCATGAGTTCAAAGCAAACTTAGTCTCTCTGTCTAGAGGACATTGGTTCTTAGACAATGAAGCAACAACGGAGACAGTAGAATTAGAATCTGATGAAGAGCAGGAGATTCCAGAAGCAGAAAAGATAGTCAAGGAACTCAAGGAAACTCTAGGTATTATTGGCCAGCACATATTTACAGTGGGAGTTGGAGGTTACAAGTACACTATGCTATGTTAGGAGTTTTACAAATTCCAGAAAAGTGCAGTCAACTACAAAAGGTGGAAAGCAGTGGGATTACACAAGTTGCTGGATGAACCTATATTTTTCACAGACTTTGAAAGAGTGGCACAGGTAATGAATAGCTTGTTCGAAGTTGGGAAGGGCAATGAGGCATATTTCCAGTGTAAAGTCAAGGACAAAGAAAACCAGGAGGTGAATATCACTATAAAAGCAGAGCATATCAGGGCAACCCTTCAGTTTTATCCAATGGGAACTAAGTTGGATAACAACTTTGTTAAGAAAAATAAAGAAACATATACAGGATATTCTAAATTTCCTGATTTCAAAGGAAGAGAAATTGAGGAATATGCCATCAGAATGTTTTTGCAATATTTCTGTTTCCCAAAACTGCCAAGATATACCATGCCATACAAACTAGTAACACTGATTATGTTCAACAATAAGGACATAACTAAGCCCTTTGGCGTGATGGATGTAACACCATATATACATGAGCAATTGAAGGAAGCAGGTAAACACTGGGAACAGAAGAAGTATATGAATGGAGCTCAATTTTTAACGAGGATTATATATCATGTTCTAGGGATGGAGGATCAATTACAATTGGCTCCAGCAGGCCAATATTTCAGAAATTTGATGGCAGGAATCAAGTCCTTCAAGGAAGATATCTGTAAGAGAATCAGAAGGTCAATCAAGCATGATGGGAGCAGAAAGGAAAAGAAAGGGGATCTCGGAGGAAGTTGTTCCTGTAAAGAAAAGGAGATTGGATCCAAGAAAAGTTGAATTGGAGCAGGTAGAATCAACTAAGGAAGAGCATGAAGCTACTTTGAAGCAGGTACAGTCTTCAAATGACCCTCACCCACCTCAAACAAGCAAAGAAAAGTTGTATACCTATTTGACTCAAGGTAATAATAAAAGGGTAGTATATGAAGCTCAATATCAAAAGATGTTGGAGGACTACTCTTGCAAAGCAACAGATTGGATTCAAGAGGAAGTAGAACACTATGAAGAGTTGCATGATCAGATGATGGCAGCTCAGACAGAGGAAGTGTTTGTAAAAAAAGAAGTAGAACTGTTAGCATATTTCAAAGAGCTACAAGGACCTCCTGAAACAAGAACTACAATTGTAGTGAAGAAAAAGGTCCAGAAGAAACCTGTACAGAAGAGGAAGTTAACCAAGAAAAGTAAAGGAAAATCAGTAGCAGAACCTATACAAAGAATGGAGACAGAAGCAGTGATAGTAGAAGAAAGGAACCAGAAGGAATCTACTACTGTAGAAGAGTCAGAACTGGAAAAATCAGGAATAGCGGGCTCTTCATAATTTTCTTCAGACTAGTGATATTGAATTTTTTTTGCTGAAAAGTTTGAATTTATCAGTGCCTAGTACACCCAATGTGATAACACAAGCCTCTGGAAAAAATAAAACACCAAAAGACTTGAGTGAGAAGCCCCAATGGAAGCAAGACCAAGAAGAAGCAGTAAAACAGGTTAGTCTTGAAGAAGAAAGAAGATTAATAAAGGGAAAAGTAGTGATGATAGAAGCAGAGTGAAGTAAGAAAGGAATTCAACTGTGGGTTAGTGGATTCAGGATTAAAGTCAAAATGGACAAAACCTTCACCACAAATCTATTTCAAATTGGATGAATGAAGAGCAGGGACAGAAAAAGAAGCTCAGTTATGCAGTTTACTACAAGAACAAAGAGAGATGGATCAAATCAAGGAAACAGAGGAAGTAGTGATGAAGAAGAATGTTCAAGAAGTAGAAAAAGGAGTTATAGACAAAGAGATCAATCAAAGCATAGAAGATATCCTGTATGACTTGAATCATAATGAAGAATTTACAGCTACAAAAGATCAAGGACAAGAGGAGGAGCTGGATCTCATGGATATAGAGGAGAAAGAGGAAGGACAGAAAGAGCAGATAAGTAATGATCAGATAAAGCTTACTAAGGAAACTGATTCATCCATAATTCAGGAAGAGGTAGTACAAGTAAAGGAAAGACATCTCTTTGAAGAAGAACAACAAGTAATGGAGAATAAGAAGGCAGAAGAAACAAAGACAACTATAGGTATATCAGAACAATGGAATAAGGATGATCAAATATTGGAATATGAGGAAGATGTTGCAGACCAAGAAAAGATGGAAGCAGATAAGAGCCATGAGGAACAAAAGACCCAGGTCATAGAGTATGAGGAGGAAGATGAAGAAGATAAGGAGAGTAAAGAAAACAAACAGATAGAAGTTAAACATGGATATAGAGGAGCAAGAGGAAGGACAGAAAGAGCAGATAAGTAATGATCAGATAAAGCTTACTGAGGAAACTGATTCAGCCATAATTCAGGAAGAGGTAGTACAAGTAAAGGAAAGACATCTCTTTGAAGAAGAACAACAAGTAATGGAGAATAAGAAGGCAGAAGAAACAAAGACAACTACAGGTATATCATAACAATGGAATAAGGATGATCAGATATTGGAATATGAGGAAGATGTTGCAGACCAAGAAAAGATGGAAGTAGATAAGAGCCATGAAGAACAAAAGACCCAGGTCATAGAGTATGAGGAAGAAGATGAAGAAGATAAGGAGAGTAAAGAAAACAAGCAGATAGAAGTTAAACAAATGGAAATAGAAGTTGGGTTGGAAAGGATACCTAAAAATATAAGATGTGCTTGCAAGATCATAATGAGCAACATCGAGCAATTCAGACCAGCAAGTAGAAACATGATTATATCAGGTATGGTAGCAGAATCTGAATTTGAAAAAGGTAGTAGTATCATTAAGGAGCACAAGAGAGAAAAAGAACAATTGGCAGAACAATTGAGGATTGTAAAGGAGAAAAATGAGGAATTGACACACAGGATAATTTCTTTGAAGGAATTAGAGGTACAACAACAAAATAAAGTCCAATATCTTGAAGAGAAGTGTGCAAAACTGACAGAGCATAATAGTAAGATGGAGATGGAGCTGAAGAAAATAGAAGGGAGATACAGAAACTTACAAAGTTCTTATCAAATCATGGTCAAATCAAATGAGGAAATAAACAAATTATTAATGGAAGAAGGCCACTTGAAGGAAGAAAGCAAGACTGTTCAGGTGACACAGGAGGAGAAGGAAGATTTGCACAAGGAAATCATGAGATTGCAAACAGAGCTGAAAGAAGCCAAGGAGTTGGAAAAACAAGCTAGTATACATGCTGCTACCTCAATGAGGGGTTAAAACAAAATACATATGGATATAGAAAAAGAAAGAAGTGATTGGCAGTCAAGTATAGAAAAGGAAAGAAGTGAATGGATAGCAGAAAGGGAGATATGGGCATCTCAAAATAGAAGTTTAATGATAACAATAGAAGAGCTACAGAAAAAGCTGGAAAAACCACAAACTCAGGTAGAAGATCAGATGGAGACTACACATACAGAAGATTATGAAGTAGGAAATGATGACAAAACTCAACATGGCAGTAAACTAGAAAATAAAGCACCGGAAGAAGAGTATTGAGAGGAGTTTGTCCAGAAACTTCTGACAGACAGAGAATCCAGAATGGATTTCATTAGGAAAATGCATGATGAATACGAGGAACAAATTGTTACATTTGCTTTAAATAAAGGGATAAATCCTGATCAACATCATTGGGCTGCAGATGGATTAGGCATACCTTTGTGCATGATCATGGAAAGTATTAAAAATTATCAGTTGGCAAGGGTGGGATTACTTCCAAACAAGTATCTAGAATATGAGGAAGATATCAATGTGACCAAGGAGCTATTTGAAAAAGCTAATCCAAAATGGAGAAATAGATGGTTGGATGCTAATAAAGAGTGCAGAAAAATATGGAAGGAAGCACCTATTCAGCTAAAGATTAATCCAACATACTTCCAAGTAGCAAGGAGAAGAGAGTGGACAGTTTTTTGGGAAAGAAGGAAAGAAGGACAAATTCCATCCAAATGGTTGAATTTTCCAAAGATAGCGGGTTCGAAGGCAGGAACATGGCCCACAAAGAAGTATATGGTGGACACAGCTGAATCTGTCATAGCCACATACAAGGATGTTAATGACCCAGCATGTATTTTACTAATCAGAGTAATGAGACTCATCTTGGCATGTATAGAGACTTATACAGATACAGATGTCAGAATTCTAAATTACATTGGCTTCAATTCTCCTACTGATGCTTTATTATTTGACCTCAGTGAAACCGCAGATAGGATATGTTTGATGGCTTATTATAGTAGAACAATATTTTTGGGTAGCCATTATCTCCAGATTTTTGAAGATGCATTTGATTATGGGTTTTTTGAAAGGGAATCGGAAATATTTGGAAATTTGTTAGTTGTAACAAAATCTCGACTCACTGCCTATGAAGCTGCTTACACAGAGTACCTGAAAAGAGATGTAATTGATAAAGTAGAGGCTGCTGTGCAGCGGAGGAAAGCACTATTTGAGATGGTAAACAATTTGAATATTACAGAAAGAAAGAGCCATGACCTACTGTCAGAGGTTTATCAAAGAAATAAGAAGTGAAGAAAGCATTCATGATATTTGAGCAAGTATGTCTTTTGTCAGGAGCTAAAAGGTCTAGGAGGGGAAGAATGTTAGAAGAAGTATTTTTTGAAGTATTTTTGATGGAAAATAATTGTAAAATGCCAAAAACTTGTAAAAATATTTATGCAAATGATGTAAAAATAAGGAAGAGTCTTCCTTATGGAGAGTAGAATCATATGTATTTTAGATTATTAGAAATGATGGAGTATTTCTCAAGATAATCCAAACCCTAGAAAGTCCTCTTCAATTTCATTAATTCTCCGAAATCCAACCAGTTTTCTCTTATTTCTTGGATTCTATCATCTAGAAGGGGCTGTGGTCTCTTGTATACTTCTAGGATTGACAAAATTAAGATGTATTGTTGATTCTTTATGCTAAATGATTGGAGAGGACAACTCCAAAGGTTAACAACAAACATTTTTTGGCGCCGTTGCCGGGGAGTATAGCAAAAGCCTCATTGAAGTTGGACCTTGCTAGATCTTCTATTGATGATGGTATTGAACACATTGAAAAGGTAATACTCTTTAACCAAGAAAGGGAAACATGAAATGGTAGATTTTTTTTGTTGTTTGTCTTTTGGGAAAAGAAAACAATAGATAATCTTTTGAGAATAAGAAGTGTTGAAATTCTTGCAAATTGATAGTTGCTCTTATCATTTTTTGGAAGTAAAGTGCTTCTTGCAATTGTAGAGTGCTTTTTGACCAAGTACCAAGCAAAATTGTTGATCTTGGGAAGATGACATGATTGCATTGAGAAAAGTCACGGACATGGTGGCAATGACACCAACTATTGCCATTCACCTCTGAATGTGCATGCAACATTTCATGTTCCCTGCTCAAGAGAGGTTCATGATGCCACCCAAGAAGATCTGGTTCAGTCTATATTTAGCAGACGCCTTTGATTTGACAATCAACATGCCTCATTGGATTATTGACCAAATACACTTGGCACGTCAACGGTGGTATAAGAAGCAAAAGTCAATACTTTATGGATGTTGTGCTCTCACAAGGATTGTTTACAAATGCTTGGCATATGATGTGCCAATTCAAAGGGCACTTGTTTGGACCAGGGTGCAAGAATTCCAACATAGACTATCAACCGTTGGGCCTCCATCCAAGAAAATGAGGGGAGCAGTTCATATGCCCTGTGCATAGGCCCACGGTGCTACATTGACACCAGAGACAACTCTAAGACTCCCAAGGCAAGTGCAACCCTTCACTATCAGATTACCAAGGCATAGCACAGAAGGACCAAATCTGGTGTTTCCACCTATACCCACCGACCTAGAGTTCCCTCATGGCTTCACACTTGAAGAAGGTAGCCAGAATAATTAATGCTACTAATTTAGAAGTTGAGGTAGAGTAGGCAAGCGGGCAACAGACAGTCACAGACCAACCCCATCCAGTCCAACCAGAAGTAGTCAAAGTGGATGATGTGACGAGGAGACTGCAGAAGAGGAGCAAGAGGATGAACAAGAAGGATTGTCCGATGAAGAAGAGCATGAATATGAGCAAGAAGTCGTACAGGAACTTGAAGGAGCCCCTGCTTATACGAAGCAACTGAAAAAGCTGTATGATACCATCAAACGAGTTCAAGAACAACAAAAGCTGTCCCTAGCAGCAGGAAAAGACCTCATGAACCAAATCCTTGAAAAGGAAGGGGTGGATGAGCAATACAGAGCAACCCTTGACATGATCCCTGACGCATTAGGGGTACCTAAGACGGTGCATACCGCTCTTGCGCACTCGCGAAGATCAGAGAGAAGATACGGCAGACGCCCCCCTCGATCAGGGAAACAAATGAATGTATTGGTATCAGAACCACAGGGCACCACATCCATGACCACGGGCACGGCTCAAACCATTCATGACACTGAGGAAGCCCATACCTCAAGTGCACCCCCCTCACCCCCTTTACCACCCCTACCTCCAACTCCACCACCTTCACCTCCCACTACTAGTGTCACCACCACCGTCACCGCCTCATAGTCCACTTCCCATACCGAAGCACAGACTGTGAGTCAACCCTCACAATCCGCACAACCTATCACCACCCCTATTGTAAATACTACCACTGACACGATAATTCTAACTGTAGCCGCTGAAATTCCCATTCCCCCGATTACGCTCCCTGGCGGTCCATATTCACAACTACACACACCACTTTACACCTTCACAACCATCACTACACCGACAATTCCCATGTTCACAATCACTCCCACGACTGCACCCACATATGACGTCATGGTCATATCACCTACTTCCGCACCTCTCCCTCCCCCTAT
Organism: Ceratopteris richardii; assembly: GCA_020310875.1. Taxonomy (NCBI): domain Eukaryota; kingdom Viridiplantae; phylum Streptophyta; class Polypodiopsida; order Polypodiales; family Pteridaceae; genus Ceratopteris; species Ceratopteris richardii. The sequence goes on along the minus strand of CM035416.1, from coordinate 20,954,217 downwards.
ATTTCCACAATCTCCCATTCCCCCACCACCCACTTCACCCTTTTCTAGCACAACATACACACTCCCATTCCCTTTTCCCTACCCCCCTGCATTCAACACCTTTCCCGCATCCACTCCTGTTAATAATGTATTTAATAATATGTACCAGTGTATGACTCAACTACAACAGCATTACCAACATCTAGATGCCCATCATACGAGCTTGTTCAGAAATCATGAAACACTAGAGGAGAGATTCATTAATTTAGAGAAGGAGAAGAGGCAGTTACAACAGCAGTATAGTACATTGCAAGCACAACATGATCAGTTAATCGCCAATCCACCCCAGATAGATACTGAAGAAAAACAACAACTTGATGATCTATTACATGCTCAGATAACAGACAATCTCAAGCTTTGATGTAACCTTGCCTTACTACGCAAGCACATGTCTGCAACACTCGAAGAAAATAAACGACTATAGAAACAGAACGAAGAGAACCTGGAAGCAGCAATGGAGGGTTCACCGCAAGAAATCGACCCAGAGAATTTCAAGGCCATCCCATCGGCAAATATGCAAATCGTATTGGAAACACACACCGATCTCTTGGAAGCACATGCTGCCTTAGAAAGAGAGCGGGATGACCTACTAAAGCAACTGGCAGCTCAGCAAGATTCACCAAAAGAAGTTACAGCCGCGGCAGACACATCTGAAGAAGTCATAGAACTCAGAGCACAACTGGCAGAACTACAAAATAAAGTTCTTCAATATGAGCGTCAACCCTCTCCCCTCGTGGAATCGGAACCTGAAGACTTAGTTCCAATTAAAGTTGAGGAGATCTTTGAGGACCCATACGTATCGATGCCTACAATAGAGGGTAAGCAAACATAAGAAGGAATGGACACAATTGAGATCGAAGCTCCTGAATCGATGCAGAGGTTAGAGAAGGTGGCTACAACCCACGATGAGAGGGTGGTAGTACAGATACAGTTGATGTCCCGATTGGAAGAAATTTTCATCAAATCTGATTACTTCAGAAACCTTTCCCATCATAGGTGGATTGGAACGTCTGATGATTTGTATGTTCCCTTCTATGTCTTAATGGCAGATTATAATGCTGAAATAAAGCACGCACAACAAAAGAACCAACCTCGGCAACACAATTTGCACCAAAAGACATCCCTGCAAGTGCCACGCATGGGAATATATTTCAACCTACCTGGAGGATCTGTCTACTTGAAACATACCCTGAGATGGTACGCACTTGGAATAACATGTCATTATACATCAAGTATAACCCATGCTACTGCCCTGTCTTTCGAAGAAGGTCCTGGCCACAGTACACCAAAATAGTTTTGACGGTTAAAGGATGTGAAAAGTGGCTAAACTATGTGTACTTAGCACCCCCTCATGGCCAACCCACGGTCAACTACATGATTTCAACCATCCGACACTGGGCAGTTAGATTCAAGAATATACCAGATGTCATGGCACAGATGTGCCTCAGAATCTTTGAGCTAATGGGTTACATTCACGACCTTTAAGAATGTCAAGGAAGCTCATCTTTCGGCTCTCGGATTTAATGAAGGAAATCAAGACCTTGTTTATGATATGAGCACCACACCATCTATCAATGTCATCTATGCATGGCATGCTCGTATCAAGTATTTACCAGGCTGCTTCAAGCAAACGTTTGAGGAAATTTTTATCACTGGGTTCTGGGAATATCATTCAGAGATATTCATTCCCAGACCATCTCATTTATTACAGTTATTTGCTATGGAATAGGCTCTAGATTCAGAAAAGTTATGCATGCCACATCTGGAAGTTCCTGGGCCAGTAGACTGGGATGCCCTACTCACCGATTTGACAAAAGGACTGAGATTATCAGAACATCACTTGGCGACTGATGTCGTGAATTACTATATCCAACGATCCACTCAACAAGGGTCTGTCAGAGACGACCGACGCGAGAGAGGGGGGGTGTTGGCAGCAGTCAAGGTACCCAAGGACTCACAAGACAAGGAAGTCAAAGAAGGGATTTAGAGCAGAGAGAAAGCACAAGCAAACAAAGTAGTCAAGGAAGATTTGGCAAGTAGGCCGTCCAAATTTTTCCATGAAGTAATACTTCTTAAATAGTGAATTTAGTCACTCTACATCATTGTAAATACCATTTCACCTTTTTGTAGCTCCATTTTTTGCAAGCCAAGGAGTCCTTGAGCTTGAGGAGCATTAGAAGTATCTAACTATTAATTTTCATATTTTTTAGACTCCGTTTGAGCCCTCAAATAGGCCCTAGAACCTAATTTTTAACTAGGCCGGACACTAGGTCTGGACAGGGCCAAAGCTAATCAAAAACTATAAATAGAGCTAGGGAGCTCATTTTTGAGGTTAGATTGTAATAGATTTGAACTTGTAAGAGCACTTTTGAAGTAATCTAAAGAACTCCATTGTCTTTCTCTTTGTCTTGCCGTGTGTGCGCGTGTGTGTATGTGTGTGCATGTTAGTGTGCTTCTCACTCACGCACTTGTGCCATCACTTGTTCGAGGTCTTCATACCATCCTCACGTCTTCCCAGATTGACATTAAAGGAGGTGCTACTCATCACTGAGCTACACTTCCTTTTGTGGATTGATTCCGCATAGCTTGGAACTTCCTTATACATGAGTGCCAACTCCTTGTTCACTGCATCACTCCGAGGATGATTTGTTGATATATTTAGGTAGTGATGTGTGTGAACATACTAGGACCACCGGGGCACTTTTTTCAATCTTTAGGAGGTTTTTTCCCTCGGCTTGTATATATGCATATTGCCCTAATGGGTTACTTATCTTTATACATTCTAGTGGTAATACAATCAATATTGTGTGTTGTGCTCCAAGCTTCTTCTTCTTCCTTGTGTTGTTCGCATGCTTCTGCACCTTGGTAAATTCATTCTCATATGGTAAATTCTTAGGCCATATGATTTCAAAAGAGTACATTTTCTTGCACCTTGGCCTAGCATGAGTAGTAATAGATGACCCAATCCCTACATCACCAAAGGAATTTTTATGATTCTTAAATATAGTATAATAAATCAAGTAGCAGTCCACTATAGCTATCAATTAGGGTATTTCTAGTTTATCCATCTACCAGCCTATTACACATGCTAGAAGACAATGTAATCTAGTCTCTGCTATAGAACTCTATATAAAGATGAGACATTTATCTAGCGTTTGTATTCTTACCAACATATTAACCAAGATCTATCAACAAGATTCTTTATCATCAAATCTATTACTATCTTTTGAGACGTTTGAAACGTGGGTGCTCAACTTCAAATGAACAATCTCACTAATTTCAAAGAATACCAAGAATGTCTATATAATCATCTCCACCAACCACACTAGAAAGTGGTTAAAGGCATGGCTGAGTTAAAGTTCATTTTCCAAATCTATAATTTCCTTTTTAAATAATGAATTCATTTCTCCATTCAAATAGTATAAAGAATAATTAGAAAACATAATATCCATTTTGTAAGTTTAATGAATAATTCAATATTAGAGAATTTTCTATCCACACATAGTAAGAGTGCTTTTTATTATCCTTGAGTTTAAATATTACATTAACAACCTAAATTTTAAGCATGTTAAAGAAATTTCTATTCACACATAATAAGAGATCATATTGCATTAACAAACGAATTTTTAATCATGTTAAAGAAAACATTTCTACTATTTTGGGTCAAGTGGGATCAATATTTACTAATGGTGTTGTGGGACTATTGAACAACGCCTATGGAGTTCATTATTCAAAATTTTAGGACCATAATAATAGAGATTTTTCTTTGAGAGGTTGGCTGAGAAGAAGAAGTTTTCAATCACTTAAATCGAAAGAAGCATGATAACAAGCATTTGATTTTCCAAGCCATACAAAATAGAGAGGAAAAAATCATGAAGAATTGATGAAAAAGTATTCATTCCCAATCACATTGTGTTGCTTTTTTGCATACGGATGTAATAAGATTTCAAAAAGTTTAAGTATGGTGGTCTATCCCTTTTTAAAACTTAAATTATCATGCACATCTGAATGAATAAGTCTAGAACATGTAGAAAATGGTTCAAAGCTTCAATACTACAAAAATAAGGACGCATTGGTTTTGGAAATATCATACTTTTCATTTAATACAAGTATTGTTTCAAGAAAGACATTTAACTCAAGTATCATTTCAAAAAAAGAAAAGAAAAGGCACATTCGATTACATTGATATGTTTGAAAAGTGATACTACAATCATGAGAGCACCCTGAAACATTACCCTATAGCCATGTGACCCGCATGATAGGTATGTTCGTATGTGGTTTGGCAGGAAACATCCCTTTTCTGAGATCACAATCTATGCCCCAAACTTAGATCAAGAGAGAAATGAGACTTGGTTCTCCTTTGAATCCTACTTGCAAACATGATCCTCATGTGAGAGTTCACAATGGTGGAGACTTTCTCTAATCATTCGGATTAAAAAGGGAGACTATTGATGGTATTGCAAAGAATATTTGGGATCAAGTGAAGCACACACGACCTCATCAAGATGAAAGCGATTGCATGCTTCTTTTGATCCAAAATCCATGCTCGAATAGCTCTTTGTAAAGCAAGACTTGTTAAATTCTATGTTTCACAAAAAATACACTAACCACTTTGGGGCCCCTCTTGCTCCCTCTATAGTGACATTATTATATCATATCACTTTATGACAATGAGCTCCCTCCAATCAATCTTCAAATGGAAGAGGGACACATGGTTTCATTATGAGCCTTTTATGTTCTTCCTTTCATTAGTGTGGCAAGATATCGAGAAAGCTAGGCTCCAAGCTTTTTAGAACCCATCTTCTCTAGAATTAGAAGTCACTTTTCATCCGCTATGTGAAGGCAGACCATGATTAAATACGAAGATGAAGGAGCTAGAAATGACACACATATTGAAGGTTGTTGGAACAAACCAATCACAAATTGGTGATTATAGAGACCTTGAAGAATGCTTATGGTCAGAATGAAGTGAAGGAAGACACTTGAGAAATTGAAGGAAATTTCAGAATGATGTCTTGTACACATATGTACATATAAGTGAAGAATCTTGTAAACTGAGTATAGCAAAACCCCTAGGATGATAAGGAGCAATGTCATAGACGCAGGATGAGTCTAAAATCATGTATATATAAGTTAATGATGATAAGAAATGTATGAGAGAGTCATTTGTAGATGACAAATGTGTTAGAGATGTGTAGAGAGTTTTTTCCCAGAAAATAGCGACGGGTTTTTCTCTGAGTGCTCTCTGTCTGATCATGTGGATCAGGATTCCTTTTGTACACATCTAATTAAGAAGCTAATGAAGCTATGTCTAGAATTTCAGAATCTAATTCCTCTCCTACTATGAGAATGATCAATAGGAACATTCATATGTAGAATGTGAAAACTAAAGTCTGAGAGTAGCGCACTTTTCCGTCTCAGTGTTTTGCTTAGATCTGAGTGTATACTGTAAAGTTTTTGATGACTAAGCACTTAAAATTTAAGTTAGAAGATAAGGAAGCTATGGCTAAAAGCATTTAGCAAAACGGGTTCTGTGTTGAGAGAAATCAACTTAAGAAGTTGACTATGTCGAAGGTGCTACTTCTAGAAGACAGTTATGACATATCTTTGATCTTAAGGATCAAATTAAATTTTTGATGATTAGTTTTGAGAACTAATGATTAGTATGATTGCGCAAAGGTATTGCGAATACTTGTGCATCATTTGCTTGAAGGAATTTGAAGTTATGTGCAGGTAATGAAGTTGAGTTCTGAAGCAGACTTTCTGAAGTTGACATTTCTTCACTCAGAGAAGTATTGATGAAAGTTTTGGTAAAGAAGAACAATATTTGTGTAAAGTTTGGTTTATAACTGACATAGAAGTGTTCTTAAGTCAGTATAGATCAAACCTTTGGAGATTAAGAGGTCTCCAACAGTGGTATCAGAGCTGAAGGTGAAATACAAGAGAAGAAAAGACAATTGAAGTTCCGATTGGTGCAGATATTGGAGTTCTTTCAAATCAAAGGAGGACAAGGATAAAGTATTGAAGATAACCTGCAGAAGTTCAAAGTACAAGTTCGAAAAGAATCAAGAAGGACAAAGCTCATATCAAAGGTACACTTTATCCTCACAAACCATAGTAATTGCAGATACAGAAGGTCAAGGATGGGAGAAAGCTTGCAGATTGATAAGCTAGATAGGGAGAACTATCCAGCTTGGTCCATGAGGATGGGGGCACACCTCATGAGTAAAGATTTGATGGCATTCATTACAGGAGATGAAGAAAAACCTGAATTTGCAGATCCTAGTATTCCAACTAGGGAAGAGCTTGCAAATTTGAAGACTTGGATGAGAAAGGATGCTCCAGCAAGGAGTATTATTTACATGGCTGTAAATGATTATCTGCTACCTCACATTAGAGGATTGGAAAGTGCTACAGATGTTTGGAATGCCTTGGAAGAGCATTTCCAAAATACAACTAAGTCAAGGAAGTCTTCACTATGGGTTGAGTTCACAACCTTCAAGAAGAAGAGTTCACAATCAATTTCTGATTATGTGGCAAGGATGAAGGATATTGCAGATAGCTTGGGAGCAATGGATGAAGACATTGAAGAGGATAAGTTGGTAAGACAAATACTTACAGGTCTGAGAGGAGATGAGAAGTGGAAGCCTTTCATATTGTCTATAGAGTTGTCACTTGATCACTTTACTCCTGATCTTAATCAATTGCTAGGACACATGCTAACTTTTGAGGAGGACATTAAAGGAGACAATGATAGAAGTGCAAGTCAAGCTATGTACTCCAAGGACAAGAAAAAGAATGGCAAGGGAAAGCAATCGGCTGATGATGAAGGGAATTCAAATCAAGCTAACTTCACAAAAGGAAAGATGAATTTCAGAGGTAAAGGAAGAGGAGGTAAGAACAAAGATAATGCTAAAGCTTGTTGGATTTGTGGCAGAACAAATCATTTGGCAAATGATTGTTGGTATAACAATCAAAATGGTGGAAGCAATAATCAGAATTTTAATCAAAGAGGTAGAGGAGGCAGAAACCAAAGAGGCAACTTCAGAGGAAGAGGTGGTAGGACATCATATGGTAGAGGAGGTGGAAGAAACTTCCAATCTCAGTCCTACAACAACAATTATTATAATTATGCATCAGATCAGAAGGATGATATGACTCTTATCTTGAATGCAACTCATGAATCAGAAGGAGAAGATCAAAGAGTGTTTTATATTGATTCAGGATGTAGTAACCATCTGAGTGGGAATCTATCCTTGATGACTGATATGGAAGCAAAGGTGAATGGACATACAGTTCAAACAGGTGACAATACCAAGCATAAAGTGGAGAGCATTGGATCAGTGAAGACAAAGAGTGGAAGTACACTTTTGAGCAAGGTACTTTATGTTCCTACTATTCCTAAAAATTTGATAAGTGTAGGGCAAATTGTGGAGAAAGGATATGAGGTAAGATTCACAAATGATGGTGTTTATGTACAAGATCCAAATCAGGGATATAGAAACATAATTGCAGGGAAAAAGGAAGGAAGATTGTTCACTCTCAAAGTTCAAGGTAATGTGGGACATGCATTGTTTACTTATGGAAGTCAAAAGGTATCTGAATTAGACCTATGGCATAAAAGGCTAGGTCATTTCAATGAGAGAGCTATAAAGGAAATGTCAAAGAATCAGGTGGTGCTTGGATTGCCAAATATTGAAGGGCAACATATGGTGTACAAGTGTGAAGCTTGTCAATTAGGTAAAGCACATAAAGGTTCTTACAACAAATCAGGGTACAAGCATTCAAATATGCTTGAATTGGTTCATACAGATGTATGGGGTCCCTCAAGGGACTATAGCATAAATGGATCCAGATATTATGTGTTGTTTGTTGATGATGCAACTAGATGGATTACTTTATATGTAATCAGAGATAAATCAGAAGTCTTTAAGACATTCAAACATTTTCATGCCTATGCAGAAAGGATCACAGGGCAAAAGCTTAAGAGGTTAAGATCAGATGGAGGGGGAGAGTATTTCTCTAAAGAGTTTGATGATTATTTGTGGAATGCAGGTATAAAAAGAGAAGTAACTTGCAGGTACTCTCCTCAACAGAATGGAGTAGTAGAAAGGAGAAATAGGACTCTTGTAGAATTTGCAAGAGCCATGATGAAGGAAAAGAATTGTCCAAATTACTTGTGGGCAGAAGCCATTAACACTGCAACATACCTTGTGAATAGGTTACCTTGTAAAGCTTTGGATGGAGGAACCCCTTATGAAGCATGGCGGGGTAAGAAACCTACTCTTGATCATTGTAAAGTATTTGGATGTGTTGCATATGCTTATGTTCCTTCACAATTAAGACATAAGCTAGAACCAAAAGCAGAGAAGTATGTGTTTATTGGATATGATGATAGACAGATGGGTTACAGGTTGTGGAGTCCATCCACAAAGCAATTTCTTGTTACCAAAGATGTGACATTTGATGAGCAAAATACATGGTATACAGGATCAACAAATGATTATGCAGGTGTTGAAGAAATACAAAGGAAAGGAAAGGCAAAAGTAAAAGTGTATGAAGAAAGTATTGATGAAGTTGACTCTAGAAGTAGATTGTAGGAGCATGTAGAAGAAGGACCAAGATTTGATCCAGAATCAAATGAGGCTGAAACTTCGAGAAGTGCAGAAATCAGAAGATCTACAAGGGAAAGGAAAGAACCTATAAGGTATAGTTATGATACATCTTTTCTAACAACAAAAGATTATGCTTACATTGTGAAGACAGAAGAAGATCCAATCACTTATGAAGAAGCCAAAGGTAAACAGAATTGGGAGAAGGCAATGCAGGAAGAGTATGATTCTCTACTTGAAAATGAAACTTGGGAATTAGTACCAAGACCAAAGAATCAGAAGGTCATTGGATGTAAGTGGGTATATAAAACAAAAAGGTTTGCAGATGGTAAGGTGTCTAGATACAAGGCTAGACTTGTGGTCAAAGGTTATGCCCAAACTTATGGGGTAGATTATGATGAAACCTTTAGTCCTATTGCTAAGATGTCTACAATTAGAACATTGATTGCTATTGCTACTTGTAAAGGATGGAAATTATCACAATTGGATGTGAAAAATGCATTTCTAAATGGATACATTGCAGATGAAGTATACATGGAGCAACCAGAAGGTTTTATGGATTCAATTGGATCAGATTATGTGTGTAAGCTCAAGAGAGCTTTGTATGGGTTGAAGCAGGCCCCAAGAGCTTGGAATTACAGACTTGTCAAGTTCTTGAATGAATGTGGATTTAAAGCATCAAAAGCAGATAGTAGCTTGCTAGTGAAGGCAAGTGAAAATGGATACATTTACATGTGCATTTATGTTGATGATATTATTGTTACAGGAACAGATGCTCAAGGAATCAATGAACTCAAAAGGCAAATAGAGAAGGAGTTTAAGATAAGTGATTTGGGAAACTTATCTTATTTTCTAGGAATGCAGATTGTGTATACTCAACATGGAGTATATGTTTCACAAGAGAGATATTTGAAGAATCTTTTAGTCAAGTTTGACATGGAAGATTGCAAGATTTCAACTACACCATTGGAGGTAAATCATAAATTGAGCAGGTATGGAGGTGAAGAATTCAAGGATATGAAGAAATATCAGAGTTTGGTAGGTAGTTTAATCTATGCTACCTTGACAAGGCCAGATTTATCATATGCAGTAGGTGTGTTGTCACAATTTATGCATTGTCCAAAGAAGACTCATTGGATTGCAGCCCAAAGGGTACTCAGATATATCAAAGGAACCCTAAGTGAAGGTTTGTACTATGGTTTCACTTCTGACACAAGAATCAAAGTGTTTAGTGATGCAGATTGGGCAGGTGACTCAGATGATAGAAGGTCTACTCATGGGTATCTTTGTTATGTTGGAGATAAACTAGTTTCTTGGTGTTCAAAGAAGCAACATACAGTTGCTTTATCATCCATAGAAGCTGAGTATAAAGGAATGGTAGAAGCTGCAAAAGAAGTGATATGGTTGAAGACTTTGATGAAGAGTTTTGAAACTGATCATAGTACTCCAATTATTTTTGGAGATAATATGAGTTCTTTGTATTTGGCAGCTAACCCTGTTTTTCATGCCAGGACTAAGCACATAGAGATTCAGTATCATTTCTTGAGGGAAAAGGTACTTGATAAAGAGATTGAAGTGATGTATACTCCAACAAAAGAACAAGTGGCAGATATGATGACAAAGAGCTTGGATGGATCTAAGCTACAGAGATTCAAGGAGATGGTAGGAGTGAAGAAGAATGGAATAATCACAATTAGTGATTGAGGGGGAGCTGTTGGAACAAACCAATCACAAATTGGTGATTATAGAGATCTGAAGAATGCTTATGGTCAGAATGAAGTGAAGGAAGACACTTGAGAAATTGAAGGAAATTTCAGAATGATGTCTTGTACACATATGTACATATAAGTGAAGAATCTTGTAAACTGAGTATAGCAAAACCCCTAGGATGATAAGGAGCAATGTCATAGACGCGGGATGAGTCTAAAATCATGTATATATAAGTTAATGATGATAAGAAATGTATGAGAGAGTCATTTGTAGATGACAAATGTGTTAGAGATGTGTAGAGAGTTTTTTCCCAGAAAATAGCGACGGGTTTTTCTCTGAGTGCTCTCTGTCTGATCATGTGGATCAGGATTCCTTTTGTACACATCTAATTGAGAAGCTAATGAAGCTATGTCTAGAATTTCAGAATCTAATTCCTCTCCTACTGTGAGAATGATCAATAGGAACATTCATATGTAGAATGTGAAAACTGAAGTCTGAGAGTAGCGCACTTTTCCGTCTCAGTGTTTTGCTTAGATCTGAGTGTATACTGTAAAGTTTTTGATGAGTAAGGACTTAAAATTTAAGTTAGAAGATAAGGAAGCTATGGCTAAAAGCATTTAGCAAAACGGGTTCTGTGTTGAGAGAAATCAACTTAAGAAGTTGACTATGTCGAAGGCGCTACTTCTAGAAGACAGTTATGACATATCTTTGATCTTAAGGACCAAATTAAATTTTTGATGATTAGTTTTGAGAACTAATGATTAGTATGATTGCGCAAAGGTATTGCGAATACTTGTGCATCATTTGCTTGAAGAAATTTGAAGTTATGTGCAGGTAATGAAGTTGATTTCTGAAGCAGACTTTCTGAAGTTGACAATTCTTCACTCAGAGAAGTATTGATGAAAGTTTTGGTAAAGAAGAACAATATTTGTGTAAAGTTTGGTTTATAACTGACATAGAAGTGTTCTTAAGTCAGTATAGATCAAACCTTTGGAGATTAAGAGGTCTCCAACAAAGGTGAAGATGATTATGAAGAGTAGTGACACCGCAAGTAAAGCTATCAAGGATGAGGAATAAATTCTCCAAAGGCAATGAGAACAAGACCTACTAGGAGAGGAAATCCATTCAAAGAATGATGTAGGATATTTTCATGGGGGAGGATTTTGTTTATATGATACATGTATTCAAAACAAGGATCTTGATGCATATAAAGAGTCTTCAACCAAAGGTGAATTGAAACAAGCTATGGATGAAGAAAAAAATCATCAAAGGAGAAAGGCACATGAGAGCAAGCACCTAAGAAGGAAGGAATGAAGAGTGTACAAACGAAATGGTTCTACAAAACAAAAAAAAATGGTTCTACATAACAAAAGAAATGTAAATGGAAGCTTCACAAGGTTAGTGGCAAAAGGTTTGGCTCAAAAACAAGGACTAGATCATGGAGAAACCTTCGATGCAGTAGTTGTTAAAGGTTTCGTTAGGAATTTATTGGCTATGTGTGCTTTCAAAAGATTGTTCATCTATCATCTTGAAATTCGAAATGCATTCTTGAACTATGAACTTCAAGAGGAAGTGTATATGACCAACCAACAAGATATAAGAACAGAAAACATCTTGATTTTGTATGTACCAATGAATGCTTTGTATGGCCTTTTGTACTCTTCAAGGTCTTGGAATCAAAGGTTGGTGGATGACTTGAGAAAGTGTAGATATCAACCACGTGTTGCCAATCCATCATCATATAAGAAGAATGAAGGAAGTAAGGTTGTCTTCATATTCATCTATGTAGATGCCCTCACCATAATAGGAAATAATATTGAAGGTATAAAACAAATAAAAAGAAGGCTTGGAAAGAAGGCATCTATGTACCTCAAAAAAAGTACTTCTTGGATTCTACATAGGTTTAGCATGGATGATTACAAAGATGTGACAAAAGCAATGGATTCAATGGAAAGGTCAGTTTGAAAGGTTGTAAGAATCCTTAGGACTTAACATTATACAAAAGTATGGTTGAATGATTGATATATGCAACAATAAAAAAGATGTGCTATAAGCTATGTTGTAGGATTATAAACTCAATATATGCATGCAACCACAAGTGGGCATCTTTGCACAACAAAAACTCAAGTATATGAAGAATATCGTAAACCATGGATTTCTATGAAAGTATTGAGAGTAGATAACTCTAAGTGCATGGAGTGATGCTAATTGGGTTGGTTCAATTGATGATATTGTGAAAGAAAATATGATGGATGTTTAAAAAGAAATAAAAAATTGCATTGCTAATCTTGAGTTAATATATGAATTTTTATTTTGTATGTGTCGTAGACCAAGTGGTTGGTTGATGCCCCGAAATTATCAATTGACGCATCTTATCTAGAAAGGAGCATGGAAACCAAGATGAAAATCCAAGGCGAGAAGAGAAATGAGAGGAGAGAGTGAAAAGTCAGAGTTGGCTAGCGTACATAACTTATAGAAGCAATATCTCTTTGGGCATCAAAGGTAACCCAACCTTGTCACATATCAGAATATGCAAAATAAATTTAGATGTCGTTGTATAATCAGACTTGAAAAAGAGACATTTTGCATAGAGAAAATGGACTTCAAAACAATGGAAGAATGGACCTTACCTTGTAGAAAAGTTTGCTATGCATGCATGGGGCCACCTCCACATGGAAAAGGCCTTCTCCATATCCACCTCCTCATCATATCCACATACAAGGAGCAAGGAGAAGAGATAGAAATGCATGATAAAGGAGATTTATGATACTTCCATAGAGCCCTCGTTTCACAAATGGAAAAGATTACAAAAATGAGCTCTTTTTTAGGTTAATACAAAAATTGGTGCCTTGTCCACACTCAAAAGTAGTCACTCTAGTTGAAAATAGTCCTACACTAACTGTAGAGCTATTCTAATTGGATTATTTAGGTATTTAACGTATGGAGAGTTCATTAAATACAATGCTGAGCTTTCCCATGCTCTTGAAAATTTAAAAAAATTATTACATTTATAAGAATGAGGTGCAACCTAAGAAGGAATATTATAAAAAAATTATGTGGATTCTAAAAATTTTATAAGCCTTCTACGTCTCCTTGCTTATTCTTGCATCCTTCAATCAGCTTTGGTCAATTATCAAGTCTTCAATATGCAAAACTCCCCCGGTTCTAGATGTTATCACCCTTGGCAATGCGTCTAGGGCTTGTGACCTTGATATGCTTCTTGTATTCAATAAATTTGCTTTTGCAATTCTTCAGCGTGAGCGTCAAGTTCTAGAATGTTTATAGCCTCTTGAGTTCGTGTTTTCTCTTATGACAAATCTTTGTGTGATGGTTGAAAAAGGGGCTGTAATGTTTCCGCCAATGCTACCCTAGAAGTTAATGACTATAATAGAGTATTCTCATTAGCACGTAATGTATCACAATCTTCCATCGAATTATGGATGGTCGGTTTGAGTTGTCCATCTGAAATTGATTGTGGTATCTTGTATTCAAGGTGAATATAGACTATCATATCCGCTTAACAAGAAGTGGTGCCTATCTCGGATGAAGTGTCGCTAGGATTTGAAGTTCATGTCTATCTGGCATCCCCTCATCAAGATCAAAAAGTCCGTTCTCATGTGGCAAATTCTCCATCGTGATATCTGGACCAATCTAAAGGCTAGCAAAATCTCTGGGGCTCAACCATAGTGCAAGCATTGTCATTGCAACTTTGAGGATCTGGGTCACATCTTCTTCATGTGCCCCAAGTCTCTCCTACTCTGGCAAACTCTTGGGAATATTTTGAGACTACAGGAACATATCTCTTGGAAACAAGTGCTTCTAGGTGAAGCGATCGGCATCCTTGCATCACTGTGGAATGATGTTAGAGGGGAAACCCTCTAGAAGATTTGGAGGAAGTGGTGTGCATATTGGACACCCTCCTAAAGAGTGGTCGATCGAGAAGTCTTTGTTCCTCCTTGGCAAAAGAATCTCCAATTGCAAGAGGTCCCCTCCCTTTAGGCATCATAAAGTGTTTATCATCGAGCACAACAATATTAAACCCAAGTGGGCCTTTCATGAGGGCGATGAGAGGGTTATTAACCTCCTTTGTAACACTCTCCAGATCCGCAACTTCTACCCTTGCTTTATGGGATTTGAGGGGTGCCAAGGGCACTAGTCCCCTTGACTTCTATCATTTTTTTGTTTTTTAACTAAAGTCCGAGAGAGTATGCCATGGTCGAACTTCCTTTTGATTTTCTCTTTTTTTTTTTGTTACAATTGAGTAACGATGGCATCCTTCTCAGTGTCGGCTTCTCATATCATATCATCTGCATGTCTCGCATCACTAAGCTTTGTGTGATTTAGTGAGATGGTTGTGTGATTTAGTGAGATGGTTCCGTAAGATCCACAAAGTATGGACTCGGGAGCATAATCGGAATTTCCAAGCATTCATGAACCTTTTGTATTGCACTTGCGATTCCACCTACAAGATGACCTGATGATGATCTTCAATAGTAAGTGCGGGCCATGTCTCCATTGTCAATGCCGAAAAACTAATGGTCCTTGTCATCCTAGCTTGTTGCAGCCGTATGACTTCATCTCTAATACTAATAGATGATTTGGATGTATCAAGGAGGGTGTTCTGATGATCATGATGATTTTCTAAAATGAGTCCTGGTGCGATCTCTTTTGTCGGCTGCTATGAAGTTCACCTATGTGTTTCTTTGACCTGCTCTTCTTCTATGGGAGACTCTTCCTCCCCATTAGATCGCGACTCATGTTAAATTCTTGATCAAATAAACCTAGTAAAGCAAGACACAATACTTGTCTCATCTTGCATCTTATTTGCTCATGTTCTGTGGTAGCAACAATGGATCTTCCTTCGAGGTTGTAAGACTAATGCTGTGCATTGGCTCATTGCCAAGGCAAAGTTACAATCTTGTTCCAACGGGGTGAAGGTAGGAGCTCGAAAAATTGTCTTGCTTTTTGTCCATCTAAGAGTAGTTGACTCTATCTACTCTACTATCCATGCTGTGATGTTCATCATCCTCTTGACTCTTATGGCATCCATGAAACCGTGCCAAAGATGTTTGTGTGGTATTGTATATCTATTGTGACTGAGGAAACGAAAGAGTTGATATGGCAACCGAAGTGTCAGGTCCAAGTCTCTATAATTGCGATTAGGGAATGTCTTCTTTTTCTTCTACTTGTCTCTTGGAGGTACGTTGATGTATGCCATGCATTTCAATCCATGCTCCGAGTGTAGTGCTTTTGAGATCAGTTTTGTGGTGAGGTAGACCATGACTTGTACTTCCTGAAAATTAGTGACGACAAAACTTAGATGCCTCTTACACCCCTATAGTGTATTGTAGAAACTAATAATCTCTACCCCATGGTTGAAATCTAGTGAATTATGGGCAACCTTAGATTGTTTCCACATCCTAACAGATTTCACGTATCTATTAAGTCTCGTGTTCTCTACTTTTCACTAAGTTAACTAACATAAAATGGAACTTACAAGCATGAGCATATGTCACTTGATGATATTAAAAGAAGTTCTTGTCGTTGATTGATGTCCTTATCCCGAGAGAAAGTGCTTATGTGAAGCTAAAAATTGCTCAAATTCTTGAGTTTCGTGAAGCTATTCTCACCCTAAGCTTGCTAGTGTGTACTTTTTATGCTCACTTTCTGATCCCTAGTAGGATCACCAAATGGATGATAGGTACTTAACACCAACAAAACAATGCTTATATGCAACTATAATTGCTCTATTTCTTGTATGCATTAATAGAAAATGAGACTTGGGATTTGGTTCCTAAACCAAATAGTCAGAAGATCATTGGATGCAAATGCGTCTACAAAACCAAGAGGTATGCAGATGGAAGTGTGTCTAAGTATAAAGCTAGACTTGTTGTGAAAGGATATGCTCAAACATATGGTTTAAATTATGATGAGACCTATAGTCTTGTGGCAAAGATGACAACCATCAGAGCACTCATAGCCATTGCTGCATGTAAAGGTTGGAGATTATGTCAATTAGATGTTAAAAATGCCTTTCTAAATGGTTATATTTCAGATGATGTTTTCATGGAGCAACCAGAAGGATTCAGAGTTAAAAGATATTCAGAATATGTATGTAAGCTTAAGAGAGCTTTGTATGGTTTGACGCAAGCCCCAAGGGCATGGAATTATAGACTTGTGAAGTTCTTGAAGGAACTTGGTTTTCAAGTATCTAAAGTAGATAGTGTCAGGGGAGCACTAGAGTGTGCTCTCTGACTACAGTAGACAAGATTTCGGAAATACACTTATGATTACAAGAACACCCACATAGGGGAAATAATACAAGAAGACGTTGCTGATACAAGACGTCCCACAACCCGGGACCAATAGGTATGGAAAACTGGACTAGAGATGATACAGGAGATCCCACAACCCGGGACCGTAAGTATGAGACAAGATATCTGGATTACAAGAACTCCCTTCTGGGAGATGAACTGGATACATGAAAGAACTCGACAGGATCTCGTACTACGAGATTACAAGGGGACAAGATAGTATGTCCATGAACTAGACTAGAACAAGGAACAAGACAATAACTAGAACTGGAACTTGAAGAGTACTTACTTGGCGATCACGACTCCTTGAGCTCCCAAGACTGGTATTGGCAAGACTAATTATGAATGTGGCCAACCCCTCCTTATATAGGTTTTCAAGGGTGGTTCATGAAAGGCGGTTATGAATTGATGATGTCATCGATGATGTCATCAATTCAAAACATGAGCTCTAAATATCTGAATTAGGCAAGTAGACAATCGATCTTAGGGTTTTGGCACGTTCTGGATGCAATGGAAGAATTAGTTTCTCCTAATTCTGAACCAATCATGAGATACAAGGTTCACATGGAATCTAAGGTTTAGGATGGTTTCCTTTGTCCATGACATTACCTCCCCCTCAAGCGACGAGTTCCACGAGGAGCGGTCATGTTATCTTGTCTTGGCTTCATTGGATTTCTCTTGTGGAATTCTCGAACTTTGATTGGTGCTCTCTGAAGGTTTTCTGCAGGTTCCCAAGTACGATCACTGATGTCATACCCTTTCCAATGAATAAGGTATTCCAATCTTCCTCGAGATATTCTGGAATCTAGGACATGCTCGACTTCAAATTCTTCATGATCATCAATCTCGATAGGTGGAGAAGGACTAGGTCTCTCCCCCCTCAAGGGTGAAATCTGATATGGTTCCAACATGGATACATGGAAAACTAGATGTATTCTCATAGTACTTGGTAGCTGAAGCTTGAAGGTGACTGGATTAATCTTGGCCAAGATGGTAAATGGACCAAATCTTTGATGATCTAACTTTGCACAAGGTCTTGAGGTTTGCAAATTGTTTCTGAGTAACCATACTTTATCCCCAATTTGATACAATGGATTGTGGACACGATGTTGATCTGCATAGTACTTATATTGTTCTTGAGCTTTATGGATCTCTTCCTTGAGTTCTTTGTGAGTTTCCATCAGGTACTGGGCCTTGTCCCTAGTAGCTGGGTTCTTGACATGATTTGAGAGTTGTATATCCATTCTTGGATGTTGTCCATAATTTGCAAAGAAGGGAGTCTGCTTGGTAGATACATGAACACTATTGTTATAAGCAAACTCTGCAAAGGGTAAAAGCTCAAACCAATCATTTTGATGATAGTTGCTAGTGCAACGGAGATATTGCTCCAAGACTTGATTCACTCGTTCTGTTTGTCCATCAGTCTGTGGATGATTTGCTGTGGATAGTTTAACTTGAACACCAAGGAGCTTGCAAAGACTGTTCCAAAAGCTGGATATGAACTGTGGACCCTGATCACTGACAATGTCATCAGGCAATCCATGAAGCCTAAATATATACCTGAGAAAAAGTCTAGTAGTGGCTGCGCCTGTGATTGCCTTGGTAGTTGGAATGAAGTGTGCCATCTTTGTAAATCTATCCACAATAACAAGAATGGCATCATACTTATCTGAATTTGGTAGATCTGTGATGAAATCCATAGACAATGAAGCTCATGGCCTTTCTGGAATAGGTAGAGGTTGTAAGAGGCCATGAGGTTTATGTCGGGGTACCTTAGATCTATTGCAAGTATCACAAGTTTGAATGTACTCTTTGACTTTCTTCCACATCTGAGGCCACCAAAAGTCCCTTGATATGAGTTCTATTGTTTTATTCACTCCAAAATGTCCTGCTGCAAGGTTGTCATGACGTTGTTGAAGTACTTGGATCCTGGGTTTTCCTGGAGGGACATACAATAGGTTCTTATAGAGTAGTAACCCATCTTTTTTCTGAAATTCATTCACTTCTTGGAATTTTCCTTCTTGAGATTTCTGCTTAATGTTACAAAACAATTCATCCTGTGGTAGATTCTCATGGATCAACTGATTCAAGGCTGAATCTTCATGATGGCTTGAAGAGATAGCTGCTAACTGGAGATGCTCAGGCTTGAGTAATACATTCTCTTGTTGATCAAAGGCCTCTTCACCCTTCTTTGGTGCAAGGTAAGATCTTCTGGACAGGGCATCTGACTGACATTGATGACGTCCTAGACGATATGTGATGACAAAGTCGAATCTATATAAAAAGTTACTCCATCGAGATTGCCTTCTATTGAGAATCCAGGTGGTCATAAAATATTCTAGGTTCTTGTGATCTGAATACACAATGACTTTATGAGCTGCTCCTTCTAGATGATGACGCTAGGTATCAAACACGTCTACTATGGCAAGAAGTTCTTTATCATGAATTTCATAGTTAATTTCTGGAGGGAAAAACTTCCTTGAATGATATGCAACTGGATGTAGGTGTCCATCATCTCCATATTGGGAAAGAATGGCCCCTAGAGCAAAGTCTGATGCATATGTCTCAAGGAAGAAGGGCTTACTGGAATCAGGATGAACTAGAATTGGGGCGGTAGTGAATGCTGCTTTCAAGGTCTGAAAGGCCTTTTCTGCTTCTTCGGTCCATGAGAATTTGGAGTTCCCGGTAAGCTTGGTAAGAGGTGTTACTATCTTGGAGTAATCTCTGATAAATATCCTGTAGAAATTGGCAAACCCCAAAAAACATTGTACATCTCGAACACATGAAGGTGGTTGCCAATCAAGGATTGTCTCAATCTTCTTAGGGTCCATAAAAATTCCTTTATCTGATACAATGTACCCTAAAAATTCCACTTCTGTCTTATGGAAAGAGCACTTCTCCAATTTCGCATATAATCCTTTTTCTCTTAGTTTCTCTAAGACTATCTTTACATGGCATTCATGATCTTCTAGATTTTTGGGAAATATCAAGGTATCGTCAAGGTATATTACAAAAAAATCATCTAAATATTCTCGGAAGATATCATTCATCATATGTTGGAAGACAGCTGGAGCATTTGTGAGACCAAATGGCATAGCTACATATTCAAAATGGCCATACCTTGTCCGAAATGTTGTCCTCCATTCGTCTCCTTCTCTGATCCTGACAAGGTTGTAAGCTCCTCGAAGGTCAATCTTCGTGAAGAATTTTGCTTTTCCAAGGCGTTCCAAGAGCTCGGATATGAGTGGTAGAGGGTATCTGTTCTTTATAGTGACTTTATTCAATCCACAATAGTCTACACACATCTGGAGAGTCCCATCCTTCTTCTTTACAAATAAGACAGGAGCTCCTGCTGGAGACTTTGAGTGTTTGATAAACCCCTTTGCTAGATTCTCATCAATGTTCTTGTGTAGTTCTGTAAGTTCCTCTGAGGATAGTCTGTAGATTGGTCCAAAGGGCGGTTGTGCTCCCTCTTGAAGTTCTATGGCACAATCATAGGGTCTATGCTCTGGAAGGATGTCTGCATTCTTCTTTTCAAAAACATCTTCAAATCCTTTGTACTGATTGGGTAGCTGCACTGGATCATCTTTCTTAGATTCTTGAGCTGGTATGGTATAGATCATATATGTCGGTTCCTTCCTTACTACATGTATGAAGGCTTTGGCTCCGACATATGTTGGGTTCTTCTGGATATCTCGAGGGGTAATTTTATTATTCTCCCAATTAATTTCTAGATTATGTTTCTTTAACCACGGCATTCCGATGATAACCATATTTACTGGACTTGATATTACATTGAAACATATGTGTGAATCATGGTCACCAAGATGTACTCTTAGTGGTATGGTTTCCATGGTTATATTCCCCGAAGCTAGAGGTCGTCCATCGACTACTTCAGCTACTACTGGTCTGTTCTTCTGAAGTACTGGAATTCCATGTTTCTTAACAAGTCCATCAATGAAACATGAGGACGCTCCTGAATCTACCAGAGCTATAAGGGAAAGGGTCTTCTTAGACATGATTAACTTGATAGGGTCAAGACATGTTTCTACGGGTGTGGATGGAATTATGAGACCCTTTCTTATATCATGATCCGGTTGTATGGTCTCTTTTACAACTGGACTTCCTCGTTTCCCTGCTCTACAAGGGTGGCTGCAACTTTGGAATTCATTCTCTTGTTGGGACAATTAACTGCAATGTGGCCATGGTTTCCACAATATAGACATAATTTGTTATCCCTCCTTCTTTGTTTCTCTTGTGGTGTTAGAGGCCAAAACCTAGTTACATCTATCTGCATAGGTTCAGGCATAGGCTCATCTCTAGGAGTAGGCTAGAAAGGTTTCCATTGGCGAGGCCTTCCTTCTACTTGTTTTTCTTGTTTCCTTTCAAAAAGGCAGTTATCACATTGAATGGCTTGGTTGATGTATTCATTCAATGTCTTCAACTCTGGCATCGTGAGTAGAAGGTCCTTCACATCATCCCCTAAGCCCCATCTAAATTGGCTTATGAAATAATCTTCATGCCAAGTGAGGTCATGTATCAACTCCCTAAATTCTGATGCATAGGTAGAGGCAGGGCGGTTACCTTGACGTAGCTTCCGAAGTTTTGTTTCTGCCACTTGACTCGTGCCTGCATCTCCAAATGTAGCGATGAGCTCTCTAATGAATCCCTCATAGTCATGAAGTACGGCTAGATCCTTCTCCAGGATTGGGGCAAACCATGATAATGCTTGAGCGTAGAGCAAGGTTCAAACAAAACCGACCTTGGATGTATCATCAGGGTATCTATCAGGCTGCATACGGATGTAGAATTTGAATTGTTGCAAGAATCCCCTAAACTTTGTGCGATCACCATCGAACTTTTCTGGCATGCAGATCTTCGGTTCCCTCATGAAGGATGTACTAGGTCGTTGATTTACTTGCATACTCCCTTGATTTGTCTGAAGACTCCCGATTCGTTCTTGTAATTCTTGGAGGAGTGCACCTACATGCCCTGGATGTCCCATCTCGATTTGTGTCAGTCGATGAGTTAGGTCTTCGACTTGTTGTTGGAGACTCTGAAGTGTTGCTACAATCTGTTCATAAGCATTCTCCATGATGAGTGGTCTTGGATTGAAGCTAGTATTGCCAAAATGTCAGGGGAGCACTAGAGTGTGCTCTCTGACTACAATAGACAAGATTTTGGAAATACACTTCTGATTACAAGAACACCCATGTAGGGGAAATAATACAAGAAGACGTTGTTGATACAATGTTGGAGCAAGTCTATGACAAGCCTAAGTATTGGCTTGAGTCTCACAAAGTCTTAGAAGAAGCTTTAAAAAGAAGACTATGTAAAGTTCACTTGTGAACTACCTCTTGTAACTTTTGAAGAGTTTACTTAATGTAAAAGTGAAAGAATCTTAAGTGGTTGATTCCACTTGATAAAAAAGGGAAAGAGGAGCCACAAATTTGTGATTTGTGGTAGGTAGAGAATCAAATCAATCATTGATTGATTGGAGAGTGATTGAGGGAGGTTAGCCTCCCAAACTCAACTATAAATAGATGGCAGTTTTAGTCGTGGTTAGAGAGACCTATGTGAAGACCTCCAAGAGCTGAGTTTTATGCCATACAAGGTGTGATTACAAGGCACACATATGTATTAGTAAGTCATTGTATTGTGCAAGCAAGATACTTTCATTTTCATGATTATTTGAGTTCATATGTCCATGTTCTTGTGAAGTGTACTACTCACTGCCATATCTCTCATTTTTATTAGTCAGATTGCAGAGATTGTGTCTCTGAGCTTGGTGCATCATTTTCAGTGATTTAACTTGGTAAAGTTAGCTCTATAAGTCTACTATATGCTCATAGATTTTCATGTCATTTGGATGTTGCAATCTTCAGTTATGTTCATTTGACGTCAATAGGGTCTGTTCATCTTCACTTCTTTGTCAGGTACCCGACTTTTTTACTCATCTTGTCAGAGCCATTTCTCAGTGGTTACTTATACAAATTCAATGATTTAAAGCTTGTTGAATTCAGCTTACTGTGTAGTATGACCATACAAATTTGCATAATCATTGATTCCTACATTTTGAGTTATGTTCATGTTTTTGCTCATTGGTCTCAAACTGTAGCAGCCCGTGAAAATCGGGATGATGTCATCACTTGTTAAAACTCATTCTCAGTGTGTGGTTCATTATTTTTGATGAGATTACTCTTGAAAGTTAGCTCTTTAAGTTGTCTAGACTTCTCCAAGAGGAGTTAAGTTAATTGTTGGTGGGCTCAGAGAATTATGCAAAACACTGGACATGTGTATGTACCAAGAATAGCAAGTTCTTCACCTCTGAGCTGATCTCTTCATAGTGGTTTCAGAGCAAGGTTGGACAACATGGCAGATGGATTTCCTTCATCAATTGACAAATTGGACGGAGGTAACTACTCAGCTTGGTCATTAAGGATGGAAGCTTATCTCCAAGGTAGAAGTTTATATGGTTATGTGGCTGGAGATGAAGTTATGCCAAGTTTCAGGAACAAAAGTCAACCAACACAAAAAGAGCAAGAAAGATTGAGCACATGGTGCTCCAAGGATGCACTTGCAAGGTCTTATCTCCTCAACTCTATCTCAGATTTTTTGTTGCCTCACATTAGAAGTTGTAAGACATCTCAGGAAGTGTGGGATGCACTTGAAGCCTTCTTCTCTTCAAGTACTAAAGCTAGGAAGCATCAACTATGGTTGGATTTCACAACTCTCAAGAAGGCTCCCAAACAAAATGTGACTGCTTTTTTCACAAAGCTCAAGGACATAGCAGATCACTTGGGAAGCATTGGAGAGGTAATAGATGAAGAGCAAATTGTAAGGTAGGTCATCAATGGCTTGAAGGTAGATGACAAGTGGGAAGCATTCACCACAACTATGGATTTGTACATGGACATGCATGCACCCTGATTTCAATACACTCATTGGAAAACTACTTACTCAAGAGGCAAAGCTTATCAAAAATGGAGAAAGCTGTAAAGGTAATCAATCTTCAGCTTTATACACTGATAAAAGCAAGTCCAAAGATAACAAAGGAAAGGCAAAGAAAGTGGATGATGAAGCAAGTACATATCAAGCTAACTATGCAGGTAGAGGAAGACATGGCATAGGTAGAGGAAGAGGAGGTAGACAAGGTAAGGGGAGCTCCCAAGACTCCAAATCATGTTCTATTTGTGGATTAACTAATCATACAACTGAAAATTGCTTTAGAAATTCCAGGAATCAAAGAGGCAGAGGATACAATAGAGGAAGTTATGGCTACTCAAGAGGAAGGTTCAAAAATTATCATGGCAACTATAACAACTACAATCATTCAAACTATCAAGGAGGCTACAAAGGAAGGAGAGACTACAATAACTACACAGAAGACTCAAACAAAGAGGATTCATTATTGATCATGAACATGGCTATCCCACAAGGTAAATATGATGAGCATGTTTTCTACATAGATTCAGGTTGTTCAAATCATGTGGCAGGAAATGTGGCACTCCTATCAGATTTAGAAGATCCAAGCAATAAGCATGAGGTACAAACAGGAGATGATACAAAACATCCTATGGAGAAAATAGGCAATGTCAAAGCACCTGATGGAAACATCAACCTACTCAGTAAGGTACTCTATGTCCCTACCATTACAAAGAATTTGATAAGTGTTGGGCACATAGTAGAGAAAGGGTTGCAAGTCAGGTTCACAAAGGTAGGAGCATTTGTTGAAGATCCAAGTCAAGGATTCAGAAAAATTGCAAAAGGTGAAAAGACAGGTAGATTGTTCACATTTGAATTACAGGACACTAGAAACATTGCTCTCTTTAATTATGGTAGTCAGACACTCATAGAATTGGAAGTATGGCACAAAAGGTTAGCACATATTGGTGAAAGGTCATTAAAGCAAATTTGCAGGGACCAATGTGTACTTGGACTCCCTAACTTATCAAAACAACATATGATTTATAAGTGTAGTGCATGTCAATTTGGAAAGTCTCACATGTTACCATTCATGAAGAAAGGTTATATGCATGAAGATCTCTTGGAGTTGGTTCATACAGATGTATGGGGACCTAGCAAGGAAGCTTCAATATCTGGATCAAGGTATTATGTCTCCTTTATTGATGATTGCAGCAGATGGACTATCCTATTCTTTATGAAACACAAAGATGAAGTTTTTTCATGTTTCAAAAGATATTTGGCTCTTGTGGAGAATCAAACAGGTAAATCACTAAAAAGGCTAAGGTCAGATGGAGGGGGAGAATACTTCTCCCATGAGTTTGATTCTTTTCTTCAAGAAAGAGGAATCAAAAGAGAGGTAACTACAAGGTACACTCCTGAGCAAAATGGAGTGGCAGAAAGGAGGAATAGGACAATTGTTGAAGCTGCAAGGTCTATGTTAAATGAAAAGCATTTACCTAATTACTTATGGGCTGAGGCTGTATCTACAACCACTTACTTGATTAACAGGTTGCCTTCAAAATCCCTTGATGGGATGACTCCATATGAGGCTTGGAATGGAAGAAGACCAAGCTTAGATCATTGTAAAATTTTTGGATGTATGGCTTTTGCTCATGTTCCTTCACAGGTTAGAGGCAAGATGGATCCAAAGATAGAAAGGTGTGTATTTATTGGATATGACAACAATCAAAAGGGCTACAGGTTATACAACCCTACCAACAAAGGATTCTTCGTAAGAAGAGATGTAGTTTTTGATGAGAATAATTCATGGTATGAAGATTCATGCAGGAAGGTCAATTTAGCATATGATCTTGAAGAAGTTTTTCCAAAGCTTGGTAGAGAACAACCAAAGATTGAAGAACAAGACACCTCAGAGGATGATGAAGAATCTCAGATGGAAAAGATCAAAGCATGGAAGCCTAAAGGTAAAGCAAAATTGCAGGAACTTGGACATGAGGCAGAATCATCACATCATGGCCTAAGGTCTATGAGGGAAAAGAAAAAACCAGAAAGGTATGGGTTTGACACCTCATTAGTAACTAAACATTCTATCTACATAGCACAGGACATAAACCAAGAGGAGCCATCATCATTTGAAGAGGCCAAAGCAAAAACAGAATGGAAGCATGCAATGAAGGAAGAGATTGAAGCACTTGAGGAAAACAACACTTGGGATTTGGTGCCCAAGACTTCATCCATGAAGGTAATAGGCTCAAGATGGGTCTATAAACTCAAGAAGAATTCTGATGGTTCCATTAACAGGTATAAGGCAAGGCTTGTAGCAAAAGGCTTTGCACAGACTCAGGGAATTGATTATGAGGAGACTTTCTCTCCTGTGGCAAAGATGTCTACTATTAGGGTTTTGCTTAGTATTGCCTCTTCCAAGAATTGAAAGATACTTCAACTAGATGTAAAGAATGCATTCTTGAATGGTTGGATAACAGAAGAGGTATATATGGCACAACCACCTGGTTTTGAGAATCAAGTTTATCCTGATTATGTGTGTAAACTTAACAAAGCATTGTATGGTCTCAAGCAAGCTCCAAGAGCTTGGAATTTCAAGCTTGTTTCATTCTTGCAGGACAAAGGCTTTCAACCAAGCAAGGTAGATCCTTCACTCTTTATTAAAAAGAGTAATTCTGAGGTCATCTACTTATGTGTATATGTAGATGATATTCAGGAAATGATGTAGATGGTATGAAGAAGATCAAAGATCAGATGAGAGAAGAGTTCAAGATAAGTGATTTGGGTTCACTTACCTACTTCCTAGGTTTGGAAGTTGTCTACAAAGATCATGGTTTGTTTCTCACTCAAAGAAAGTACATTAAGGACATGTTGGCAAAATTCAAGAGGCAAGATTGTAAGATTGCAGGTACTCCAATGGAGGCCAATCACAAATTGAGCTCACATGAAGGTGAACTCATAGAGGACATCACATCATATCAAAGTCTAGTGGGTAGTCTCAACTATGCCACATTGACAAGAGTAGATATATGTTACAGTGTGAGTGTGCTAAGCCAATTTATGCACACACCAAGGAAACCACATATGGATGCTGCCAAAAGGATTCTCAAGTATCTCAAAGGAACCATAAATGAAGGACTTTATTATCCTTATGTATCTGATTTAGGTTTGAAGCTATTTTCTGATGCAGATTGGGCTGGCTCCAAGGAAGATAGAAGGAGCACTTCAGGTTATCTTACCTTTGCAGGTTCAAAGCTTATTTCATGGTCATCCAAGAAGCAACCCACAATTGCTCTCTCTTCTACTGAAGCTGAATACAGAGGTCTTGCCATAGCTACTCAGGAAGCTATGTGGATGAAGACATTATTCAAAGATCTTGGATTGGAGTTTGGAACTCCAACTATTTTTGGTGACAATATGAGTTCTATTCACTTAGCTGCTAATCTTATTTTTCATGCAAGGACTAAACATATTGAAGTTCATTATCACTATGTACGAGAGAAGGTTCTAAGCAAAGAGATTCAAATATCATATGTGTCCACTCATCAACAATGTGCAGATATTCTAACCAAAGC
Organism: Ceratopteris richardii; assembly: GCA_020310875.1. Lineage (NCBI taxonomy): Eukaryota > Viridiplantae > Streptophyta > Polypodiopsida > Polypodiales > Pteridaceae > Ceratopteris > Ceratopteris richardii. The sequence continues at coordinate 20,927,037 of CM035416.1, read as the reverse complement.
ATTGGATGGTACAAAGCTTTGCAAATTCAAGGCTATGATTGGTTTGCAGGTAATCTTGGAAGATTGAAGACCTCAAGCATACTTGGCTTGAGGGGGAGCTATTGGAGCAAGTCTATGAAAAGCCTAAGTATTGGCTTGAGTCTCACAAAGTCTTAGAAGAAGCTTTAAAAAGAAGACTATGTAAAGTTCACTTGTGAACTACCTCTTGTAACTTTTGAAGAGTTTACTTAATGTAAAAGTGAAAGAATCTTAAGTGGTTGAGTCCACTTGATCAAAAAGGGAAAGAGGAGCCACAAATTCGTGATTTGTGGTAGGTAGAGAATCAAATCAATCATTGATTGATTGGAGAGTGATTGAGGGAAGTTAGCCTCCCAAACTCAACTACAAATAGATGGCAGTTTTAGTCGTGGTTAGAGAGACCCATGTGAAGACCTCCAAGAGCTGAGCTTTATGCCATATCAAGGTGTGATTACAAGGCACACATATGTATCAATAAGTCATTGTATTGTGCAAGCAATATACTTACATTTTCATGATTATTTGAGTTCATATGTCCATGTTCTTGTGAAGTGTACTACTCACTGCCATATCTCTCAGTTTTATCAGTCAGATTGCAGAGATTGTTTCTCTGAGCTTGGTGCATCATTTTCAGCGATTTAACTTGTTAAAGTTAGCTCTATAAGTCTAATATATGCTCACAAATTTTCATGTCATTTGGATGTTGCAATCTTCAGTTATGTTCATTTGAAGTCAACAGTGTCTGTTCATCTTCACTTCTCTGTCAGGTACCCGACTTTTTTACTCATCTTGTCAGAGCCATTTCTCAGTGGTTACGCATCCAAATTCAATGATTTAAAGCTTGTTGAATTCAGCTTACTGTCTAGTATGACCATACAAATTTTCATAATCATTAAGTTCCTAAATTTTGAGTTATGTTCATTTCTCTGCTCACTGGTCTCAAACTGTAGCAGCCCATGAAAATCGGGATGATGTCATCACTTGTTAAAACTCATTCTTAGTGTGTGGTTCATTATTTTTGATGAGATTACTCTTGAAAGTTAGCTCTTTAAGTTGTCTAGACTTCCCCAAGAGGAATTAAGTTAATTGTTGCTGTGCTCAGAGAATTATGCAAAACACTGGACAGGTGTATGTACCAAGAATAGCAAGTTCTTCACCTCTGAGCTAACTCCAACTTATCTGTTTTGATCTATCTTTTTGAGAGTGATCTTCCAAGGTACATAGGGTGTCTAATACATCCATTGGCAAGCTAAAAGGGCCCACCATATACTCCTGGAGTTCAATTGGCTGATGTAGATCAAGGATTTTGCAACACTTCTTCATCTTCAAGCACATACCTATCCATCTCTTCACATACAAGACGTCCCACAACCCGGGACCAATAGGTATGGAAAACTGGACTAGAGATGATACAGGAGATCCCACAACCCGGGACCGTAAGTATGAGACAAGATATATGGATTACAAGAACTCCCTTCTGGGAGATGAACTGGATACACGAAAGAACTCGATAGGATCTCGTACTACGAGATTACAAGGGGACAAGATAGTATGTCCATGAACTAGACTAGAACAAGGAACAAGACAAGAACTAGAACTGGAACTTGAAGAGTACTTACCTGGCGATCACGACTCCATGAGCTCCCAAGATTGGTATTGGCAAGACTGATTATGAATGTGTCCAACCCCTCCTTATATAGGTTTTCAAGGGCGGTTCATGAAAGGCGGTTACGAACTGAGGATGTCATCGATGATGTCATCAATTCGAAACATGAGCTCTGAATATCCGAATCAGGCAAGTAGATAGTCGATCTTAGGGTTTTGGCACGTTCTAGACGCAATGAAAGCATTAGTTTCTCCTAATTCTGAACCAATCATGAGATACAAGGTTCACATGGAATCTAAGGTTCAGGATGGTTTCCTTTGTCCATGACAGATAGTAGCTTTCTTGTCAAAGCAAGTGATGATGGGTTCATTTACATGTGCATATATGTTGATGACATAATTCTTACAAGTACAGATGAGAAGGTCATACAAAGACTCAAGAAGAAAATGGAGAAAGAGTTCAAGATTAGTGACTTGGGAGACTTGTCATATTTCTTGGGCATGGAGATCTCATACACTCAACATGGAGTGTATGTTACTCAAGAAAGGTATTTGAAGAACTTGTTGATCAAGTGTAAAATGGATGATTGTAGGGTATCCCCTACTCCAATGGAGGTGAACACAAATTGAGTAGATATGGAGGAGAAGAATTCAAGGATATGAAGCTATATCAAATTCTAGTTGGTAGTCTTATCTATGCTACATTAACTAGGCCTGATTTGTTATATGCAGTTGGAGTGTTGTCTCAATTCATGCATTGTCCTACGAAAGAACATTGGGTTGCAAGACAAAGAGTGTTGAGGTACATTAAGGGTACACTCAAAGAAGGTTTGTATTATGGTTTTACATCAGATACAAACATCAAGATATATAGTGATACAGATTGGTCAGGTTATCCTGATGATAAAAGATCAACATATGGATACTTGTGTTATGTGGGAGATAAGTTAATCTCTTGGTGTTCTAAGAAGCAACACATAGTTGCTTTATCATCTATAGAGGCATAGTATAAAGGTATGGTTGAAGCTGCAAAGGAAGTCATATAGCTAAAGACTCTTATGAAGAGTTTTGACAACATTCAGAGTACACCCACTATTCATGGAGATAACATGAGCTCATTGTATCTAGCTGCTAATCCTGTTTTTCATGCCAGGACTAAACACATTTAGATTAAGTATCACTTTCTAAGAGAGAAGGTGATTGATAACGCGATTGAAGTAATACATACTTCAACAAAAGATCAGATTGCAGATATGCTAACCAAAATCTTGGATGGACCAAAGCTACAAAGATTTAAAGACATGGCAGTATAAAGAAGATAGAGAAAACCTCAATTGATGATTGAGGGGGAGCTGTTGGTGCAAGTCAATCACCAATTGATGTTTTGGAGAAATACTTGAAGCGAAAGAATTAAGAAAAGATCAACAATTGAAGATTGAAGATAAAGCATGTTCAGGAAATGAAGATTTGTATACATATGTACATTAATTTATAGTTAGCTCACTTATACCTTTTGTATGGTCATGAGCTTGTACATATATGCCTATATATACAAGTAAAAAGTTGGGGCAAGTATGAGAGAGCATGTGAAGAGAAGAATTAGAAGTTAGGATTGTCATTAGACACTTTTAGAAGAAAAGAGATCTCTCTCATCATTCAGATGTAAAAATTTTGAGAGATGAAGAAATATTGTGCCCGATCTTTTGCTGAGTACTCCTTCTGTGTTTAATCTTTTATGAAATGCTTTTGTACAAGTATAACTCTATAGTTGATTGACCTCTGTACAAGTTTTCAGATCCTAATTGTGATCACGCTGAGAGAATTGAGAGTAGGAACATTTACATGTGTAAATGTGAAGAAGTGAAGTTGCAAGGGGTGCAAAATTTGATGTTAATGTTTTGGTCAGTTCTCCTTCCACAGTGTAAGGTTTTGAGCAAGCAAGCACTCATTCTTTAAGTTGGAAGGTAAGCTACCTGTAGCTAAAAGCATGCGAATAAATGGATTGTAGTTTGAGAGAACCATGCTTTAGAAGTTACAGGTGTCAAAATCGATTGTAGAAAAGTACAATTTTAGACATAGGTGAATTGTGAGGATCATTTCTCAAGATCTATTGAATCTTTTGAGATGATTTAAATTGGAGAAGGTGCGCAATCTAGGCTGACACTTCATGCAAATTTGGATAAAAAAATTTACACATTTGATTAGTCAATGAGTGAAGTATGTGCAGTAGACTTTCTAAGTATTAACTCTCTTCAAAGTTTGTTCAAGATTTTGATAATCTAGTATTGATCCTCCAAATTGGTAAATATTTTAAGCTGTTCTTGATATAGAGGTGCTCTAACATCAAGGAAAACTTGTTCTTTTGGAGATTAACACTCTCCATCATATGCCACACACCCAATGAAGCTTGGTATAATAGAAAACAAGATGTGTCACACGTGAGAGTATTTGGATGTAGTTTCTATGTGTGGATTCTAAGTGAATTAAGAAGCAAACTTGATGATTATGTTATAGGATGTGCAAGTAAACAAAAGGGATGTAGATCTTATAGCCCTACAACAATGGAGTTAAAGGTATTAATGTCACAAGGAAGGAGATAAGAAAGAAAGCTCACACACACACTCACCATCAAAGAGGAGCACACACTGAGATTGAGGCAAGGAAGAATGAGCTTCTTCTTCTTCTTCTTCTTCTTCTATTACATAAAAGGAATGTACAAGAATGACCTAAAGAGAAGAATACAAGTGCAATATATAAAGATCAGTATATAATGAAAAATCTAATGTCGGCAAATGTGAGATGGAAAGAAACAAATATTCCATCACTCTCGATAGATAAATCTAGTAGAGCTCAATGAAGTATCCCTAACATATACCGACGTGACCACTATACATGTCAGAGAAATGAAAAACTGATACGTGTCATCCTGGATCATCACATGTTGAGCTTGATATCTCAACACTCTCCCTCAAGCTCAATGTCATATCCTCTGATCCAAGCATATTTTGAAACTTCTTTGCTTCTTTGCTCCAAGTGTGTTAGTGAAAATATTAGAAACCTTCTCATCTGTTCTGACATAAACAATATGAATATCACCTGCTAATACCTTCTCTCTGACGAAGTGATAATGTACCATGATATGCTTTGTTCTAGGATGAAAAAGAGGGTTTTGTGCTTGTTGTATGCTGCTAAGATTATCCCAATAGATGGTGATAGGCTTTTGCACTTCCACACCTAAATCTACAAGTATGTGACTTTGATCTGCATACCAACTTTTCTGTTCATCAAATGTAACATCTCTAGAAACAAGAAATTGTTTGGTTAGAGGATTCCACAACCTGTAACCCATCTGCTTTTCATCATAACCAATGAACACATATTTTTCTATCTTTGGTTCAAGTTTATGTCTAAGTTGTGATGGCACATAAGCATATGCAATTGATCCAAACACTCTACAATGATCTAGTGTTGGTTTCCTACCCCACCATGCTTCATATGGAGTCATTCCATTGAGAGCTGCACATGGTAATCTATTCACAAGATATGTAGCTGTATTTACAGCCTCAGCCCAAAGATAATTTGGACAATTCCTCTCCTTCAGCATAGCTCTAGCAAACTCAACCAAAGTCCTGTTCCTTCTTTCTGCTACACCATTTTGGTGTGGTGTATACCTGCAAGTTATTTCTCTCTTAATACCTGCATTCCAAAGATAATCATTGAACTGTTGGGAGAAGTATTCTCCCCCTCCATCAGACCTCAGTCTTTTAAGCTTTTGACCTATGACTCTCTCTGCATATGCATGAAAATGCTTGAAAGCTCCAAACATTTCTGATCTTTCCTTCAAAACATATAATGTTATCCATCTTGTAGCATCATCAATGAAAAGAACATAATACCTTGAGCAACTGATAAATCCTTCTTTTGTTGGTCCCCATACATCTGTATGAATGAGCTCTAGTAATCCATCATGTTTGAATCCTATCTTTTGAAATGGTAACCTGTGTGCTTTTCCCATCTGACATGCTTCTCATTTATAAACCATATGTTGATTCTGCACATTTGGTAATCCTAGTACAGATTGATTACCAACCATAGCTTTAATTCCTCTTTCATTGAAATGACCTAATCTCTTATGCCAGAGGTCAAGTTTTGTAATCACTCCTTCACCATGTGTGAGCAAAGCTTGACCAATGTTCCCTTGCACTCTTAAAGTAAAGATTCTAACTTCTTTCTTACCAAAGACAATCTGATTATATCCATTCTCTAGATCTTCAACAAATACTCCTTCACTTGTAAACCTGACTTGAAACCCTTTTTCAACTATCTCTCCCACACTAATCAATTTTTTAGGTATGTGGGAACATACAAAACATTGCTTAGCAAATTTGCTCCACTCTTGCATTTCACTTTTCCAATCAAATGTACACTATGTCTTGTATTATCACCTGTTTGAACTGTATGACTAGAAATACCTTTTTCCAATTCTGACATCAATTCTATGTTTCTTGACAAATGATTAGAACATCCAGAGTGAATGTAAAATACCTTTAGATCTTCTTTATCTGATGTGCTGATTGAATTCATCATCAATGATGTATGACTTTCATTCTGTGTGTCATTTGCATAATTGTAGTGGGTGGTGTTGTAGGATTCATTATGTCCCCAAATTCTTCCTCCACCTCTACCATAGCCTCCTCTTTGATTTTGTCTACCTCTTTGAAAATTACTTTGATATCTTCCACCTCAGACTCTCTTATTGTTGTTTTGATTCTGGTTTGATCCTTGTTGGTTGTGCCAACAGTCATGAGCCAAATGATTACTCAATCCACAGATCCAGCAAGCCTTCTTGTTGTTATTTTGATTACCTCTTCCTCTTCCAAAACCTCTTGGTCTTCCTCTGCCAGTGCCTTTACCTCTTGCATAATAAACTTGAGAAGTTGACTCTTCTTCATCCTTTGCTTTACCTTTATCTCCTTTCTTCTTATTCTTCATGTGCATTGCAGAACTTTGTCCTTTATCTCCATCTCCCTTCAAGTGTTGCTCATGTGTGAGCATCAAACCAAGTAATTGATTCAAATCTGGAACATAATGATTTAATGAAATTTCAGTTGATAAGACAAAAGGTTTCCACCTTTCATCCCCTCTCAATCTTGCAAGTAGTTGAGCAATCAATCTGTGATCTTCAACATCTTCATCTATGGATCCAAGACTATCTGCTAGATCCTTCATCTTAGTGACATAATCACTAATACTTTGACTTGGCTTCTTCTTGAATGTTGTAAACTCTGACCATAGACTTGCTTTCCTCGCCTTGGTAGTATTTTGGAAATGATAGTCCAATGCATTCCATATATCTTCAGATGATTCCAATCCTCTGATGTGTGGTAGCAAATGATCTAAAATTGTATTGTAGATGTAAGCTTTTGCACTTGCATCCTTCTTCTGCCAATGCTTTAAAGCATCAAGTTCCTCTTTCTTTGGTCAGATTTCATCTTCAAATACTGGCTTTTCTTCACCTGTTACATATACCATGAGATCCTTACTCATAAGTAAGGCTTTCCATTCTCATTACCCATGCGGGGTAATTATCTCTATCCAGTTTGTCAATGGAGATATGATCTGCCATACTCCTTTCCTTCTGGTGCAACTTGTGAGCTTAAAGGATAAAGGATAATAGCTTTTGGAGTTCTTTGTGTATGAAGATACTTTTGAAGTAACCTTTTGATGCCTTGTGTCTTCAAATGCTTCACCTTTCAAACTTTAATGGAAAACTTTCCAAAGCTTCTCGTACCTTTGCCGCCTTCTGCTCTTTAGGACCTTTCTGCTCTGATACCACTTGTTGATGTATGAAACACCACAAGAAATGAATTAATGTGACACTAGAACACCTCTATGGTCACCATTAACTCATTGCCACTCCAAACTTTGAGAAATGATAGTCTAAACTGAGAACTTTGCTTCTACAGAAATTCCTAGTCACTGAAATAACATACCTTCAGTATTTTACTTATTTCTCTTAGCTCAAATATTATTTCTCCAAGACCTTTTGATGATAAAAGTAGAAGATTAGAGCTTTCCAACAAGCTATCATATGCAAGAAACGGATCTCTAGAACTCAAGATATAGCCTTCACATGACCCTATATGACTTCCAAAAGTGGAAATTTTGCCTGTTTTAGTAAAGATCACTGTCTAAAAATGAAAATTCAATGCCTAGCATCGACTTGCAACCAAAAGTCGATGCCACGCATCGACTTTTAGCTTTTTTAACCACTTTTTCAGTGTCTGAACTGGCCGATTGAACACAGACATGAACAAGACTACTTTTATGTTAGAAGTCAATGCCAGACATCGACTTTATGTTGAAACTCGATGCCAGGCATCGAGTTGCTCCACAAAATTCATCTTTTCAAGAAGATTTAGCAGTAGATAAAAATCCGATATGAAGACAAGGACTTATTAGCTAAGATTCGATGCCAGGCATCAGCTTCCCGCATAAAACACAACCTTTCACCATACATTCGATGCCAGGCATCGACTTGCTTGGAAAACTTCAATTCTTCAAATCATTACACAGAAGACTCAAATCATTACATAGAAGACAAACACTGAAGATGGAAGAAGAAGACTTATATACAGAAGTTTAATAAACTCTTTCCATAACTATGAAACCTCATAAATGCACATGTGCTTTCTCACGCGGAGAAGCCTGACTATTCTCAGTCATACAAAATGAGTACTAACTCACTTTCTCATTGTCTTCCTCATCGCGTCAGTTGATACAAACTAACTTATATAGATTTTCTTATTCTCGTGATTTTTGTTAGTCGGCCGCCGGATTGGCAATTGTAAAGACTCAATCTTTTCATATTCGGCACGAACGAAAGGTTGTTACAAAGATGTTTGTAATCTTTATATAAATCAAGAAAAAGAGATGCTTCGGTGATGCTCAGTGGGATCACCAGACTGTCTGTCTGGGTGATTGATCTGACGTTACTATGGTGTGCGTTGGGTAATTCTGAGTATTCTGTGTCATCTCTGTCTTGTTTTGTTTATCGATACGTGTTCGGTTTGTGATTTACATAGACGCCCAGAAGATCACCAGATTGTTTGTCTGGGCGAGTCGTTCTGCGTAGGTTCCGTTGTGATTGTTCTGATAATTGTGCGTACTGTGGTGTCTCTCTATTTGTTGATGTTCTGTAAGTTGTTTGATGAAGTCCATACTCTAGTAATGACAACTTCAGTACTATGTGTTTGAGAACTCTGAATCCTTCTGCGTCTTCTGTTCTGTTTGATTATCTGTACCTGTTCGGTAAAGATTGAGTCACTGTTATTGTCTCTATTGTTACAATAGTTTGTGTTCGGGACAATTCTTGAGTTAATCAAGTAATTCTGTATTACGGTACTGAATAGTTATTGCGCTGTACGCTGAGAGAGCCTTAACTGGAGTATGTTCGGTAAGCTTGGAAGAGTCCGATTACAGATAGTAAGATTGTGAAGCGTAAACAGATTCTTGATAGAGTTCTTGAACATTAGTATATTGTTGCGTATGAAGTGGTTATTTTGGGAAAATCAAGCATAGGGCCTCTATTTAAGAGACCCCTTCCACTCCCAAGAACCCGAATAGGTGTTTAAACGCGCTTCTGATGGCAAGTGACGTTTAACACTGGCACCGTCTGTGGGAAAGTGGCACCAGATTGTTGCCATTTGTCTGTGGGAAAGTGACATCCAGAGTGTTCGTTGATTGATTGTGAAAGTGGTCATAGATTGTGAATCAACCGTAAAGAAGAATAGTACGCAAAGTATTGCAAACGTAGTATATGCCGGTTACTAGTTTCAGTGAATCATACCCGAAGCATAGAAGGAACCAACAGTCCTGGGCGATACCTAATTTGCTAAGGACGCCTCCAGGAGGAAGAAGTGCAGATAAGTTTAACCCAGTTATCAAGAAAGTGAAGAACGCTAGTAACGATTCCGGTAGAAATTCGGTGGAGCTTAGTGCAATTTCGGTAGATTCCGGTGCGATTTTGGCACAGTCTATCGAAGATATAGTCACTCCAGAGTCTACCAGGATGCAGTATGCAGTTGACCTAACACCATCTGGTTAAGATTCGAATTTGTCTAAGGATAGAAGCGTGTTGGCTAACAAAATCAGTGAAGGTGAAACATTACCTTGTTTTGGTGAAAATATGACAAATTTCGATGATACTTCGGTACCCGGTGCTGAGAGTTCACAATTTTCCGGTGACGGTTTACCATTTCCTGGTGAATCTTCATTCCGGTCACCCCTATTTCGAATAAGTTTCCCTACATTTGATATCAAGGAGGGAGGTAGCTTATTCGAAACTGAAATAAAAAAGATACTGAACGATATTATCAAACCAGAAAGTGCACAGGCTGACAATACAAATTCTGACAGTTCAGATATTCAGCCTCGGGACTCAGAAGATAGTAACAATACAACTGCCAGCACAATGAGTGGGCAACAACAACCACAACAACAATAGTAGCAGCAACAACAACATCCATTTCCACCCCGACCGGCTCCAACAAGAGTGACATACACCAAATTCGATGGGTTTCCAGGTGATGATCCTGATGCCCACGTACGTACTTTTGAAATTAGTTATGATTTAAATCATCCCCCTGATCCGGCATACAAAGCTATTGTATTCCAGTCTACATTGGTTAATGAGGCAGCCAGATGGCTTACAAAATATGATTTTAATCATTTTGTGACTTATGAAGCAGTAAGGGATGCATTTTTGCAGAGATTCCGGTAAAGAAAAATCTGGCAGAAATTTTTGATTATTTACAGAACAACAAACAGAAACTGCACCAGACCGTGCAGGAATATGCCACCTTGTTCCGAATGCATTTGAGGCAACTACCGCCGGCCCATGCAAACCTGCCGGATGATGTCATCACTCAATGGTTTATCAATGGATTAACTCCGGAGCTCAGACAGATTATGATCATCCGCTGTGTGGGAGCTATGACATTAGATGCGGTTATTGCAATGGCTTTGTAGCTTGAGAATAAGGTAGGAGGATTTACAGAAGACCTGGAATGGTTAAAAGCGAGTAAGAATATTGCCGAAGATCCGACCAAATAGATGTACTGCACCACGTGTAAGAATTCAAGGCATACCAGTGCCACTTGTGCCCTCAATCAGTTGTTTTGTGCTATCTGCAATATGACCGGACATTCCACCAAAATTGTGCATACAATGCCTAAGTGCAGGGAACAACAACAGTAAATGCAATTATACAAGAACCAGGGCAGCCTGCCAATCACTATGTACCTCCTCCAATGAGAAACAACCAGCAGCAAGGCTACCGAAATTATCGGGGACAGAGAAATAATAACTACAATGCAAACCGCTGGCAGACAGGTCCACCAGAAGAAGGTAATGCTTTGCCACCTCCTCGTTGTCCTTTCTGTGGTGAATTAGGAAACATTCGAAGATTTTGTAAAGATGCGGTCGAATATGATCAAAGGAAGAAGGAGCACCAGAACCCAATGACAAATATGGTTCATATCACATCCATAGAAACACAAGCTGCAGTAGTTCAGACCAGATCCGGCAAGCCACTACAACCAGCAGCTGAAATATTTGAACCAGGCATCCGAGAACAGCAAAGAATGTATGACAAAGCTAGTCAATGGACCACCACAGAACCTCTAGTGTTCCGAGATCCTATTCCGGTGAAACAAGTTCCGCGATCAAAAGAAACTGCACAACAGCAAGAGTCAATCCCAGTAACCGACGCATCGTCTTCAAAATCGGTGAAAGGTACAAATCAAGTAAATCAAGCCTAGGAAATTTTATCTAAAGCATCCATTACTCTTCCTCTTGGCCAATTACTTGCATTAGTACGAGGAGTTCGACAATAGTTTCAGCAACAGTTCAGTCCTGAGTCTGCCTGCATTCCAGCAACGACAACAGTACAACCAGAAACTGACTCTACAGTGGATTATTCGGTCCCATTAATTACGGTATGGTACAAAAATCATAAAATTACTCAAGTATTAATTGATGGTGGGTTCGGTGTAAACATAGCTACTGCAGCACTTTGTAAAAAGTTAGGATGGACCGAAATTGAACCTATGCAGTTTTTTGTTAGAATGGCCGACCAATCCAGAGTCTATCCAGTAGGACTCGTACGAAATGTGCCAATCACTTTGCAGGGAACCACTTTTAAGATGACTTTCGTAGTTTTAGAACTACCAGAGTCTAGTCTTGATTATAATCTTCTTTTCGGTCGTCCTTGGTTGAAACAAGCTAAGGTTATACAGGATTGGTCTGCACAGGAACTCACTTTCAAAGACAATAATCGTAAATATGTTTTCAAGTTAGATGCTATCCAGCCTTGTGAATTACATGCTAGACCATATTTTGCAGAACCAGTTCATATGTTAGATGGTTTGTCAGATAATGAAGAAGAAGAGTTTTTGAAGAATAATATTGATTTGATCTCCCTAGGAACTGTTGATCTACAATCTGTTGTAGATAATTGGAATCCGGCAGTTTGTACGGTGATGCCTGTGACTGAAGAAGACAAGATAGAAGATACTGCTGCTATAGATGACGCTGATCTACAACAACTTTTAAAACCAGCTGATGATACAAAAAAGTCCCAACAATTCTATGTTCCAAAAGATCAGTTGATCACGTATAATTTAGGAGATGAAGAAAATCCACGTCCTGTCAAGATAAAGGAAAGCTTACCTGAAGTGTTTCAAGCAGATTTAATCCAGCTACTTTGAGAGTTCTCTGATGTTTTTGCATGGGATTACAAAGATATGAAAGGTTTGGACCCTCACATTTATCAACATAGGGTCATGTTGAAGCCGGAAGCAAAACCAATCAAACAACCCAGCTACCGGATGAATCCAAACTATGCAGCAAAGGTAAAGGTAGAGCTTGATAGGTTACTAAAAGTCGGATTCATTGTACCAGTAGAGCACGCTAAATGGATCTCACCAATTGTTATTGTTCCTAAAAGGAATAAGCAACTGCGAATATGTGTGGATTACCGGAAACTGAATGCAGCTATGGTGCGTGATCCGTTTCCTCTTCCATTTCTTGACACCATGCTTGACAGAGTAGCAGGACATGAAATGTACTCATTCTTAGATGGATACAGTGGTTACAACCAGGTCAGAATGGCTGAACAAGATATACCGAAAACAGCCTTCATTACCAATTGGGGTGTTTTTGCTTGTACTGTTATGTGGTTTGGATTAAGAAATGCCCCCAGCACTTTCTAGAGGTGTATGCAAGAATTATTCTCCCCTTATCTTACCTCTTTTATGCAAGTATATCTTGATGATTTCTCTTTATTCGGTAAGATGGAAGCACACTTGTTCCATTTACAGTGTTGCTTTGAGAAATGCAGAGAATACAGACTCTGCCTGAACCCAAACAAATCTATGTTTGCAGTTTCATGTGGTAAGTTACTTGGCCATATTGTATCTGCACAGGGCATACAAGTCGACCTAGATAAGGTTGTAGCTGTGTTAGAAGCACCTGTACCTACTACACCAAAGGAAGTAATGTGTTTCATGGGTCAAGTGAGATGGCATGGTTGTCATTTACGCGGGCTCACTCATTTAGCCATTCCACTCAATCGTTTAATCACGAGTACTCCTAAACAGTTTGATTGGACTCAGGAATGTCAAACAACATTTGATCGTCTAAAATGTTTATTAACGCAGGTCCCAATTTTACAACCACCTGATTGGGAACGTCCATTTCATGTTTTCGTAGACACATCAAATATATCCATTCGAAGTGTGTTAATGCAACAAACTGATAAGTGGTTCAGACCTGTTTACTATGCGAGTAGAAGACTTGCTCCTACAGAAAAGAATTACTCTGTAACTGAAAGAGAATGTCTGGGTTTAGTGTATTCTGTAGAGAAATTTACTTGGCCGCAAATTTACTTTTCATGTAGATCATGCTGCACTTGTCTATCTAGTACGGCAACAACATTTAGGTGTTCTATTAGTGCGTTGGGTTCTACTTTTACAAGAGTTTGATTACGAAGTAATTCATCGGCCCGACAGTTCACATGCATTAGCAGATTTCCTTTCTCGCTTAGATTCCGGTGAAGCTCCGGTTGGTGTAGATGACACCACACCAGCGATTTATGTTACTGAACCAACTAATGATGAATCTGCAGAACCACCTATGCCATCTACATATTATGATCAGATATTTACTTTTCTTACTGATGGATGTATTCCTGCTCAGACCTCTCTTGCAATGCATAGAAAGATTGCAGTGTACAGTTGCAGATTCCGGTTAATTGCTGGAGAATTATACTATATGGATCACACTGGAATTTTACTTCATTGTATTCCTCCACATGAAGTTAACTCAGTCATTACTCTGGCTCACTCAATGCCTTCCGGTGGACACTTTGCAGCAGATTTAACGCACCGAAAAATTCTGCAAAGTGGACTTTGGTGGCGTACTATGTACAGGGATGTATCTCAGTTTGTCAAGCAATGTGATACTTGTCAGAGGTCTAGACATCCTCTACAATGCCATTTTTTCCCTCTCCAACCTGTCTTGCCGTTGGAGCCTTTTCAGAAGTGGGGTCTAGATTTTATTGGACCTATTACACCCCCAGAAATCCTCAGTAATAATCGTTATATTCTGACATGTACAGATTATGCTACCAGATGGGCAGAAGCATGGGCTTTAAGGTCCACCACAGCTGTTTCCGTGGCAAAGTGTCTAATGAAAGATGTTTTCCCGCGTTTTGGCTTACCTCTGGAGCTTGTTACAGATCAAGGCACGCATTTTGTTAACAATTTAATGAAAGTACTCACACATTCTTTTCAGATTATGAATAAGTTCAGTTCACCGTATTATCCTCGTGCAAATGGCTTAGCTGGAAGTACAAACAAGACTTTGTTGAATATGCTTCGTAAACTGATTATGGAATCATCGGAAAGATGGGATCAACTGTTACCTGCAGTATTATGGGCATACCGGACCTCATACAAGGTAGCAATAGGACTTACCCCTTTCAAACTGGCTTACAGACTGGAAGCCATAGCTCCAATGGAAGTTGTTATTCCAAGTTTACGTGTGGCCATCAATCAGAAGTTGTCACTAGAAGACTCCCTGCCATTTTGGTTGCATACACTCTGAGAACTCGATGAGCATCGTTGGGAAAGTTTTCTGACTATTCAGGAAGTACAGTTAAGACAAGCTCGAACACATGATCGATATCTAAAAACTCTAGTTTTTACGGTGGGGCAACTTGTACTCTTTTACAATGCAAAATCGAATCGCTCTGCTGGAAAATTCAAGTTACGATGGTTTGGTCCCTACCGGATTTTTGAACACGTGGGCCCAACCACTTTTTGGTTGGCTACTTTGACTGGCATTCCTCTTCCGAAGGTGATAAATGGTTCAAAGTTGCGGCCGTATCAGCAAGCATCTGATCCGCACTGAAATGTTCCGTGGTTGGCCGCGTATTTTGCGTTTCCTCTTTTTTCTTTTCTTTTCTTTTTTTTTGCGAGCTTAATAAAATAAGTCTGTAAATATCCTCGTCTTGATACCTAATTATACTCAACAGCTGCCCGACATTATCGTTCTGTTCATGCATGCACACCGAAGTTATGAGGTTATCATCTCAATATCGCGCGATGATTAACGAATTTAATTGCCTCTCGATATTAAGTATCTACTTAACCTTTTTCATTTCGCTGTTGATCGCTATTGTGTTTGCGTGATTTGTGTGCTTGTGCTCTCTGTATACCCTACACAGTTGTGTTATCGTGCTTGCTACTATCTGTGCATCATGGAAGCTCTGGCAAACTTTGCCGCCTTCCGTGAAGGACTCCCTGCTGATGTAGGTGAGTTCCTGTGCGTCCGCGGGTTGGCCAATTTCGCTGAATTTTCCTGGCATTCAGTGGATTGCCACCCTTTCTACGCACAAATCATCGCTGCCATCGTTGCCACACCTGCTACCGAGCAGAGTTGGCCTATCACTTCCCTACCATCCCGTACCGTAATCACTCTCCAGACCTTCTCTGATGCATTCCGGCTCTCTCTACAAGGTAGGGAGAATGGCCCTAATCTGTCGATTGCCACAATGAACCAATTATTCCCTAGACACTCATCCAATGAATATGCAATCCTCTGTCGCCTCGAGCCTGAGAGATCAACACTCCAATTTTTAGTTGCCATCTTAAATCTACAAAAGCGCATATATGGCATCTCTCGGCCTTTCTATTCGGCAATAGATATGGCTGCGAAAGAGCTTGTAAATTTTGCATCATACTACTTCCGCCGCATTCACAAAGAATGCGTTTCAATCATCAAACAGGTCAATAAGGGAGATATGCCAAGGTCCAGACTGCTACACATCCTATGTTTTCTATTTCCGACCATTCTAGCCGCACAACCACCACCCCGAGGACCCCTTCTGCACCATGAAGAGTCTGCACAAATCTTGGACGATGATGAAGAGGATGACGAAGAGATTTTCCACCTCCTTCACCGGAAAAGAATTAGAATAAGTTCATCTGATAGTGAAGTACAGGGTTCTGATGCAAATGATAAAGTAGATGACAAAGAAGAACAAAGACAGGAAGAAGTAACCTTCCATGACACTGCAACATCAATGCATCATGACTCATCAGCGCAGTCTTCTTTAGAAAAGCAACAAGAACAGGATGCTACCACCGATTCTGGAACGAGCTCGTCAAAAGAAGAATCTAAACAGCAATCTGAGCAGGAAAAGCAAGATGATGGAGAACCTATCTTTAAAGAATTTTTTGAAGAACTACTTAGAGCCGTGGAGTCTATAGTTGCTGACCCGAAGGACACTACGTATCAAACCACTAAACAGGTAGTTGAACCTAACTCTGTTCTTCTAACTTCTCCACCTGTTCCACCCATTGTCCCTGTCCCACCCATTGTCACTGAGGAACCTACCGCATCTTCATCCTCATCACCAAATTACTCACCACCAAATTCCCATAAGCTCCTCACAGCCTCTTCATCTCAGCCTCGTTCTCATCCTTCGCTTCCTTTATTCCCTGTATTTTCTGAGCTAGCATCCATGGAACAAATGCTAATCCAATTATCGCAACAACTACCTATACAAATGAAGGAAGTGACTGATAACATCCGGGATGAATTACAACATAAGGTTGATGTGCTAGAAGCTGATATTAGCCCACTCCAGCGTCGAAGTCAAAGCACAAAATCATAATTTAAGTGAACAGATTAAGGAGCTACAGGCCCGACTTGCCGAACAGGAGACAATTATAAATCAGAGAGATGCTGCCTTGGCCGAAGTCAGAACAAAGGAAGATTTATTGTGCATTGCAGAGGCTGAAAATAGGCATTTGAAACAATTAGCCCAAGACAAGGAGGATGCGCGTATAGCTTTAGGCAATCTATTAGAAGAAACCAGACAACAGCTAAATGAAGCAGTACAGACAGGACAAGAGATGGTAGATTTACTTAAGAAGACTAATGAAGAACTTTAGAGAACCAAGATCGATTTATCTGACGTAAACAATATTCTCAAACGCAAATTGACGATGGAAGCTCAACTACAGAAGGTGATAACAAATGTTCAAAGAGAAAGGGATGCCTATTCCAGGACAATCCAGTTTCAGAATCAGGAAGTAGAAAGAAGAGAAAATCAGTTGGACACTCAAAAAGAAAGATTAGCCAGAATGGAAAAGCAAATTGCAGAAATGAAGGTGTCCAGGGATGCAGCATTGTCAAATGAGTTCTATTTACAAGAAGTTTTTTTGCAGACCCAGGCAGAAAGTTTAATGAGCGAGGTTATTTCGTTAAGTTTAGTACGGATAGATGCCCAACTGGTAGAACCAGACATTTTGAAGCAAATGTTAGAATCAATTAAGAAGAAAATTGCCCGGACATTTAGATTAGCCAGATCTATGTATCTAGAAGGAATAGTTGATGAGCCCTAAGCTTTTTTGTATACCTGCGGGTTCGAGTCCACCATGCATGCCAGTGTTAGTCGGCCGCCGGATTGGCAATTGTAAAGACTCAATCTTTTCATATTCCGCACGAACAAAAGGTTGTTACAAAGATGTTTGTAATCTTTATATAAATCAAGAAAAAGAGACGCTTTGATGACGCTCAGTGGGATCACCAGAATGTCTATCTGGGTGATTGATCTGACGTTACTGTGGTGTGCGTTGGGTAATTCTGAGTATTCTGTGTCGTCTCTGTCTTGTTTTGTTTATCGATACCTGTTCGGTTTGTGATTTACATAGACGCCTAGAAGATCGCCAGACTGTTTGTCTGGGTGAGTCGTTTTGCGTAGGTTCCGTTGTGATTGTTTTGATAATTGTGCGTACTATGGTGTCTCTCTGTTTGTTGATGTTCTGTAAGTTGTTTGATGAAGTCCATACTCTAGTAATGATAGTTTCAGTACTGTGTGTTTGAGAACTCTGAATCGTTCTACGTCTTTTGTTCTGTTTGATTATTTGTACCTGTTCGGTAAAGATTGAGTCACTGTTATTGTCTCTATTGTTACAATAGTTTGTGTTGGGGTCGGTTCTTGAGTTAATCAAGTAATTCTGTATTACGGTACTGAATAGTTATTGCGTTGTATGCTGAGAGAGCCTTAACTAGAGTATGTTCGGTAAGCTTGGAAGAGTCCGATTACAGATAGTAAGATTGTGAAGCGTAAACAGATTCTTGATAGAGTTCTTGAACATTAGTATATTGTTGCATATGAAGTGCTTATTTTGGGAAAATCAAGCATAGGGCCTCTGTTTAACAGACCCCTTCCACTCCCAATAACCCGAATAGGTGTTTAAACGCACTTCTGATGGCAAGCGACGTTTAACATTTTTAAAAAACTTCTAGAACTAAAGTGAACTAACTTTACAAAGACCTTCAAATATACGTCCAATTAGTGATTGTTTCTCCTACAAAGCACAAAATTTAGAAACTTGGATGGCTGCTATGCAATCTGAATATGATGTTATAATGAAGAATGGTACTTGGTCTTTATGTGACTTGCCTCCTGGCAAGAAGGCCATTGGGACTAAGTGGGTATACAAGCTGAAGTGTAAGCCTGGTGGAACAATTGACAGGTATAAGACTAGACTTGTTGCAAAGGGTTATGCACAGGAAAGAGGAATTTATTTTGATGATACCTCTGCATCTACTTGTCGAATGACTACAGTTTGTAGCATCTGTGCACTTGCAGCTCATCATGGTTGGAATGTACATCAATTGGAAATTAAAACATCATTTCTGAATTGTGACTTGCATGAAGAAGTGTATGTTTTTCAACCCTGTGGCTTTGTGCAAAAAGGGCATGAAAACTAGGTGTGCAGGTTAAAGAAGGCATTATATGGTTTAAAGAAAGCACCACGTGCTTGGTATGAGAAGATACATGCCTATCCGATTGCACATGGTTTTGTGAATAGTCCAACTAAAATGACCTTATATGCTAAGCGTGCTAATGATGTGCTTCTGATCATTGTTGTCTATGTTGATGACATGTTGCTCACTGGTCCTATTGAGAAGCATATTGCTGATTTTAAGGCTGATTTGGATGCCTCATTTGAGATGTCTAATTTGGGGCATTTGCATCACTATTTGAGCATTCAGTCTATGCAAGTTGATGGTGGAATGGCTTTGTGTCAAATGAAATATGTTGACACATTATTGCAGTGTTTTGGCCTTGAAGACTGTAAGCCTATTGCCACTCCTATGGAGATAGGTTTCCGATTGAGTCTTCAGGATGTTGGAGATGCATTTGATGCTGTTCTCTATCATCAGGCTGTTGAATGCTTGATTTACTTATGCATTACTCAGCCAGATATTCAGTTTTTTGTCTCACAGATGAGCAGGTTTATGCATTGCCCAGGAGTCAAGCATTGGAAGGCGGTTAAGCGCATCTTTCGTTACTTGAGTGGTACTTGGCTACTTGGGTTGTTTTATCCCAAGGGGGGATCACTACCACCAGATTTGCATGCTTTTTCTGACTTTGATTGGGCTGGTTGCTATGACACTCGTGTGTCCACTAGTGGCTTTTGCTTCATGCTTGGTAGCTCATGTATATCTTGGTCGAGCAAGAAGCAGTCTACTATGGCCACTTCTAGTTGTGAGGCTGAGTATAGGCCAACTTTCACAGCTACTGTTGAGTGTGTGTGGCTCTGATGCCTTATGGCTGATCTGGGTGTTGGTCAGTCTTCTGCCAACACCATCTTCACTGACAGTTAGAGTGCATTGGCACTTGCGAGGAACCCTATGTTCCATGCTCGCACTAAGCACATTGAGGTGCATTATCACTATGTCAAGGAGAGGTTCTCTGCTGGGGAGATCAGCTTGGCATATGTGCCCACGCAAGAGAACATTGCAGACCTTTTCACGAAGGCTCTGCCTAGGGAGAAGTTTGAAGCTTTCAACGAAGCTTTGGGCTTACTTCCTTTTGTGGAGTGATTTCCACATAGCTTGGCACTTCCTTATAGATGAGTGCCAACTCCTTGTTCACCGCATCACTCCCAAGGGGGATTTGTTGATATATTTAGGTAGTGATGTGTGTGAACACACTAGGACTATCGGGGCACTTTTTTTGCTCTTTAGGAGGTCTTTTCCCCCCGGCTTGTATATAAGCCTATTGCCCTAATGGGCTACTTATATTTGTACATTCTCTAGTAATACATTCAGTATTGTGTGTTGTGCTCCAAGCTTCTTCTCCATCCTTGTGCTATTTGTATGCTTCCACAGGCGTCTATCTCCAACAACCATATCATCTCTATAATTGAGCTTTTCTATTAGTTTCTCACACTAGATTCTCTCTCTCTAGTGTATACTATGAGACATAGTCAACTTGTAACAGATGGTTCTCTGTGCATAAAACTCCAATTTTTGTAGCTCATTTTCATAGTGATATCATTCTGCTACATCGCGATATTCGTATTTATCTATGACTGAAATGTTTGCACATGTGAACAAATAGGTGGTGTTTTTTGTAACAACGAAAGCCTATTCCACTTCTCTAT
>CM035416.1:20878883-20901383 GCA_020310875.1 Ceratopteris richardii | reverse complement strand
CTCTTAGCAAGTAATCAAAAGATTTGGCAAAGATTGAACTAATACAGGTCAGATTGAAGGATTGAAGAAAAGGCGCAGATTTCTGTGAAGTGAAATTTTTGATTTTCACTAAGTTCAGAGATGAAGACTCATAATGTGAGTGTTGCTAAGCTAATGGTGGTTATGGAGGTCTTCTAATACCACATTAGTTTAGTTCTTGTGGTGTTTTACACACCAACAAGTGGTATCAGAGCAGATAAGGTCCTCGAGAATAAAAGGAGTGCAGATACAAGAAGATTTGAAGAGTTCTTTATCAAAGAAGGAGGAAGCTGAGGTGTTCAACAACCAAAAGTCATCAGAAGAGTATTTCGAAGTTGCTCCCAAGAGTAAAGGTCTACAAAAGGTATCATTCTTTAACCTTACACTTACAGGTTGAAGCAGAAGCAAGGATACCATGGCAGATCATGTGTCCATTGACAAATTGGACAGAGATAACTATCCTGCTTGGGTAATGAGGATGGAGGCCTTACTTATGAGTAAGGACTTAATGGTATATGTGACAGGTGAAGAAGAGAAGCCTAAATTTGAAGATGAAAGTCATCCAAGGAAGGAAGAGCTAGAAGCTTTGAAGCTATGGCAGAAGAGAGATGCAAGTGCAAGAGCTTATATATACAACACTATTACAGATCACTTGTTGCCACATATCAGAGGTTTAGAAACAGCTGAAGATATTTGGAATGCTTTGGAAGACCACTTCCAAAACACCACTAAAGCTAGGAAAGCTAGCTTATGGTCAGAGTTCACCACATTCAAGAAGAAGCAAAATCAGAACATTAGTGATTATGTCACTAAGATGAAAGACTTGGCAGATAGCCTTGGATCTATTGATGAGGATATTGAAGATCATAGGTTGATAGCTCAATTACTTGCAGGATTAAGAGGTGATGAAAGGTGGAAGCCTTTTGTACTTTCAACAGAACTTTCATTAAATCATTATGTGCCAGAATTAAATCAATTACTTGGATTGATGCTCACATTTGAGCAAGACTTAAAGTCAGATGGAGACAAAGGTCAAAGTTCTGCAATGTATGTGAAGAACAAAAAGAAAGGAGATAAAGGCAAAGCAAAGGATGAAGAAGAGTCAACAACTCAAGCAAATTATGCAAGAGGAAGAGGTTTTGGCAGAGGTAAAGGTCGAGGTAATGGAAGAGGTAGAGGTAATCAGAACAATAACAAGAAGACATGTTGGATTTGTGGATTGAGCAATCATCTAGCATATGATTGTTGGCACAATCAACAAGGAGCAAGTCAAAATCAGAACAACAATGGCAGAGGAAGAGGTGGAAGGTTTCAGAATCAATTTCAAAGAGGAAGACATAATTCAAGAGGAAGTTTTGGTAGAGGTGGTGGAAGAAATTGGAATCAAAACCAATCATACAACACTACATATTACAATTATGCAAATGATACACAGAATGACAACCATACAACATTGATGATGAATTCAATTAGTTCATCAGAGAAGGAGGATCTCAAGGTATTCTATATTGACTCTGGTTGTTCAAATCATTTATCAGGTAATATAGAATTATTGTCAGAATTGGAAGAAGGAAATTCAAGTCATACAGTACAAACAGGTGACAATACAAAACACAATGTGCATTCAATTGGAAAGGTGAAGTGCAGGAGTGGAGCTGATTTATTAACAAATGTTTTGTATGTTCCAACAATACCAAAGAATCTGATTAGTGTTGGACAAATAGTGGAAAAAGGTTTTCAAGTCAGATTTACAAATGAAGGGGTATTTGTTGAAGATCCAGAGGATGCATACAAACCCATTGTTTGTGGTAAGAAGGAAGGTAGACTTTTTACTCTCAAAGTGCAAGGAAATGTTGGTCAAGCCCTAATTACACATGGTGATGAAGTAATTATAGAGTTAGATCTTTGGCATAAAAGATTGGGACATTTCAATGAAAGAGGAATCAAAACTATGGTGGAGAATCAATCTGTATTGGGACTACCAAATGTAAAGAATCAACATATGATATACAAGTGTGAAGCTTGTCAGATGGGAAAAGCTCATAGACAACCATTTCAGAAGAAAGGTTTCAAGCATGATGGTTTGCTTGAACTCATACATACAGATGTATGGGGACCAACAAAAGAAGGTTCAATAAATGGATCTAGGTATTATGTTTTGTTTATTGATGATGCTACAAGGTGGATAACCCTTTATGTTCTAAAGGAAAGATCAGAAGTCTTTGGAGCCTTCAAACATTTTCATGCTTATGCAGAAAGAGTTACAGGTCACAAACTCAAGAGGCTAAGGTCTGATGGAGGGGGAGAATACTTCTCCCAAGAATTTAATGACTATCTTTGGAATGCAGGTATCAAGAGAGAGATAACTTGCAGGTATACACCTCAACATAATGGGGTGGCAGAAAGGAGGAATAGAACATTGGTTGAATTTGCAAGAGCAATGTTAAAGGAAAAGAATTGCCCTAATTATCTTTGGGCTGAGGCTGTAAATACAGCCACATACCTTGTGAATAGGTTACCATGTGGAGCTTTGAATGGTATGACCCCTTATGAAGCTTGGTGGGGTAAGAAACCAACACTTGATCATTGTAAAGTGTTTGGGTCAATTGCCTATGCTTATGTACCATCACAACTCAGACATAAACTTGAACCAAAGGCAGAAAGATATGTGTTTATTGGGTATGATGAAAAGCAAATGGGTTATAGGCTATGGAGTCCTTTAACTAAACATTTTATTGTTTCCAGAGATGTGACCTTTGATGAACAGAAGAGTTGGTATGCAGATAAAGAATGTGAGCTTGAAACATTTGAAGAAGAGATAAGAAGGAGTGCAAGAGGTAAGTCACATATGCAAATAGATGGAGATGAAGAACATATGCAAGCAAGCACATCAAGAGTTGGATCATATAGAAGGAATGAAGATGGACCAATATTTGATGAAGAAGTACATCCAGATAGACATGAAGAGTGTGAACCAAGAAGGTCAACCAGAATAAGGAATCAACCTACAAGGTATTCATATGACACTTCTTACTTGACTCAGAAAAATTATGCTTACATGGTTAAGGAAGATGAAGAACCTCAAAGCTATGATGAAGCAAAGGGTAAGAGACAATGGGAAGTAGCAATGAAGGAAGAATTTGATGCTCTTGAAGAGAACAAAACTTGGGAACTTGTCCCAAAACCTAATGGTAAGAAAGTGATTGGAAACAAATGGGTTTACAAAGTTAAGAAGCATGCAGATGGAACTATAGCCAGATACAAAGCTAGATTGGTGGTTAAAGGCTATGCTCAAACATTTGGCATAGATTATGATGAGACATTCAGTCCTGTGGCAAAGATGTCAACCATAAGAACAATCATTGCCATTGCAGCATCAAAAGGATGGACATTGAGTCAATTGGACATTAAGAATGCATTTTTGAATGGATATATATCAGATGAGGTTTACATGGAGCAACCTCAAGGGTTTGCAGATCATAAGTTTCCAAATTATGTTTGCAGGTTGAGAAGAGCCCTTTATGGTTTGAAGCAAGCTCCAAGAGCTTGGAATTATAGACTTGTAAAGTATCTTAATGACCTTGGGTATCAAAGTTCAAAGGCAGATGCAAGTTTACTTATCAAAAGAACAGATGAAGGTATGATCTACATTTGTGTATATGTAGATGACATTATAATTACAGGTACCTCAAATGAAGGAATCAATGAGGTGAAGAAGCTACTTGAAAGAGAATTCAAGATAAGTGATCTAGGAAAATTGTCATATTTTCTTGGAATGGAAATCACTTATGCAGAGCATGGCATTTATGTATCACAAGAAAGGTATCTCTTGAATCTTCTAAAGAAGTTTAACATGGAGAATTGCAGAGAGGCATCTACACCATTAGAAGTCAATCACAAGCTCAGTAGATATGTTGGTGCAGAGTTCAAAGACATGAGGAAGTATCAATCTTTAGTTGGAAGTTTGATTTATGCAACTCTAACAAGGCCTGATCTTAGTTATGCAGTTGGTGTTCTTTCCCAATTCATGCATTGTCCAAAGGATCCACATTGGATTGCAGGTCAAAGAGTCCTTAGATATATTAAAGGGACTTTGAAAGAAGGATTGTATTATCCTTTTACATCAGATATAAGATTGAGAGCCTATAGTGATTCAGATTGGGCAGGAAGTCAAGATGACAGAAGATCTACTCATGGCTACATGATATACATTGGAGATAAGCTTGTGAGTTGGTGTTCAAAGAAACAACACACAGTGGCCTTATCATCAACAGAAGCTGAATACAAAGGACTTGTGGAAGCAGCAAAGGAAGTCATATGGATGCAGACATTATTCAAAAGCTTGGGAATTGATCAAGGTATACCCATTATTCATGGAGATAACATGAGTTCATTATATCTTGCAGCAAATCCTGTGTTTCATGCAAGGACAAAGCACATAGAGATACAGTATCATTTTCTTAGAGAAAAGGTAATGGAGAAAGAGATTGAAGTGGTGTATACTTCCACAAAAGATCAGATTGCAGATATTATGACAAAAAGCTTGGATGGAGTAAAGACAAGTAAGTTCAAGGAGATGGCAGGAATAAAAGAGAAGGAGATTATGTGAAGAAGTCAAATTATGCTAATTAGTGATTGAGGGGGAGCTGTTGGGGCTTCACTCACTAATTAGGCATTGATATATGAAGACATATGGAGACATATGATGGAGGAAAGAAGAAGTGAAGGAAAGACCTACAGAAAATCAAGCCTAAGTGAAGGGACAATTTCACTATTGTAAATTAGTGCAAAATTAGAGTCTAGATTTGTAATTGATCTTTAGAACTTACGAGTTCAAGTCTAGATGAATGTAAACCATAGGTATATAAGTTAATTTGAGTCAGAAACATGTAAGAGAGAACTCAATTTTGTAGTTTGAGGGAGTAGAGAAAAGTCGTGTAATTTCTGAGAGAGATGGTGAGAGAAAACTTCTGAGTCTGATAGAGTTTTCCATGGCTGTGAGCAAAATTAGGCCAAGCCATTTTGTACACACCTTCTCTGATAATCAACACATGTTTGTGTAGAAGCATTGTGTCTAATTCCTATTGTACATTGAGTCTCAAGTCATTTCATATGACTATGAAAGTTAGTTGACAGTTACGACTTTTCTGGCGCACATTTGACTGATCTTCTGAAGATCAGATCTCGAAGCATGGTGTAAAGTTTTTGGTAAGTGATAGCTCGTTGGAAAGCTATAATCCTCAACTACATTTGGTCAAAAGATTTTTGAGAAACGGGACGCGTACTCAGAGAAATCAGTTTAAGAGTGAAGGTATGTCAAATCGATGAAGTACATTTTCAGTTTTCAGACATAGTGTAAAGGTTGATACAAAATCAGAGGATTGTGAAGTTATTGCTTGAAAGTTTTGTTTGTTATGTGTTGCTTAACACTAGCAAGAACTTCTCTTAGCAAGTAATCAAAAGATTTGGCAAAGATTGAACTAATACAGGTCAGATTGAAGGATTGAAGAAAAGGCGCAGATTTCTGTGAAGTGAAATTTTTGATTTTCACTAAGTTCAGAGATGAAGACTCATAATGTGAGTGTTGCTAAGCTAATGGTGGTTATGGAGGTCTTCTAATACCACATTAGTTTAGTTCTTGTGGTGTTTTACACACCAACAGGTGGAACACTAGGATCTTCAAACTCAGGCTTTTCTTCTTCTCCTGTGATGAATGCCATCAAATCTTTGCTCATGAGGTGTGCTTCCATCCTCATGGACCAAGCTGGATAGTTTTCTCTATCTACCTTATCAATCTACAAGCTTTTTCCCATCTTTCATCTTTGTCTTCTGCAAATGTTAAGATAAATGAATATGCTTTGTACCTTTAATGTAAAGCCTCAATATTTTAGATCCTTTCAAGCTCAATCTTCACACTTATTCATGTTGTCTTCAAAACTTTGATCTTGTCCACCTGCAATTTGAAAGGACTCCAATGTTTGCAACAATCGGGACCTCAAATACTCTTTCCTTCAATTTTATATTGCACCTTTTGCTCTGATACCACTGCTGGAGACCTCTAAATCTCCAAAGGATTGATCTATACTGATTAAAGAACACCTCTATAGCAGTCATAGACCTAACTTTACACAAATGTTACCTTGATTTACAAAATCATTCACTATCACTTCTTTGAGTGAAATTTCTTTTTCTTCAAGAAGTCTGCTTCATAATTTAACTTCATTACCTACACATAACTTCAAATCTCTTCAATCTAATGATGCACATATCTCCACACTACCTTTCCACAATTATATCAATAATTAGACCTTCAAGAGAATCATTAAACTCTAATTTGATTATTAAGATCAAAGATATGTCGAAAAATGACTTCCCGAACAAGCAACTTTGACATAGTCAACTTCTAAGGTTGATTTCTCACAGCACAAGTCCTGTTTTGGTAGATGTTTTTTGCCATAGCTTCCTTATCTTCCAACTTAGATTTTGAATCCTCACATATCAAAAACTTTACAGTGTGCACTGAGATCCAAGCAAAACATTGACACAAAAAAGTGCACGACTCTGAGAAGTCTACCTGCAAACTTTACATATACATGTTCCTATTGATCATACACACAACCTAAAAGGAATTTGACCATGAAACTTTTAACATAGCTTGATTAGCTTCTAAGTTAAATGTGTACAAAAGATTTGCTGATCCACTTGATCAGGCTATGAGAAATCAGAGAAAAACTTGATGCTAACTCATGGAGATGACTCTCTACACATCTATCACATGAACACTTTTTATCTAATGACTCTCTTTTCTATTTCTTTAATTATTGAATTATATACATATGATTCTAGACTCATCCTAGGTCTATTACATTACTCCTTATCATTCTAATGATCATCTATACTCATAGTACAATAATTTTCATATGTAATGTACATATGTATACAAGCTAGATTTATGAGATCTCTTCATTTTCTTCAATGACTTCTTTGGCTTCATTTTGTTTTCTAACTTGCTTCAAGTTCTTCATAATCACCAATTAAGGATTGCTTTGCTCGAACAGCTCCCCCTCAATCACTAATTGTGATTATATCATTCTTCATTATTCCTGCCATCTCTTTGAACTTCTGTAGCTTAGGTCCATCTAAGCTTTTTGTCAACATATCTGCAACTTGCTCTTTTGTTGGTGTATACAAAACTTCAATCTCTTTGTCAAGTACATTTTCTCTCAAGAAATGATAGTGAATCTCTATGTGTTTAGTCCTGGCATGAAAAATAGGATTAGCTGTGAAATACAATGAACTAAACTCATGTTGTCTCCAAAAATAATTGGAGTAGTCTCATCAGTTCCAAAACTCTCAATAAAGTTTTCACCCATATCATTTCTTTTGCAGCCTCTACCATTCCTTTATACTCAGCTTCTGTGGATGACAAAGCAACTGTATGTTGCTTGTGTGGGTGCAACTTTTCTTCATTACTGAAAATTTTTACATCTGGATGAGAGAGCTAACTTCACAAGTCTCTAATGACTTCTAATTCTCCTCAATTCTTTTTCTCTCACACTCTCTCATATTTGCCCCAGCATTTTTGCTTGTATATATAGGCAAATATGTACAAGCTCATAACCAAAAAAAAGGTATAAGTGAGCTAACTCTAAAATAATGTACATATGTATACAAGACTTCATCTTTTGAACATGTGCTTTCTTCATGCTTCATAAGTTGATCTTTTCTTCAAATCTTGACTTCAATCCTTTCAAAACTTCAATTGTTGATTGACTTGCACCAACAGCTCCCCCTCAATCATCAATTGAGGTTTTCTTTATTTTCTTTATACCTGCCATGTCTTTGAATCTCTGTAGCTTTGGTCCATCCAAACTTTTGGTTAGCATATCAACTATCTGATCTTTTGTTGAAGTATGTATAACTTCAATCTCCTTATCCATCACCTTCTCTCTTAGAAAATGATACTGAATCTCAATGTGTTTAGTCTTGGCATGAAAAACAGGATTAGCGGCTAAATAAAATGAACTCATGTTATTTCCATGAATAGTGGGTGTACTTGGAATGATGTCAAAGCTCTTCATAAGAGTCTTAAGCCATATCACTTCCTTTGCAGCTTCAACTGTACCTTTGTACTCAGCCTCAGTGGATGATAAAGCAACTGTGTGTTGCTTCTTTGAACACCAAGAAATTAGCTTATCTCCCACATAACACAAGTATCCATAAGTTGATCTTCTATCATCAGGATTTCCTGCCCAATCTGTATCACTATATATCTTGATGTTTGTATCTGATGTAAAACCATAATACAAACCTTCTCTGAGTGTAATCTTAATGTATCTCAACACCCTTTGTCCTGCAACCCAATGTTCTTTCCTAGGACAATGCATGAATTGAGACAACACTCCTACTGCATATGACAATTCAGGTCTAGTTAATGTAGCATAGATAAGACTACCAACCAAACTTTGATATAGCTTCATGTCCTTGAGTTCTTCTCCTCCATATTTGCTCAATTTGTGATTCACCTCCATTGGAGAAGGTGCTACCGTGCAATCATCCATTTTAAACTTGATCAACAAGTTTTTCAAATACCTTTGTTTAGTTACATACACTCCATGTTGAGTGTATGAGATCTCCATGCCCAAGAAATATGACAAGTCTCCCAAGGTACTAATCTTGAACTCTTTCTCCATTTTTTTCTTTAGGCTTTGAATTCCTTTCTCATTTGTACCTTTAAGAATTATATCATCAACATATATGCACATGTAAATGAACCCATCATAACTTGCTTTAACAAGCAAGCTACTATCTGCTTTAGATACTTGAAAACCAAGTAATTTCAAGAACTTCACAAGTTTATAATTCCATGCCCTTGGGGCCTGCTTCAAACCATACAAAGCTCTCTTGAGCTTACATACATGATCTGGATACCTTTCATCTCTGAATCCTTGTGGTTGCTCCATGAAAACATCATCTGAAATATAACCATTTAGAAAAGCATTCTTCACATCTAATTGACATAATTTCCAACCTTTACATGTAGCAATGGCTATGAGTGTCCTAATGGTTGTCATCTTTTCCACAGGACTATAGGTCTCATCATAATCTATACCATATGTTTGAGCAAATCCTTTCACAACAAGTCTAGCTTTATACCTAGACACATTTCCATATGCAAACCTCTTTGTCTTGTAGACCCATTTGCATCCAATGATCTTGTGACTATTTGGTTTCAGAACCAAATCCCATGTCTCATTTTCCATCAATGCATCATACTCTTCATGCATAGCTTTCTCCCAATTTTTCTTACCTTTTGCCTCTTCATATGTAGAAGGGTCTTCATCTGCCTTTACCATATAAGCATAATCTTTAGTAGCCAAAAATAAAGTCTCTTAGCTATACCTTGTAGGTTGCCATTTGTGTCTTGATGACCTTCTGAGCTCTCCACTTCTTGATGTTTCTGGTTCATCACATTCTTCAACTTCTTCAACTTCAACCTGTACTTCATTGTTCTCCTCTTCATCAAATATTTGAACCTTTGAGTTACCTTTCTTTTGATTCACAACTTCTTCATTAACTACATAAATATTGATTGTACCTACATACTAAGTACCTTGCTCATCAAATGTAACATCCTTTGACACAAAGAATTGTGGATGGAGTCCACAACCTATATCCCATCTGCTTATCATCATATCCAATAAATGTTGGTGCATTTTACCCAAGCCTACATGCTTGATATGCTTGATATTATTCTCATTTGTAAGTCACATGTGTAGTCATGTGAACACCTCTTGTAAAAGAGTTCATTTTTATCTCTTGTAATTGAAAAAAGAAAAAGGAAGAGTATAGCTTACCTCATCCATGATGTAAAAGAAAAATCGTGGCCCTATCTACCTAAAATCATGAATGTTGGAGCTGAGGGAATATCTCCTAACTTTGGGGATCACTTTTAGGTGGAGCCATTCGAATTCGAATTCAAAACTCCCTCCAAGAATAGCTATAAAAGGAGCAAGAAGGAAGAGGCGATTAGCAAGCCTTGTACGTGACCACTTCATGTCATTTTGTAGAGATTGAAGAGCTTACTCCATAGCTCTATCATTCTACTCCCATTGTGCAAATATTCATTGCCAATGTGGTTGTAATCATATGTGAATCTATACATTTATTATCATCTACCTCTCTGTTTTGTTCTCTGCTATACTCACTCAAAGCAGTAACTTCAGAAGGTCATATCTCGAGTTCTACTGAATCTTTTTCAGTGTTTTTAAGTGCATTGGATAGCTCGTACTGTCTAGTTTGTACTTAGAAATTTTCATGGTCATTGGATTAATAGTTTGGGAGATATATACATTTTACTGCTTACTGGTCTATCTCTACAGAGCCCCGAGAATTGTGGGGAGGTTCGAGAAATTGTTGAAACTTGTTCTCAGTGCTCAGTCCATCATTTGAAGTTTTTTAACTTGGAATAGCAAGCTTGTTAAGTCTATTTTCTATGCCAAAAAGGAAATTTTCTAATTCCTTCCAAGTTGAGAGCACTGTTCATTTTTTCCAGCAGGTGTATGTCCAAAAATAGCAAGTTTTGGGAGCTAGTCATCTCGCAGCTTGTCTGTCTTGACTTAAACTTTTGGGATACATGTTCCAAAGTACTTGGCTGATATTTTGGTGGATTTAGGAAGCTTAAAGGGTCTACTAATCAACTCTGAAGTCTCAGTTGGCTGGTGTGAAGCCGGTTGGAGCAGCACCTACTCATCTTTGGATTGCATCCACCATCTCTCTTCACAGTGGTATCAGAGCATAGTCAAGCAACATGGGAGATGGATTTCCATCAACAATTGACAAATTGGATCGAAACAACTACCCGGCATGGTCTCTAAGGATGGAGGCTTACCTTCAAGGGAGGAATCTATATGGATTCATATCCGGAGATGAAGCAATGCCAACCATGAGGAACAAAGGGCAACCATCACATGAAGAAGTGGAAGGACTTTTGAATTGGTGTTCGAAGGATGCACTTGCAAGGTCCTATATTCTAAACTCAATCTCTGATTTTCTTTTACCTCATGTCAAGGGATGCAAGACATCAAGAGAGACCTGGAATGCACTTGCTTCTTTCTTCTCTTCCAACACTCGAGCAAGGAAGAACCAATTGTGGATGGAGTTCACAACAATGAAGAAAAGCCCGAAGCAAAATGTGACTGATTATGTCACAAAGATGAAGGAGATTTCTGACCAACTTGGAAGCATTGGACAGGTTATTGAAGAGGAGCAAATCATAAGACAAATCATGAATGGAATCAAAGCAGACGACAAGTGGGAGTCATTCACAACAGCCATGGATTTATATATGGATATGCATGTACCCAACCTCAACACACTCATGGGCCAACTCTTCACTCATGAAGCAAAGATTAGCAAAGGTGGTGAGTCCTCAAGAGGTAATCAAACTTCTGCCTTATATTCTGATAAAGCTAAGGTCAAGGACAAGTCAAAGAATAGGAAGAATGAAGATGAAGGAAGCTCTTTCCAAGCAAACTTTGCAGGTAGAGGAAGAGCTAGAGGAAGAGGCAGAGGTGGAAAGCAAGGCAGGGGGAGATTCCAATCGTCTCAACCTTGCAACATATGTGGCTTATCTAACCATACTACTGAAGAATGTTTCAGGAACCCGAGGAACTCAAGAGGAAGAGGATTCAATAGAGGTGGCTATGGATCAAATAGAGGTAGATACAATGGAGGCTACAACAACAACTACTACCACAACAATTACAACAACAACAACAACTATCAAAGTGGCCATAGAGGAAGAAGAGATTACAATAACTATGCAGAGGACCAAAGTCAAGAAGATTCATTATTGATTATGAATCTATCAGCGAAGAAGGGTAAGGATGATGATCACATATTTTACATTGATTCGGGATGCTCGAACCATGTAGCACGAAATGTGGCTTTACTTTCTGATTTGGAAGATCCTCATAACAAGCATGAAGTGCAGACAAGAGATGATACAAAGCACTCAGTGGAGAAGATAGGTAATGTGAAGACATCAGATGGGAATATGAACCTCTTAAGCAAAGTCTTGTATGTCCCTACAATTACCAAAAATTTAATAAGTGTTGGACAGATTGTTGAAAAAGGATTGCAGGTTAGATTCAATCGATTTGGAGCATATGTTGAAGACCCAAGGCAAGGCTTTCGAAGGATTGCCAAAGGAGAAAAGACAGGAAGGCTTTTCACTTTTGAAGTGGAAGATACAAAGAACATAGCTTTGTTTAGCTATGGATCTCAAACTCTAACAGAGTTGGAGATATGGCACAAAAGGCTTGCTCACATTGGTGAGAGGACACTCAAACAGATTTGCAGGGATCAAAGTGTACTTGGTTTGCCTAATATCACAAGGCAACACATGATTTATAAGTGTGAAGCTTGTCAACTCGGCAAGGCTCATAGACAACCTTTCAATAAGAAAGGATATATGTATCAAAATCCTTTGGATCTAGTGCACACGGATGTGTGGGGTCCAAGTAAGGAGCCATCTATATCAGGCTCAAGATATTATGTGTCTTTCATAGATGATTGTAGCAGGTGGACCATTCTGTTTTTCATGAAGCACAAGGATGAAGTGTCTAATTGCTTTAAGAAGTATATTGCTCTTGTTGAAAACCAAACAGGTAGGACTTTGAAACGACTCAGATCAGATGGTGGAGGAGAATACTTCTCTTCTGAATTTGATGCCTTCTTGCATGAAAGACGCATTAAAAGGGAAGTCACTACAAGGTATACACCCGAACTCAATGGTGTAGCAGAGAGGAGGAACATAGCTATTGTCGAAGCTGCAAGGTCCATGCTCAACGAAAAGGGATTGCCGAACTACCTATGGGCAGAGGCTGTGTCGACAGCCACATATCTCATAAATAGACTTCCATCTAAGTCACTAGATGGAACCACTCCATATGAAGTGTGGAATGGAAGAAGACCTAGTCTAGAGCATTGCAAAATCTTTGGATGCTTAGCCTATGCTTACATTCCTTCTCAAGTAAGAGGGAAATTGGATCCCAAGGCAGAGAAGTGCGTATTTATTGGTTATGACCAAAACCAAAAAGGATATAGATTGTACAATCCAACCAATAAAGGATTTTGTGTGAGTAGAGATGTAATTTTTGATGAAAACAAATCATGGTTTGATGATGACAGGAAAGTGAAGCTGCCATATGACTTGGATGAAGATTTTCCATCACTTCAACCAAAGGAGCCAAAGCAGATTGAAGAAAGTGATTCGGAGATTGACATAGAAGACTTGGAAAGACTAAAGCTATGGAAGAACAAAGGTAAAGCAAAGATGCAGGATTCTACATATGGACCCGAGAGCTCACATCAACCACTTAGAAGGTCTTCGAGGGAGAAGAAGAAACCAGAGAGGTTTGGTTATGATACTTCTTTGGTCACGAAGCACTCAATCTACATTGCAAAGGATTCAACCAATGAAGAACCTACCACATTCGAAGAAGCACAAAGCAAGAAAGCTTGGAGAGATGCAATGGATGAAGAAATGGAAGCCTTGAAGGAGAATGACACTTGGGAGCTTGTACCTAACAAGCCATCTATGAAGATAATCGGATCTCGATGGATATACAAAATCAAGAGGAATCCAGATGGAAGTATAAATAGACACAAAGCAAGGTTAGTTGCTAAAGGGTTTGCTCAAACCCATGGTATTGATTATGAGGAGACTTTCTCTCCTGCTGCAAAAATGCCTACAATTAGGGTTCTCATTAGTCTTGCTGCATCTAGAAATTGGAATCTTTATCAACTTGATGTAAAGAATGCTTTCTTGAATGGATGGATTTCTGAGGAAGTGTATATGGCACAACCTCCTGGATATGAGGATGCACATCATCCTAACTATGTATGCAAACTAAAGAAAGCTTTGTATGGATTGAAGCAAGCTCCAAGAGCTTGGAATTTCAGATTGGTGACTTATTTGCAGGACCAAGGATTCAAAGCTAGCAAGGCGGATACCTCTTTGTTCATAAAGAGGAATGGATCTGAAGTGACCTATTTATGTGTGTATGTTGATGATATTATTATCACAGGCAATGATCTTGAAGGAATCAAACAAGTAAAGGCTCAAATGAAGGAGGAGTTCAAAATAAGTGACCTCGGACCACTCACTTATTTTCTTGGATTGGAGTTGATCTACACAGATTCAGGTATATACATCACACAAAGGAAGTATGTCCATGACATGCTCGTCAAGTTCAAGATGGAAAATACCAAGTGTGCAGGTACACCTATGGAGCAAAATCATAAGCTTAGTGCTTATGAAGGAGAGCCAATTGAAGACATCACAAGCTATCAAAGCTTGGTTGGAAGTTTGAACTATGCAACACTCACAAGGGTGGATATATGCTATAGTGTTAGCATATTGAGTCAGTTTATGCATAAGCCGAGAAGACCACATATGGAAGCGGCCAAGAGAGTCCTCAAGTACCTAAAGGGGACCATGAATGAAGGTTTGTTTTATTCATTTACTTCAGATATTGAGCTAAAGGTCTATTCAGATGCAGATCGGGCCGGATCTAAAGATGATAGAAAAAGCACATCAGGATATATATCATTTGCAGGTTCAAAAATCATTTCTTGGTCATCGAAGAAGCAACCAACCGTGGCATTATCTTCTACCAAAGCTGAATATAGAGGTTTGGCTAATGCGACTCAAGAAATCATGTGGTTAAAGTCTTTGTACATAGATCTTGGACTTCATTCTTCAACACCTCACATTTTTGGTGACAACACAAGCTCACTACATCTAGCAGCTAATCCGGTATACCATGCTAGAACCAAGCATATTGAAGTCCACTACCATTATGTAAGGGAGAAGCTAATGAGCAAGGATATTCAACTATCCTATGTCTCTACAGATATGCAATGTGCCGACATGTTGACTAAAGCTCTTGATGGTACAAAGTTAAGTAGATTCAAGTTGATGATTGGCTTGCAGGAAATCAAGGACAATTGAAGACTTATTTGGAGGCCAAGCATGTTAGGCTTGAGGGGGAGCTGTTGGTGCATTTTACCCAAGCCTACATGCTTGATATGCTTGATATTATTCTCATTTGTAAGTCACATGTGTAGTCATGTGAACACCTCTTGTAAAAGAGTTCATTTTTATCTCTTGTAATTGAAAAAAGAAAAAGGAAGAGTATAGCTTACCTCATCCATGATGTAAAAGAAAAGTCATGGCCCTATCTACCTAAAATCACAAATTTTGGAGCTGAGGGAATATCTCCTAACTTTGGGGATCACTTTTAGGTGGAGCCATTCGAATTCGAATTCAAAACTCCCTCCAAGAATAGCTATAAAAGGAGCAAGAAGGAAGAGGCGATTAGCAAGCCTTGTACGTGACCACTTCATGTCATTTTGTAGAGATTGAAGAGCTTACTCCATAGCTCTATCATTCTACTCCCATTGTGCAAAGATTCATTGCCAATGTGGTTGTAATCATATGTGAATCTATACATTTATTATCATCTACCTCTCTGTTTTGTTCTCTGCTATACTCACTCAGAGCAGTAACTTCAGAATGTCATATCTCGAATTCTACTGAACCTTTTTCAAAGTTGTAAAATGCATTGGATAGCTCTTACTGTCTAGTTTGTACCTAGAAATTTTCATGGTCATTCAACTAATAGTTTGGGAGATATATGCATTTTACTGCTTACTGGTCTATCTCTATAGAGCCCCGAGAATTGTGGGGAGGTTCCAGAAATTGTTGAAACTTGTTCTCAGTGCTCAATCCATCATTTGAAGTGTTTTAACTTGGAATAGCAAGCTTGTTAAGTCTATTTTCTATGCCAAAAAGGAAGTTTTCTAATTCCTTCCAAGTTGAGAGCACTGTTCATTTTTTCCAGCAGGTGTATGTCGAAAAATAGCAAGTTTTGGGAGCTAGTCATCTCGCAACTTGTCTGTCTTGACTTAAACTTTTGGGATACATGTTCCAAAGTACTTGGCTGATATTTTGGTGGATTTAGGAAGCTTAAAGGGTCTACTAATCAACTCTGAAGTCTCAGTTGGCTGGTGTGAAGCCGGTTGGAGCAGCACCTACTCATCTTTGGATTGCATCCACCATCTCTCTTCACAATAAACACATATTTTTCAGATTTAGGTTCCAATTTGTGCCTCAATTGAGATGGCACATATGCATATGCCAAACATCCAAATACTTTGCAATGATCTAGAGTAGGTCTCTTACCCGACCATGCCTCATATGGTGTCATACCCTGCAAAGCTTTACATCGTAACCTATTGACCAAATATGTGACTGTATTTACAGCCTCAGCCCACAAATAATTTGGACAATTTTTCTCCTTCATCATGGATCTTGCAAACTCAACGAGAGTTCTATTTCTCCTTTCTGCTACACCATTTTGTTGAGGAGAGTACCTGCAAGTAATTTCCCTTTTTATACCTGCATTCCACAAGTAGTCACTGAACTCATTAGAAAAATACTCTGCGCCTCTATCTGACCTTAGTCTCTTCAACTTTTGACATGTAATTCTTTCTGCATACACATGATAATGCTTGAATGTGTTGAATACTTTTGATTTAACTTTAATCACATAAATAGTGATCCACCTGGTAGCATCATCAACATAAATCACATAATACCTTGAACCATTCATACTAAAATCCTTTGATGGTCCCCACACATCTGTGTGTACCAACTCAAGCTTCTCTAAATTCATAAAACCATGCTTGGAATAAGATTGCTTATGAGCCTTACCTAATTGACATGCCTCACATTTGTATGTCATATGTTGACCTGCAACATTAGGCAATCCAAGCACTTAACCATTGTTAATCATATCTTTAATACCTCTTTCATTAAAATGTCCAAGCCTTTTGTGCCAAAGATCTAACTTAGAGATCTTATGTCCTCCATAAGTGAACACAACATGATCAACATTACCTTGAGTCTTCAATGTGAAAAGTCTTCCTTCTTTCTTCCCTGAAATAATTTGTTTACACCCATTGCTAGGGTCTTCCACAAAAACTCCTTCATTAGTGAACCTTACTTCATAACCTATTTCAACAATTTGTCCTACACTTATCAAATTCTTTGGAATTGTAGGAACATACAAAATCTTACTCAAGAGAGTACTTCCATCCTTGGCTTTCACTGATCCAATTGACTTCACATTGTGCTTTGTATTGTCACCTATTTGAACTACCTGATTAGTTACCTTATTCTCCAAATCAGTCATCAATGCTATGTTACCACTTAGATGATTGCTACACCCTGAGTCAATGTAGAAGACTCTTTGGTCTTCACTTTGTCTTTCACAAGTTGCATTCATGATCAAGGTTGAATCCTCATTCTCATCTGAAGCATAATTGTAGTAGGTATTTTTGTATTGTTGGCTTTGGAATCCTCTACTTGCATTTCTTCCAAAGTAGCCTCTACTACCTCTACCTCTGAAATTACCTCTTTGATTTCTGCCACCTCTTCCTCTTGAATTAAAGTTCTTATTATATCCACCATTATTCTGATTATTATGCCAACAATCATGAGCTAAGTGATTTGTCTTACCACAAATCCATCAAGCTTTAACTCCATCTTTATTACTTCTGCCTCTTCCTCTACCTCTGCCACCTCCTCTTCCTCTAAGGAAGTTAGCCTGGCTAGTTGTACCTTCATCTTCATTTGCTTGTTGCTTCCCTTTACTATTCTTCTTCTTATCCTTTGAATACATTGCTTGACCTGCACTTTTATGACCTTCACCTTTGACATCCTGCTCAAAGGTTAGCATGTGTCCTAGCAACTGATTTAAATCAGGAGTAAAATGATCTAGTGATAATTCAGTAGACAAAATGAATGGCTTCCATTTGTCATCACCTCTCAAACCTGTGAGGATTTGCTTTACCAACTTATCCTCCTTAATATCTTCATCAACTTCACCTAATGCATCTGCAATGTCCTTCATCCTTGTTACATAATCTGAGATGGACTGAGAGGTCTTCTTTTTGAATGTGGTAACCTCTACCCACAAGGATGCCTTCCTTGGCTTTGTGGTGTTTGGGAAATGTTCCTCCAAAGCATTCTATACATCAATTGCACTTTCAAGACCTCTAATGTGAGGTAACAAGTAGTCATTAACTCCCATGTAGATAATGCTCCTAGCTTGAGCATCTCTTTTCATCCAAGTCTTCAATTCTGATAGTTCATCCCTAGTTGGAACACTAGGATCTCTGAACTGAGGCTTTTCTTCTTCACCTATGATATAACCTATCAGGTCTTTGCTCATAAGATGAGCTTCCATCCTCATTGACCATGCTGGATAGTTCTCTGTATCCAGTTTCTCTATCTGAAGAGAATCTCCCATCCTTTCTTCACATGTGTCTTAAATCCCTCAAGTTTTATGAAGAATAACTTTACCTTTGCTTTGAATGAAGTTCCTTTTGTCTTTCTTGATATCTTCGGGTCTCCTTCTCAAGCTTTGCTTTCAAGCTTTCACCTTTTGAACCTTCAAGTGTTGAATTCTTTATGAATGCAACAGTTGGGGTCCTCCTTTCTTCAACTTTGATGTTTCTTGCTCTGATACCATTGATTGAGAGTGTTAATCTCCAAAAGAATAAGTTTTCCTTGAAGTTAGAGCACCTCTATATCAAGAATAACTTAAAACCTTCACCAATTTGGAGGACCAATGCTCAACTACCAAAGTCTTGAACAAACTATGAAGAAGATGACTACACAAAAAGTCTGTTGCACATAACTCACTCATTAACTTATCAAATGTGTAAAATTTTTTATAAAACTTTGCACAAGGTGTCGTCTATAGTTTATACACCTTGTCCAAGTGAAATCATTCCAAAAGACTCAGTAGACCTTGAGAAATAATCTCAACAAATCACCCATGTCTAAATAATCTCAACAAATCACCTATGTCTAAAACAAATAATCTCAACAAAGTAGACTCAGTCAACTTTGACACCTGCAACTTCTAAAGCTTGGTTCTCCCAAGCTAGAACTTGTTTAAGGAAATGCTTTTAGACATAGATGGCTTACCTTCCAAAAACAAATTTTGATGCATCATTTATGCAAACCTTTACACTGTGCACTGAGAACTGATCAGTTCTTTAACCATCGAGATTGTGCCTGTTTCAAAAGACACTTACTTCTTTCTCACATATGAATGTTCCTACACATAATTCTCACAGCCTGTTTACAATTAGGCTCTCAAAATTTAACCATAGACTCATTAACTATGGAATTAGACACCTACAAAAGGATTCTTGAAATGATCAAGCATAGAAGGAGAACACACAGAAATATCGGGTGAAAATTTTCTTCATTACTAAAAATTTTTACATCTAGATGAGAGGGCTATCTTACTCACTTCACAAGTGTCTAATGACTTCTAATTCTCCTCAATTCTTGTTCTCTCACACTCTCTCATATTTGCACTGACATTTTTACTTGTATATATAGGCAAATATGTACAAGCTCATAAACAAACAAAAGGTATAAGTGAGCTAACTCTAAAATAATGTACATATGTATACAAGTCTTCATCTTTTGAACATGTGCTTTCTTCATGCTTCATAAATTGATCTTTTCTTCAAACCTTGACTTCAATCCTTCATCAAAAATTCAATTTTTGATTGACTTGCACCAACATATATGATAGGTGTGATCTTGTCAAGGTAGCATTGATCAAACTACCTACCAAACTCTGATATTTCTTCATATCATTAAATTCTTCTCCTCCATGCTCAATTTATCATTTACCTCCAATGGTGTGGTTGAAGGCTTGCAATCTTCCATGTTGAACTTGACCAAAAGATTCTTCAAGTACCTCTCTTGTGTAAAATATACTCCACGTTGAGTATACACAATCTGCATTCCTATGAAATAAGACAAGTTTCCGAAATCACTTATCTTGAACTCCTTCTCTATTTGCTTCTTAAGCTCCTTGATTCCTTGACCATCTGTACCTGTGACAATAATAACATCAACATAAATACACATATATATGAACCCATCTTCACTTGCCTTCGCTAGCAAGCTACTATGTGCTTTTGAAGCTTGATGTTCACATTCATTCAAGAACTTAACAAGCCTGTAATTCCATGCCCTTTGGGCCTACTTTAAACCATACAAAGCTCTCTTGAGCTTACATACATAATCTGATCCGATTGAATCTATGAAACCCTCTGGTTGTTCCATATACACTTCGTTTGCAATATATCCCTTCAGAAATGCATTCTTCACATCTAATTGTGACAACTTCCAACCTTTACAAGCAACAATAGCAGTTAGAGTTCTAATTGTAGACATCTTAGCAACTGGACTAAAGGTTTCATCATAATCTACCCCATAAGTTTGGGCATAACCTTTAACCACAAGTATAGTTTTGTATCTAGACACCTCACCATTTGCAAACCTCTTTGTCTTATACACCCACTTACATCCAATTACCTTCTCGTTCTTTGGACTTGGCACCAATTCACATGTCTCATTCTGAAGTAGAGCATCATACTCTTATTGCATTGCCTTCTCCCAATTCTATTTTCCTTTAGCTTCTTCATATGTGGTTGAATCTTCTTCTATCTTCATAATATAAGCATAATCTTTTGTTGTTAAGAAAGATGTATCATAGCTATACCTGATAGGTTCTTTTCTTTCTCTCAAAGATCTTCTGACCTCTGCACTTCTTAAAGTCTCAGCCACATTTGATTATGGATCAAATCTTGGCCTATCTTTATAATTGCCCTGCAATTTACTTTTACAATCATCATCATCAATATCTTCTTCATACACCTTTACTTTTGTCTTCCCTTTTCTTTGTACTTCTTCAACATCTGCATAATCATTCATTATATCATGTGTTTTGCTCATCAAATGTACTATCTTTTGTAACAAGAAATTGCTTTGTAGATGGACTCCACAATCCGTAACCCATCTGTCTATCATCATACCCAATAAACACATACTCCTCTGCCTTGGGTTCTAACTTATGTCTTAATTGAGAAGGAACATAATCATATGCTAAACATCCAAACACCTTACAATGATCAAGAGTAGGTTTCTTACCCCACCATGCTTCATAAGGTGTTCTACCATCCAAAGATTTACAGGGTAACCTATTCACAAGGTATGTTCCAGTGTTAATAGCTTCTGCCCATAAATAGTTTTGACAATTCTGCTCTTTCATCATTGATCTTGCAAACACTACAAGAGATCTATTCCTTCTTTTTGCAACTCCAATTTTTTGAGGGGAGTAACTGCAAGTTACTTCTCTTTTTATACCTGCATTCCACAAATAATCATCAAACTCTTTAGAAAAATATTTTCCCCGTCCATCTAATCTCAACCTCTTAAGCTTTTGTCCTATAATCCTTTCTGCATAAGCATGATAATGTTTCAATGTCTTGCACACTTCAGACTTGTCCTTGATTACATAAAGTGTAATTCATCTTTTTGCATCATCAACAAACAATACATAATATCTGGATCCATTTATGCTATAGTCCCTTGAAGGACCCTACACATCTGTATGAACCAACTGAAGCATATTTGAATACTTGTATCCTAGTTTACGGTATGAACTTTTGTGAGCTTTACCTAATTGACAAGCCTCACACAAGTATTTGTCTTATCAACTTAAACTCTTCAATATCTTCATCTACTGCTCCCAAGCTATCTGCAATATCCTTCATTCTTGCCAAATAATCAAAAATTGATTGTGAGCTCTTCTTCTTGAAGGTTGTGAACTCAGCCCATAATGATGACTTCCTTGACTTGGTTGTATTTTGAAAATGCTCTTCCAAAGCATTCCACACTTCTGTTGCACTTTCTAATCCTCTAATATGAGGTAGGAGATAATCCTTTATAGCCATGTAAATGATGCTCCTTGCTTGAGCATCCTTTTTCATCCAGTTCTTCAAATCTGCAAGCTCTTCCCTAGTTGGAACACAAGGATCTTCAAACTCAGGCTTTTCTTCTTCTCCTATGATGAATGCCATCAAATCTTCGCTCATGAGGTGTGCCTCCATCCTCATGGACCACGCTTGATAGTTTTCTCTATCTAGCTTATTAATCTGCAAGCTTTCTCCCATCCTTGATCTTTGTCTTCTACAAATGTTAAGATAAATGAATAT
This sequence comes from Ceratopteris richardii, assembly GCA_020310875.1. Lineage (NCBI taxonomy): Eukaryota > Viridiplantae > Streptophyta > Polypodiopsida > Polypodiales > Pteridaceae > Ceratopteris > Ceratopteris richardii. Next base: position 20,879,204 of record CM035416.1, on the reverse strand, counting down.
GCTTTGTACCTTTAATGTAAAGCTTCAATCTTTTAGATCCTTTCAAGCTCAATCTTCACGCTTATTCAGGTTGTATTCAAAACTTTGATCTTGTCCACCTTGAATTTGAAGAGACTCCAATGTCTACAATAGTCGGGACCTCAAATACTCTTTCCTTCACTTTATATTGCAACTTTTGCTCTGATACCACTACTAGAGAGATTTAAATCTCCAAAGGCTTGATCTATACTGATTTAAGAACACCTCTATATCAGTCATAGACCTAACTTTACACAAATGTTACCTTGATTTACAAAATCATTCACTATCACTACTCTGAGT
>CM035416.1:20815311-20820311 GCA_020310875.1 Ceratopteris richardii | reverse complement strand
AAATTGTTCATTTGATATGCATACTCATACGCACACACATACACATACACATACACATAAGCATGCACATACACATACATATATATATGCATACACATATACATGCATATTTATTTATTTATTTTCATTCATATCACTTTTTTTCATGAACTTACAGGTTACTATTTGAAAAGGTTTTATAAAGCAAGAATATTCTTCCTACATAACATGATGAAGTGAAGAAGATAATCAACAATCTTGGTATAAATTATCAGTTTATAGTTTATAGTTGCAAATGTTTTGACATATCCAAAATATTGATCTCCTTGATATAAGGACAAAGAGGGTAGAGTCCCAAAAAAGGTATTAAGACATTTTCCATTCGCTCCAACAATTAAACATATGTTTCAAAGCCCTCAATTATCAAAGCTTTTGACATGGGGATTTGATCAAAAAAGTATTGATGAAGTAATGAGAATTCCAATAGATAGTGGAGCTTTTCAACATATTAATTCTAGATGGCCTCACTTTGCACAAAAGCCACACAATCTAAAGTTAGGAGTTCAATTAGATGGGGTTAATCCGTTTTTGATGAAATCTAGTAAATGGTCAACATGGCCAATGGTAGTCATCAACTACAATCTCGTGCCATACCTTAGCATTAAAAAGGAACATTTAATGCTTTCACTTCAAATCCTAAGAAAAAGATAAGTTAAAGACATGAATATATATCTTGCTCCTCTCATTGACAATCTCCAAGAGTTATGGAGAGGTATAACTGTCACTGATGTATCGAAAAGCATTAATCAAAGACACATTTTGGTTCATGGAATTGTGGCTTAGACTATATACGATTTTCCAAGATATTGTGTTTGTTTAGGTAATGATGTTATTTTTTTATTTCATATGTATACAATCATATATGAGTTAATCTAATTATATTTTTATGGTTTTCATGGTGCAAGAATATCTACTAATGGATATAAGGCTTGTCTTTATTGTACTGATTGGTTGAGATCAACTTACAGTAAAAATCTCAATAAAATTATTTATCTTTGACATGGATGGTTCTTGCCTAATGATGATTCATTAAGATGCAAAAGAGAAGCGATACATCTTAATAGAAAGATTGAAACAAGTCAGTATACGAAACAATTGACACCTATGCTTTGGTATCAAAATGGACAGATGTGCCTCTTATAGATCACAATCCAAATCTTTAGTGATGATGAAGATGATGAGAATGTTAAGATTAGAGATAAAGGAAAATAGGTGCTAGCAGAAAATATGTAGATACGGTATTCTTTGGAGTATTCGAGAGAGTTAAAGATTTATCATCTTCTTGATCCTATGCATATGTTAAAGAATATTGGTTATTCATTATGGCCGCATCTTCTTGGATTTAAAGACATAATAACATCAAGAAATGATCTAAATGATCAAAACTCAAAACCAAATTTATGGCCAATATTGGATAGAAATTGACAAGGATCAACTTATGCACCTGTCCCTTGTATACTTACAATAAAAGAGATGCAAACTATTAACAAAAGGATTCAATGGATTCAAACACCTATAAGATATGGAGCATCTTTCCAAAACATGTTTACTATGGATGATAGGAGTTGATCTGGGTTAAAAACACATGATCGGCATAACATTTTGAAGCAGATTCTACCTATGGTTATCGATGGACGTACAACTAAATGAATATGGGATGTGATCTATCATCTTGGATTGCTTATAAGGTAATTATCATACTTTTATATTTATTATATAAGACTATTTGGTATCTTTTATTTATGAGTTAATTTCTTTATAATTTAATTTATGATAATAATATGTGGATTACATCAAAAGAGATTGACAAAGACTCAATCCCATAAAAGAAACGTGAGTGTAGGGAGCTACTATGTTTGATTGAGAAAGATCTTCCAACGTCATTTATCGATATTCAAGTTCATTTATTAGTCCATCTTTTGGATGAAATAGAGCTTGCAAGTGTTGTAAACACTCCATGGATGTTTTTTTTTTAAATAAAGGAAGTTCGGCAATGGCCTACTCTCCCGGACTTGAATTTAATAAAGAAAAGTACAAGAGAACGGGACTAGTGCCCACGGGACCCCCCAAATCCCACAAAGCAGGGGAAGCTTTTACAGAGCTTAGATAGCATTACAAAGAAGGTTGATCACCCTCTCATCACCCTCATGTGGGGCCCACTTGGGTTTAAGCTTGTTATTGATCAGAAGGAGTACTTAATGGTGCCTGAAGGGGGGGGATTTCTTACAGTTAGCGATCCTTTTGCCAAGGAGGAACAATGATTTCTCAATTGCCCACTCTTTGGGGGAGTCGCCAAAGTTGACGACACATCTTTCCCGCCAGATTTTCCATAGGACCTCCCCTTTGATGGCATTCCAGAGAGTTGCGGAGCAGCCGATCGCTTCTCCCAACAAGGCTTGCTTCCAACTGAGACGTTTCTGAACACTAATTTTCTTTCCAACTGTCTGCCAAAGTCTGTTGGAGTTGGGGCAGGTAAAGAAGATGTGTGAAACATCTTCGATAGACCGGTAGCAACGTTTGCACCAGGGAGGAATCCCACAAAATTTGCTAGCCTTAAGGTTGGTCCAGATTCTATGATGAAGAATTTGCCATGAGAGGACAAACTTTTTGATTTCTATGAGGGGGTGCCAGATAGCCATGAACTTCATGTCCCACCGAAGCCGCGTCCATGACAGGCACCACTTCTTGTTGAGGTTAACCTGGTAGTCAATCGTGTCTTTGATGTTCGGGATTTTAGATAGGCTATTCCCATTGTGCCATTTGAGAACAAGCGAGCTCGGCGTGTCATGTCCCATGAGAAGGCGAACTTTGTGGCAGTCCCAGGTGAGACATCTGCTTTGCAAAGTGTTCCATTCTTCGTACGAAAGGATACCAAGGCGCCCACTATCTCTATGGCTAGTGCAGATGGACCACTTGATTTTAAGCACCCCCCTCCTATTGTGGTCTCCCGTCCAAAGGAAGTTTCTACAAATACTTTCTAGTTTGGACAGATCTTGCTCTTTCGGTCTCCAACAAGAAAGGAAATAAATGGTAGAAGATAAGAGGAACGTGTTGATAACCATAGCACGACCAGCTAGATTGATTTGCATACCTCTCCAATAATTAAGCTTTTTTTCGAGTTTGGCCAGCACCTAGTTCCATCGTTGTTCCATAGAGACACCAAACCCCAAGGGAATCCCAAGAAGCCGAAAAATTTGACCCTACGGAATGATTTGACAGCCACGATCAATGAGAAGGTCCGGCTGTGACCCAACAATAGCTCTGAAGGCAGTCTTAGAGTGGTTGATTGTGGATCTAGAGGCAACACAAAAGGTATCCAGACACCTCGAGAACATCTCCAGGCTGGTACTATCATTGTGAATGAACGCGTTCATATCATCGGCAAAAATTCTTATGGTGACCTAGTCGTGGTCATGAGGCAAACTAAGGCCTTTGATATTACTAGCTTCCACGTGATGCTCCACCAGCCTGCTAAGCCCTTCCGTGGCAATGGCAAAGAGAAGGGGAGCCAATGGGCACCCTTGTCTAATAGATCTTCTAAGTTTGATCACCTTTGAAAGTTTGCCATTAATGTTAATTTGGGTTGATGAGTTTTCGAGAAGGGTCACGATCATCTTGGTGAATTTCTGACTACATCCAAGATCTTGAAGCGACTCCAGAATATAGTCCCATTCAAGCCTATCATAGGCTTTATGAAAGTCGATCTTGAGGAAGACCACATCTTGTTTAGACTCATTTGCAAAGTCAAGACCTTTCGAGATATATATAATGGTTTCCAAAATTCATCTGCCTTTGATGAAACCTTTTTGGTCCTCGCTTAACCACGCTCTCAAATGGCTAGAGATTCTGTTGGCAATGACTTTGGCAATGATCTTGTATCCTGTTTGAAGCATCGTAATAGGACGCCAGTTCTCTATTTTGTTCTTTTCCCCTTTTTTGTGAATTAACTTGATAATGCCATTGTTGAGACAAGATGGAAGCGCACCAAACTTGAGCGCCTCTTGCCAAACCAGACGAAGAGGGGTGGCAACCACCAACTTGAAGGATTTAAAGAACTCATTAGTGAGCCCGTCGGGTCCCGGGCTTTTACCAGAAGGTTATGTGTGACAATTTATGGGAATATTAAAAGGTTATGTGTGACAAAGAGCAAAACTGAAAGGATCTATGGAAATGGGACGGATGTTTGAGGAGTGCATGTACTATGTTAGTGAATACCTTGAAAGAGTTCATGAAGAATCTCCACATGCATGGACCAATGAGTCTTCTTTAAAAATAACAAATGAGGTATTATCACGTAACAAAGTTTCATTTCAATCTACATTGCAAGAAAAAAGTGATGTTTCTACTTTAATAGCATATAATAGCGAGTACATGCAAGCATTCATTAACAAGTATGAACAAGAATTTCAAAATCTTTGAAGTAAAAGATAGAAAAACAAAGGATATAGGCATAATCTTGATAGTAATGAGAATACAAATATATCATATTTCACAGATTGGCTATATACTCATATGCAATGAGCCAATGCAAATAGTGAATGAATCCCAAATGAGGAGAGGGAGTTAATGATAAGATGTGAAAGAAAAGTAACTTTATTTTAATAAATATTCTATTTTCTCATATATATGTATATTAGTTCCTCTTTGATAATTTGATTTTTATAATAGCCTCAAATGTTTACTATTATGTGGACTTTTGGACAACATATTAGAATCAAAATTATTAATTCTTTACGTAAAATAGAGGATTCTAGCATTGTTACTTCTTTCAAGCAACTATCGTTTGCTAGCTCAAAAGATACAAACCTTATGGATAGCAAACTTGATTATATAGGAACCATTGTTGGTATCTACAAATTATCATTTCGTATATTTAAACATGTAAAGAAGTTTTTATTTTTTATGATATAGTTTATTATTGTTTTAATCACATAATAATGATTTTTTATATATATTTTGAA
>CM035416.1:20737811-20810311 GCA_020310875.1 Ceratopteris richardii | reverse complement strand
CTGTTGGAACTGAATATGTTGAGTGAAGGAAAGATCTATGAAGCCTACCATTAATTCATACGATTGCTTGTCTCAGTGCAGAAATTGAAACATAATAGGATGTGTTTGAAACTTGCATCTACTTTATTCTCTAAATTTGTACTAATTTTCATAAACTTGCATAAAATATATATATTTATTTATTTCTAGAATTTAAAAAGTGATTAGCATCTGTCCATGACTATTTGATACTTGTGTATATTTCTTGACTTGATTTTAAAGTTGGCCCACCAAGAGGATGTGCAACTTTAGTGGGGGCAGATGTCAGAAGGATTTTATCACTCCGATCGACATTTAGAAAAAGTAAAAATTTTCTTTCAAAATGTACATCTCTAAACTTTTTAAAATATTTTTGATATGAATTCTTGATTGACTAACCTCTCTCTTTAGTACCTACAAGCTGAGGAAGGTGGAAATGTGCTCCGATTAGCACAAGAAGAGATAGTTGACTTTAACCCTCTTTATAAACCCCAAAATAAGAATATAATTGCAGAGACTAACATATTTACAACAGCATTTAACCTTGTGCATAGGAGCATATGTATGTGTGTACTTGGTATGATTGAGCATGTCCCATGAATGTGCATATGCATTGATGTTGAATGAATGGGTAAGAGCGAATTGTGCTTATGCATATGTGGTTGTAGGTATATACGAGAGTGTGTGCCTATGTGTATATATTTGCAAAAAAGCCATTTGTCTATGTTAGTGATTCATGCCATGTAGTAGCCCAAGTGAAAGTATGCAACTTTAAGTATATGTGTGATACCTATGCATTTACTCTAAATGTGAGCTAAATTAAGTAAGTATGAGTGTATGAGTGAATATCACCCTATGTGCCTAAGGGAAGGGGTATAAACCTTATATGTGTAAACCCTATTTGAATGTATGCATGGAAGTGTGGCCATGACCATGTGAGTGCATGGATAAGTATGTCTCTATGACATCTTTGGATGTGTAGTGTGTGTATGTATTTGTATGTGTATGTTTAAGGAATCTACCCATAATAGCGAATATAGTGTATGTATGCAATGTTTGAAGTATGTATATATATATATATATATATATATATATATATATATATATATATATATATATATATATATATATATATATATATATATATGTATGTATGTATGTATGTGATTTAATATATGTTTATGTATGGACCTATTTGTTATAATATATGTTAACATATGATTAATAATTAGTTTAATATATGTGGTTATATTTCACTTAATATGATTACCTAATATATATAAATTGATAGATATAACTAATAGTAAATATATTTAATTTAAACTAAATTAATTTAGGTTAATAAATATAACTAATAAATAATATGTATTTTATATAAATGTATATGTATACTAAGAACATGTGTGTGTGGAGCGTGCTTTTAGAATATGTGTACATGTGTGTAGTATGTGTGTGTATGAAATTAGAATGTGTGTGATGTGTGTAGTTTACTAAAAGGAGAACTATGTGTGCATGTATGTATGTATGGATATATATATATATATATATATATATATATATATATATATATATATATATATATATATATATATATATATATATATATATATATATATATGTGTGTGTGTGTGTGTGTGTGTGTGTGTGTGTGTGTGTGTTCTGTGTAATGGTTTTCCTAATGGTTTTTTGAGAGCATTGAAGAGCACTTGATCTTCACAAGCATTACCAATGGGAAGATGGAGAGCAATGCTACTATGCTTATTGAAGCTACAGTCTCTCCAGTCTTTCTATCTAGATTTCTCTAGCAGATAAGATTTTAAAAAAATTGTCTTAGACGATTGTCTTAAAACTCTTACTTAAATTTACATAATTTGTATAGGATTATTTTGTTATATCAGTTTTCATTTCATCTTTACACTTATGAATGTTACCACCTCATCTAAAAAGAAAAAATCCTTGCATGTAGTCAAATGATGTTTACCATATGCATTCCGTAGCATATACCACTAAAATATATAACTGCTCCTCCTGATGGTCTTTGTTCATGCCCGGATAGTGTGCGTGTGTGTATACGTGTGTGTATGTGTGTGTATGCCTATGTTTGTATGTGTGTGTGTATGCATGTGTTTGTATAGTGTGTTTGTGTGTGTATATGTGCATGTGTGTATGTATGTGCATGTGTGTGTATGCATGCATATGCATGTGTATGCATGTGTGTGTATGTATGCATGTGTGTGTATGTATGCATGTGAGTGTATATGGGTGTGTCTATGTGTGTATATATATGTGCAAGTATCTATATGTGTATGTGTATGTGTATGTGTGAGTACGCATATGTGTGTGTATGCATATGTGTATGTGTGTATATGTGTGTATGTATATGTGTGCATGCATGTGTGTATGTATGTGCATGTGTGTGTATGCATGTGTCTATGTATGTATGCATATGCATGTGTATGTGTGTGTGTGTATGTATGCATGTGAGTGTATGTGTGTGTGTTTGTGTGTGTATGTATATGTGCAAGTATCTATGTGTATGTGTATGTGTATGTGTATGTGTATGTGTATGTGTATGTGTATGTGTATCTATGCATATGTTTGCATTTGTGTATGTACATATGCATATGCATGTGTATACGTGTGTGTGTGTGTATGTATGCATGTGAGTGTATGTGTGTGTCTATGTGTGTGTATTTATCTCTATGTGTGTATGTGTATATCTATCTGTGCAGGTGTGTGTGTATATGCATGTGTGTGTATGCATGTATGTATGTATGCATATGCATGTGTATGCATGTGTGTGTATGTATGCATGTGTGTATGTATGTGTATGTATATATGTATATGTGTATGTGTATATGTATATGTGTGTGTATGTATGTGTTAGTATCTATATGTGTACATGTGTGTGTCTATGTGTGTGTATGTATGTCTAAGTATCTATGTGTATGTGACTATGTGTATGTATGCATGTAAGTGTATGTATGTATGTGAGTATATGTGTATGTCTATGTGTGTGTGTATGTATGTATTAGTATCTCTATGTGTATGTGTATATGTGAATGTGTGATTATGCATATGTGTGTGTATGTGCTTGCATTTATGTATGTATGCATATGCATGTGTGTATGTATGTACACATATGCATCTGTGTGTATGAATGCATGTGAGTATGTATACAAATGTGTGTATGTATGCACATGTGTGTGTATGTATATGTATGTGTATGTATATGCATGTGTGTATACATGTGTGTATGTGTGTGTATGCATGTGTTTGTATAGTGTTGTTGTGTGTGTATATGTGCATATGTGTGTATGTATGTGCATGTGTCTGTATGCATGTGTCTATGTATGTATGCATATGCATGTGTGTGCATGTGTGTATATGTATGCATGTGAGTATATGTGTGTGTGTGTATATGTATGTGTATGTATATGTGCAAGTATCTATACATGTATGTGTATGTGTATATGTGTATGTGTGTGTGCATATTTGTGTATATGTGTATGTGTGTATATGTGTGTATGTATGTCTGTGTATATGTGTATATGTGTGTATGCATGTGTTTGTATGCATATGTGTGTATGTATGTGCATATGTATGTATGCATGTGTCTATGTATGTATGCATATGCATATGTGTGTATGTGCTTGTGTGCATGCATGTATACATATGCATGTGTGTATGTATGTATGTATGTATGTATACATATGCATGTGTGTGTATGAATGCATGTGAGTATGTATGCACATGTGTGTACGTATGCACATGCATGTGTACCTTTGCTCTCTTGGTTCTTCATGCTTCTTTGCTCTCTTTAACTTGATCCCGGCACAAATGTTCCAAGAGAAATCAAATTCTTTTTTTTTTCCAATTCCTAATGCATCACTTATGGGATGCTAAAGCATTGCAACCAATTCGCCATTGTTGCTATAAGGATTGCTAGGCTTAGATGCTATTAGCAAAAATCATAATGAGTGTTGTATAAGTGATGCTTGACATCGCTTATGGGACGCTTTGTGTTTATTTTTGTATTCTTCTGTTGGGGCATCACTTATGCGATGCTTTCAAACAGGAGCATCACGTAAGCGATGGTTCCCACTTTTTTTTTTCAATTGGAGGTGTCGGCTATAAATCTGTCATAGGTAAGCTTTTGAATAAAATTTCTTACACTTTGCAATCTTCTTTTACCACCTATGATAGAGTATTTCTTCAAACCTTTTTTCTTTTGAACATGTTGAGTAACAGCTTCTTCATAGTCTTCTTCATCTTCACTAAATTGAAATTCTCTTACCACATTTTGACCATAATGACTCCATTTTGAGGATATACTTGCATCTTTTGACCTCCCTTTACATGCTTTATTTCTTTTTGAAGGGCATCATACCTCTAGTGAATCGATTCCAATTCTTTTTGGCATATTTTCTTCTTATCTTCTTTTGGCACCTTGAATATCTTCTTCTTGCAACCTACATTCATCTCCACGCCAAGGTTTTAATTAATCAAACATAACATCTCTTCAAAGTTTAAGGTGCTTTTTTAATGGATTATAATACCTATATTCCTTCTTTTATTGAATATCTAATAAACATTTTTTGCCCACAAACCTAGCTTTCATCTTGTTTGTTGTTGTGTGTGTGCAAAACATATATGCCCAAAGATCCTCAAGTGACTCAGATATGGTTTTCATGCATAATTCACCACATGGAGATAAAGAAAATGTACATGAGGTGAGACACCTATTCATAAGGTAAGCTATAGTTGTCACCACCTCATCCCAATAGATGTGAGGTACATTCATCTCATTCAACATGCTATTAGACATCTCGTCTATTTGTCTCTTCTTCGTATCAACCATCCCACTTTGTTGAGGCGTGTATCTTCAAATGTCTTCTTATCCATTGAGCCTACAGGAAGTCATTAAATTCTTTGGAGTAGTATTCGCCTCCACCATTTCACCTTAACACTTTGATGTGATTCCTTGTTTGCTTCTCTACAAGGGCTTTAAAACTTTTGCATGTTGAAAACGTATCTGATTTTTGTTTGATGTAATATATCCAAATACTCCTTGAGTGATCATCAATGAAAGTGACATAATACTTATTTCTAGAGCATGAAGGCTCTTTGCTAGGTCCCAAAACATCTATCTTGACCAATTCTAGCAAACGTTTGGACACATACCTAATTCTTGAGAACGGTAACCTTGTTTGTTTACCTAGTTGACATGCACCATAATGCTTCATGAAGATATTTAGTTGTGAAGTTAGGTATTTCTCTTATCACATTCTTCTTCTTCATGTGCTTGAGCTTTTCAACATTGAAAAACCCTATTTTTTTACACTTAAGCTCAAGTCTTGCTATCCATTTGTTACCCATATTGAGAATCAATGCTTTGTTGACATCATGTTTGATGTTTAAAGTAAGCATCCTACCTTCCCTTTTACCTCTTCCAACTAATTCATTTCCTCTTTTGAGATCATCGATGAACCAACATCTTTTATTGACCTGAACACTTCTATCATCTATTTGTCCAACTGAAATTAGGTTCTTTGTTATTGTAAGAATATGTAATAGCTAATGAACACATTTGCTTTTTTTGCCATCTAAATCTCCAACATGTTTTATTTGATGCTTCCTATTGTCACCCCTCTCACCTCTTGTCTTTGGAACTTATAAATTCAAGAATAGATCTTCCTTGCATGAAAGGTGATTGCTATACCTATTTTCTATATACTAAACATCATTCTTTTCATCCTTGTTTTGGGTTATAAGCATGATGCATAACAAGCATATGATCATTATCGTCTTGATTGTGGTTGGAGGAACTTGCAAAGCTCCCTTGATCTTTGTATTTGTTGCCTTTGCTCTTGTGATGACATTCATTTGTCAAATCACATATTTTTTTCAGAAATGAAACATCCACCTTTGTTTTTGAATCTTCATCTACCTATACCAATTCTCCTTCCTTTATCTCTTCCATTTGAAATGCTTTCTTCATTGCTTTGATAGTTTCCACTTTGAACTGACCCTCCTCTTCCCCATGAGCCTCCTCTTTGATTCTTCTATTTTCATCTACGTACATATAGCATTCAATAATGTCCATCCTTGGACTTTATCCCACCTTGGTTCAACTCCTCAGTGATCATTAGTGCTTTAAGTTCATGAATGCCAACCATGTTCTCCCTTACATATATTGATTTTGAGAATGAATTCCACTTATGACCCTCTCTTAAGCCATTTAAAGTGTATGCTACCAGATCATCATTTTTCATTGTACAAAACTATGAAACTTAGTGCATCCAAGATCTCCCTTATCTTTAAAACATAACCATTGATGGACTAATTAGCTTGCTTTATTATGTTGTTCATATCATTGATTAATAAGATCTTTTTGTGCCTTTATGGTGGTTGATAAGATCTTCTCAAAACACTCCCATAATTCTTTGGCCTAATCCATGTGTTGAATATGTCCTAGCATTGTGTTGGTAATGTTCTAAGAGATGATGAAATTCATTCTCCTTTTCTCCCAATCTCTTGAAGCTCTTCTTTCTCTATTATTTTGTATATCCAAAAGTGTTGGCTTCTCATCTCAGCCAACTATGATTACCCCATAGGTCTTGATGAGGATGTAGCTTCTTATCCTAAAAATCCATGGTTAGAAGCTTCCTTTGTCAAGCTCGACAATTTGATTATTAGCATCTACCATCTTTCTTTCTTTCTGTTTCTTTTTCTTGATTTGAATTGGAAATTTTTAGGTGTGGAATCAGCTCAGATTTTACTTGAAAAATCTTTGTTTTCTTTGAAGCTTTACTTGCTTCTTGATAGCTCCCCCTTGATGTAGAGTGCAACCTTATTGTAGCTTTTGATATCCTTCTCCAAAATAATATGCTTGTTTTGATGCTCAAGTTGATGCCTTCAAGAATCTCTTGAATGCCAAAATATTTATCATCCTAAATCACACCAAGAAGCTTGGACCCTACCTAAGACCTAGCTACTCTCACACTAGTAAGAATTAGAACTCATTTTTCTCTCAATCCTTGAAACCAATCAGAACGGCCTTTTACACACACTAATTAGACTTAGAGATCCTTTTATTTTTCTATCGTTCATTTCAATTGGATACTTGCAATTTCTCCAAATTAGTCATAGAAGAGGGATTGTTTTTCCTAATAGATTATGTGATAGACAAGCAAACAAAGAGATAGTTATTACACATAGTAAGATAAGATTTTCAAAAAACCCTTTTGATTAGAGAATTTTATTTTATAATATTAAGTAAACGATCTTGTAGAATAAAGATTTTTACAAGGAGAGAAATTATTCCTAATGGAATGCTATGAAAATGAACACCTTTTGGAAAGGGTACCAAATATTTGCAAGAGAATACAAACTCCTCTCAGAGAATATAGATTAGTGGCACACGTAAATCCAACACTCCAACTTCCTAACATTCACACCCTATAATGAGCTTGGATGAAGCTTCAATAGCCATGGGATCCTTCATGACTCTCAATATGTCCTCCATGTCTCCTTACATGCCCTACTTGTCGTGTAGGCTACATGTGACCTTGTTTCTTCATTGGAGTGAATTTTTGTGGTTCATTACTCCATTTTTGGATAATGTTACCCCATCCCACGTATAGCTTGACTCCTCTAAGATTTGTAAGCATCCAACTAAGATGATTTGGTGAAAATATATGCTTGAGCTTGCCCTATAACTATCTATTCTATTGAATAATCATTAGTGAACCTAAGTCTTTGAGGCATCATAGCCCTTTAATTGTTAGAACAACCCATCTTGATTCTATGTTATGTTTTCTATTGAATTGGAGTGTGGGAGCAAATCACATGAACTTGGAATATGTGAAGGAGAAAATAGAACCTCAAATACGTAAGATAATGTGGTAGATTTAAGAAAGTCCTTAGAGAAAATCGAGTGAGCAATTATTTTATTCAATATGAAGCTTTTGGAATTAGCTTGAAACTACCATGAAATGGTTCTTATTGAAAGTGAAGCTCCAATAATGGACCATATAAACATCATGTTGTGTGAATACTTGGTGCAACATAAAATAGGGAGAAAAGGACAAGAGTTCATAATTAAAATTTGAATGTGAATCCTTAATATCTTTTACTCAAATACCTATCACACTTATGTGTGATGAATCCTATCATTTAGGGAGCATCCCATCATTTAGGGAATCTTTTCCAAGTTATACAAACACACCATGTTCTTTGAATGTGTATCCCGCGTGCGTTATTACTTAAGGACTTTTAACTACTTTGAGTAAGCTAGTAGGCCCCTTACTAAAAAACCTCCCTGCTTGCTTGTGTGTTGTCTTCTCACTTTAGGTAGCCATAGTTCAGACTCTATTTTGAGATTCAAAGATCTAGATAGCTTTTAGCATAGACAAGAATTTCCTCTTCTTATGTTATCCATTTGTTGAAATCTTTAGCTTTTTAGAAAGCCAATATAGCTTTTTGAATTCCGCTCAAGGCTCTAGCCTTAACTCTATATATTCAAAGAGAATTCGAGTCTAGAGTGAAAAATTGTCTCTATATGCATGTGGAAAGAAGGCAATGAGTAACTTGTCGTGGAGCCATTGGTTCTTGGAGTAGAACCAAGTATTTTGAGTTGGATAACTTGCATTACAAAGTTCTCATAGTCTAGTTTAAAAGACCAAAATCTCTAGGGTTCATTCAATAAGAACTTAGTGAGCCATTGATTTGAGTGCAAAGCGAGAGAGCCTAGAACCCCCGGAGGTAAATTCTATCTAGGATCATAACACCATAATGGATCCCCCAAGATAACAAGGGTATAAAACTCTTTGTTACAAAGAAATTGATGGATCATTTTGGAAATTTAAACTCAATAAGGCTAGTGAAGTTGATGGAGTCATTATATATGAGTTCAAGGATCATGATGTTCCAGAAAAAGTTATATACTTGGACAGTACTTCTAAGAGGATGTTTGTTGTTATAGAGAATAATATACACACATACGCTTGGAAGCATGAAACAACCTTCCCTTTACACAAGTCTACTAATCCTCATAGTCATCATGGAGCAAGATTATCTCATATCCTAGGAGCACAAAAAGAGAAATCCAAGGAATGACCAGAAGTATGCTTTGTGCATACATTAGGAAGAGGATGATCAAGGCTAGAAACATACAAAACTAAATGAGATCAACCATGAGGGCATAGAAATCAAAGAGGCATGGATGAATTTCCCCTACCTAAACCAAGAGAGTATCCTAGGATCTTGAGACCTACTAGTTACTGAAAGCCATGAAGAACTATTTTGATGGAACACAATATCCTTATGATCACATAACCCAATTTAAGTAAGTATTGAGAGCATAATGGTCGATGATGTACCCACTCAATACTAGGATTTTTAGCTTACCTTGAAAAATAGAACCCTAACATGGTTTCAACCATTGCAAGAGGAGGAATTAAGGAATATCACATAGTTATTTGATACTTCCATAGTGGATTTATCCAAGAGTGGAATTAAACATAACACTTCCTCATTGATCCATAGCTTCAAACAGACACCTTAACAACCAGTGAGGTTAGCAAGACATAGGTTTAAGCATTACATTTAGATGTGTCCAATTCTAGAGTTATCTACTCAAGCTGAACAAGTTTCCCTATTTTTAGATGGGTTATTGAGTGTAAAGGTGAGATCGTACATCTATTTGAGGAACTCGAACCATATAGCAATGCCTTAGGATGTGTATTGATATTAAGGACAACTTGGGTGATGAGCTAGAACTCTCCAAACTATACAAGGATTCAGAATATTCCATTACCATCACATTCAAACCCACAACAGGGAAAGATGAATGAGCTCAACACGTGGCTCGAAGGCTAGGAGTCCAAAATAGAATGCATGCCCAATGCAGACTCAAAACCTAGGAAAAAAAATGCCCAATAGTGCACTATTGAAAGGAAGACAAACCACATAGCTCATGATTGCCCTTACAACAAACAAGCAGTTAGGTAAAACTATGAGTAGCCTTACCAATAACAAAGTAGATACCGAAAACAATATCAATACAACCATATTTTCGGCCACAAAAACAGTATCAAACTCAATACGAGGCACACCCTAGACCTTAACCAATACTAGAAAAACAACCAACGCCCCATAGCAATGTAGTTTTGGTCAAATATGTGACATCAAATGAGAATGTAAATAGGGCATTAGTGCCAACATCACTATTGATTTTAGCCACACGGATCACGATTGCCCTTACAACAAACAAGTAGTTAGGTAAATGTATGAGTAGCGTTACCAACAACAAAGTAGATACCGAAACAAATATCAACATCAACCATATTTTCGGCCACAAAAATAGTATCAAACTCAATACGACGCACACCCTAGACCTTAACCAATACTAGAAAAACAACCAACGCCCCCTAGCAATGTAATTTTAGTCAAATATGTGACATCAAATGAGAATGTGAAGAGGGCATTAGTGCCAACATCACTATTGATTTCAGAGAATGATCCTAATAGTCAAAGCTTCGATTCACATGGAGATAGTGTGCCATCTTATTACATAGAATCCCTAATCATAATGAGATCTATCAATATGGGGCTCCATTGTTCAAATCTAGTTGGGAGCCTGAATATCCCAATGTGATGTACAGGAACCTGAACCCTAGGCCCCAAATGAGATAGATGAGAGCTTTGTCCCCCTAGAGGACCTTCTTATTATAGATGTTAGGGAGACCATTCCATTCATGATTGTCCAATTTCTCCACTAGGACAACCTCAATCCATAGTGATTCGATGATACTGTCGTGATTGTGGAAAGGAACATCTCCTTAGAGATTGTCCTAAAAATTTAGCCAATGTCCAAAAGATTACTTTGATCAATGTAACTTGCTTGGAAGTAAAACACAATGGAAGTGTGACTAATGTTGCCTCAAATCTAGTTGGGAGCCTGAATATCCCAATGTGATGTACAGGAACCTAAACCCTAGGCCCCAAATGAGATAGATGAGAGCTTTGTCCCCCTAGAGGAACTTCTTATTATAGATGTTAGGGAGACCATTTCATTCATGATTGTCCAATTTCTCCACTAGGACAACCTCAATCCATAGTGATTCCATGATATTGTCGTGATTGTGGAAAGGAACATCTCCTTAGAGATTGTCCTAAAAATTTAGCTAATGTCCAAAAGATTACTTTGATCAATGTAACTGGCTTGGTAGTAAAACCCAATGGAAGTGTGACTAATGTTGTCCTTGTACATGTGGTCACAAGAGCACAAGCTCTTCATAAGACCTTAAACATAGAGCATGGGAAGAAATCTAAGGCTTGTGAAATAGAGAACACATGTAAAAGAGAATCAAGACTTGGAAAGATAGCAAATAAAGGATGAAATGAAAATGGGCTAGAAACATTGAGCAAACTAGAAGAAACCTTGAAAGAAACCAAAACAAAGATAGTGAAGTTGCATCTCAAACTCACTCTCACACACACTTTCCATTCAAACCATCACTTCATACCCCCTATCCATCCCACCTTAGCCTCAAGCATGATTGGTCCTAGAAAATCCTACCCTAGAGGGCTTGAACATGATGTTTAGAGCCTATGAGGCCTGACTTCAAGAAGGGCCAAACATAGCTGAGTTGGAGTAAATGTTATCCTACAACAGACGTAGAGATTGAAAGGACCAAGGTTACTGTGAAGATGGTAGAACTAGCTTAGGTTATGGTTGACAAGTTATTTTTTCAATAACACAAACTCAATAAAATTAGAACTACATTTTGAAATACTATTAGAGAGATTATAGCAATTGGTGGCTAAACCCCAAACTTTAGCCACATCTGAGGCTCACATTGGTGGAAGTGTGAAAGAGAGCTTACCTCCATAAGATGCTTTTGTTCCCTAATTCTATTGATGATGGAATCTCTTCCTCTATATATCTGTACTCCCAAGAGTTCTTAAGAGAAATACAAGATGAGAAATGTGCCAAGGAGAGAGAGGAAACCCCTCCAATTTTAGAGATAGATGATCTTCATGATCAATTCCTTCAAGATGTTCCTTCAGTTAGGGGGATGAACAAGATATGCAATCAAGTGACTCGTTAGACTTCGGATCTAATTCCTCATAGGAATTGCCTAATTTCATAGGCCCTTGGGAATCAAAGTCTATTCAAATGAGATGATTGATGTTGACCATGGCAAGAAGTGTTGGGATATCAAGCTCAACATGTGATGATAGAGGATGAAACATACCACATTTCATTTCTCTAACATATATAATGGTTACACTGATACATATCAAGGATACTTTTAGTGAGCTTTATGAGATCTATCTATTGGGTGTAATGGCACATTCATTTCTTTCCAACTCATTCACAGACATTAGGGTTTTCTTTATGTACCACTCTTTATATATTGTATTGGTTGTAATTTTGTATTAGGTCATTCTTGTATATTCTCTTGATGTCATACAAGAATTGGAAGATTATTCTTCCTTGCCCCAATCTGTGTGTGCTCCTCTCTTTGTGTGTGAGAGCTCGCTTCCTTATCTCGTTTATCTTCACAAATCTTTCTCCAAACTATTTTCAAACATTTTTGCATGAAGGTATTGACAAGTATCCAAGGCTCTCTCACATACATATGCCTTAATTATACATAATAATATAGTATTACTTGGCCTAAAAAAAATTGGTGAGCATTTTTTAGAAAAGTTTGAAAGCCAAAAGACCTTAACTATATTTTATGTCAACTAAAATGATGAAAGTCCAGGTGTATGCTACACACACATGTATTACTCTATCGTGCACTTGATTTTTTTATTTATAGAGATGAAGGACCTTGAATCCTTCACCTAGCTTTGAATCAGCTGAGATTAAGGAGTATCCTGTAAAAAAATTGGATTTAAGAAATTAACAAACACTCCATTGGATTTTAGAGGCCTCCACATAAGGAGGAAAGAAGAATGAGGTGATCTCCTAATTTGATATTGAATAACAAAAAGTGAATGAAGTCCGTGCTTTTGCATGAGAGAATAAATTCTTCTTACATAAAGTAGGCTCTTGATTCTATGGCATCCTTGTAGATTGTACTACATGTCCCTCAATACTAGGAGATGGAGCCTCCCCATTCTCACCCCCAACTTAAACACCTTGCCAAAACACCTGTGTTTGGAAAGACTTCTCTTATGGCATGCATGGCTAGACATTTTGCTCTTAGATATTGAATAACTACATGCATGGGTTTGGTGTGGCTAGATTATTGGAATTTTTGTATATTTATTAACCAAGAGAACCTAATATACATGAGCTCCTACTCCCTATGGAGTTTCTCTTGCGGGTGAATTTGGGTAGTGCATGTGATATTCTCTAATATCCATGCCAAGAAACCCCTAGTAGGGATTATATTGTGATCCCTAGAGTGTACCCCTCCTTGGAGTATCAAATATCCCATGTTTTTATAGCAAACAATTTATGGTGCACAATTTCTCATGTGTGATATGTTGTAGTCTTTAATGGGAATCAAGGTAAGGTATAACAAAAATGGATCCAAGCCCAAATGATGGGTAGGTATTTTTTAGCAGCCTTATTCTATGGTTAATCACATTCCATTGTCAAGATTTTATAGGGATAATAGGGGGCACAAAAAGATAGAAATTGCACCTTAAAAGGGAGGAAGCTTATTAGTGAGCTCATTTCTCAGTAGAGATTTTGAGGTAGATCTTTCAAAGATTTAGCTAAGAGATTCTAGAGTTGAAGATCATAAATTGTTGTGGAGGTAATCTGGGGGGGGGGGGGGTAATTTTTTGGGAGCCTTTATAAATTGTGGAGCAGCCTCATGGTGTGCATGATTGAAAAAAGGAGACATAAGAAAATATTGAAATCAATCAGAAAAGGTGGGGCTATTCATGTGGTTGCATGGAATCACCAAAATGAGATCCTTAAAGATCCCTTTTTGTTGTAAGAAGCGAGGATTGTGGTCTTATCAAGTGTTTGAGAACAAAAAGTTACCATAAGACTTCTTCTTTTCATTCACACATGAAGTGCTAGGATAGTGAGTGAAGGGTATAAGTCACGAGCAATGGCAACACACTAAAAATCAAAACAAATTTTTTTCATAATTTTCATAGCATCCTTATTGAAACAGAGTTCTTCTTGAAAAGGTATACTAAAAACCCTAGCTTTGCATTTAGTTAAGCTAGGAAGGCCTAATACAAACTCATAAACATATGAAGAACAAAAAATAATTTACTTTTAGTGGTCATGATCCTTGCATGGGATCTCACAGGAGGATATCCAATTAAGTTAGAAATGAAGGGATCTTGCCCTTGAGACTTGAGATAACGGATCAAACGTTTGCATGAGAGATTACTTGAATTCATTGTGTTCACCTATTTCCCATGTGTACTCAGATCAAAACACCTTCACTATTGAAGAGATCCTAGAAAGCACAAAGATCCTACCCTACATAAAAGTTGGGGATCCCTATTAGTGCCTGTTATTTTTTGTCTATGGTTATCTACTTAGTGCTAGGTCAACCCTATACGCTTGTCATAACATTTAAAAGGAATACTACAAAGGTTTTGATTGTTAAGAAATCATCCATATAGAGATCCTATTTTGTTGAGATCTTGCCAAATATTCTAGTCCACTAAGTTCTCATACACTTCCACTTGAGAACCCACCAAGATTACCCCATCATTTCATTTGGAGTTTCCATTTATTTAGTTAGAGTATTGAAGTTAGGATTATCTCATAGTGACACTCAATCAATTGCAAACGTTTATGAAAACCAATATCTTAAAATCCAATCGAGATCTTTGCTCACATAAATCATGTTATAGAATCTTTCTCTAGAGATAGTAATTGAGTTCTAAAAATACTGAGATCGTATCCCCTATTGATTGAGTTTACATATCCTATCCCTACCATTCTCAAATGATGTACAAAACCTTCAAGTTCATTTTGGTCATGTGACCTATGTGGAGGAAGGCCAATCCATTATAGTGAATTAATCACACACTTCATTAGTGATGATTGGAGGTAAAAAATTGTGGATACGAATTCACATAAAGATTAGTTCCTTGTCCTTCTCAATAGTCATAATGCCAGAAGATGGATTTGATCCCAAATGGAAAATTTGATGAACATCAAAAGCTTTCGGAGGAAGAGAAAGGAGTTGGATTGAAGAACGAAAATCATCATAGACCTTTTTTCACTGACTTTACAAAGAGTGGCTAAACTTTTCTACAAAAAATTCTAATCTTAAGAGTCATTATATGGAAACCATTATGCCAAAAGCGATTCTACATGTGCAATGGATTAGAAAATAATGGAGCTAGAAGTTTGAATGTATGTAGTGTCTACTATAGAAGTTCATGCATAGAACTCTTCTATGGTTAATTGTTCATCAAAAGTTATGTATAAGCAAGAAAGCTCACCAAGCTAGGTTTGAGCATGCAAAGAGTAAGATATGAAAAATCCCTACGGATATGTCTCACATATTTGTGGTGTAAAGAAAATAAGTGGCGAGTGAATAGACTTCGTAAGGTTTGATCTATGGGTGATCCCTATTCCTTTATTTACAAAGAGTTAAAAATTGAAGCATGCAATAGAATGGATATATCTTCTTGGATGCTTTGGTGTTCTTGGTACGTGTGGTGGTATTGGAGTAAAAAACAAGCTTGTTTTTGAATGCTCTATAATTGATTTTTTTCCTTACCTAAGCTTTTGTCTTAAGAATCGTGAATTCCTTACTATGTAGATGATGATGCAACTTGTTCTAGAATTCCCGCTATCCTTTTATGAAAGATATTTCAAGTCTTGTAGTTGGAGAGTTAATCTTTTTTCCACGTATTCATTTGCGAAATTGTTGATGATGCATGGTTGTGCATGCCGTTAAAACATAAACTCTCGTGCTAAACGTTCGTTAGACAAGCGAGGGTGCTCTTGAAAGTTCAATCCTGCTACCAGAGTGATCGGAAAGCTATTCATTTTTTTCAGGTTTAATCGAATGTTAAGGGAGTATAAACGGTTGGATTTACGAGCTCATGTTGAAATTTTTACAGCGAAGCTGAAATCGTTCATGTTATAACTACTTTACGCTCACTAACTACTTTAACTCACGAATAAACTTCTTTATCCTGATTAAAGGTCTTTCTGATCAGCTGTTCGACACGATAAAATTGTTTTGGCGCCGAACAAAACTGAATTCAAGCCTTTTTCTCAAATCTTGTTTTGTTGGTGTATAGTGGCTCTTCTCATGAAGAACCATAAAAAATGCTGTCAGTGTTACTATGTTTATTAATGAGATTTAGATCAAGTTTCATGGTATTCTCATGTCGGTTCCTGTTTGCAGCAGTACTAATGCTCGTTTGCTTACCATGGACGGTCGGAGCATTCCGGCATTGAAACCGGATAGCGAGTAACGTCCTTGCAATAATCGTACACCATGTACTGTTGCCTGATGTATGTGTAATCACTTCTTTCAGATCTGTTGAGCGTCCACCTGTTGGGTCTGTCCCACCAATATCGAGTGCTTTTGGAGAAGCAGGTGGGAGGCGGACCTGGCTGCTCCCAATTACATGCATAAACAGAGAAGTTGGTGTAGGATGCGACAAAGGGAGCGTATGTCCAGTCGGTCTTGTCTTGACCACCTCTTGTAGCCCAGTTATCAGCATTCCAGATGCTGCTGTAGACGTTCATCGCTCTCCATCCAGGAAACCTTGCACGAGTTCTACAAGTGTTCCGATACACTCTGATTGGTTTGTCATCCACGTACCACCTGCGAAACGACATCCAATGTATTTATATTGGAAGGACAGCGTATCATAGTTCCTTTGTACGTCGATCTGTTTCAAGATGACCCTGCTAAGCGCTCTAAAGTTCCTAACCACTGATTTCTATTACCTTAGAGTTTTGTTTAACCACGTCATGTCTTCACGTAGCTCGTTAGAGATTGATATGATTAGCTGCCCAATCTATAAAGCTACGCGTTTGTCTGGGAGAAAAACACATACACGATTTGGCGGCTATTCCACAGAATTGAGTAGGTATGGTGATTTGCAGTAGGATCGAACCAAAGATATAACATCTCTTCTCTGCCTCCGATACCATTTGCGAAGAGATTAGTCTGCAAAATCCAAGGCTGCCCTGTCACGTTCCCCAGAAACTCGAAATCAATTTCATCCCAAACGAAGATTTTGTCGGTTCTTGGAGAAGACATCTGAAAAGGCCAATTCAACGGATCTGGAGAATGAATAACGGAAACTACTCATTGAACTTTGATCTCACCGTCTACAATATCAGGTATTCCAATCATTCAAAGAACTATCTACACGAATTCACAGATGAATTATATTTTGTGAAGAAACAAAGATTTCACCTGAAATCATGAAATATTCTCTGAATATCTACAGTATGAGCAGGCTATCTATACGGGAAACGAAACCATGGGGTAGCCATTTGTGACGGTTTGACAATCGACATCTCCCCACTATTGCACGTAATACTTGAATATTCATAATGATCATGTTCAAATGTGCAAATTACTGCGTTCCTTAAGTTGTTTACCCAAGCAATGCTTACTATTTTCAGATGCCTATTATGCGTATGAAGGCTGAACAGTGAATACAATTTCGGAGAACAGGAGTGTTTCTATCTCTTTATCGTTTTTATATTTCCAATAAGCAGCATCGTATTATGTGCGCGAAGGAGCCATCCGAATTAGGAGAATAGAAGTGTTTCTAATTCTATAAGCTTTAATATATGCAGTAATTAAGAAAGAACGTCATCTCGTAGAGACAAAGATATGAAAAGCTCCAAAGTGCCCGTAGACACACACAGTCACACACACACACACTCTATATATATATATATATATATATATATATATATATATATATATATATATATATATATATATATATATATATATATATATATATATATATATATATATATATATATATTTAGATAGAGAGAGAAAGAGAGAGAAGAGAGAAAGAGACTCACATAGTAAGCCACAACTATGCCAGCAGAATTGCCAGGAACAAGCTTTATGCTCATACTTACGTAACCATACAAATAGGTGTTCTTGGACTGGAAACCGGATCCTGTTAGGAAATAGAAGAACACAAAGTTCTCAGCACAGAGAGACAGAGAGAGTGTGAGTGTGAAGAGAGAGAGTGTGTGTGTGTGAGAGAGAGTGTGTGTGAGAGAGAGAGACCTGACTCGTTGTCGAGCTTAATGTTGATTGTGCGTCCATCGTCCTCTAGCCACGTATAGTCCGGTCGCCATCCAGCATAGAAGTTTCTGTCAAACAGTTCCGGGCTTCGATATGGGCCTGCCGTAGGTATTGGACTAACTGCAACGACGGTGGCGATCATCGATATGAAAATAGCCGTAACCCATATTGAATGCATCTTCTCCATCACCTCCAGGCCTGGTGCAAATAGGACTGCGGATATGCTCTCTCTCTCTCTCTCTCTCTCTCTCTCTCTCTCTCTCTCTCTCTCTCTCTCTCTCTCTCTCTCTCTCTCTCTCGTGCGCTAACTTTCTGTAGGTGACACCAAGTTGAAAACAAAAGAAAAGTGAGCCTTGATCTGCGCCCCGGAAGAGCCTTCCTGAACGAGTTTAGATCCTTCAGTCTGTGTGGCTACGAACCCCGGACAGCTTATTTCATGAAATACAGCGCGTTATGAAGATTCCGCAGCAGCGGAATCACAGCTCTCTCTTTATAAATATGTGTCTGTGTGCGAGTTCTCCATAAGCTACGCATATCGTGATGGAGTCGTGTGTGTGTGTGTGTAGCTGTACTCAAAGTGTGCGTTTGTTTAGCTGTACTAACGAATCGGGATGATCTCCTACGTGATTATATCAAAATTAGCTGAGAGAGACCCGTATCTTCCACTATGAACTTATATCAAGCCTCCACGTTCCGAGAGACAAACTGGGAATAGCAATTTAAAAGCCCACGTAGAGTGGCCTAAAATGAGCCCGCGGTCCACCCATGATCGCCCTTTGAATGATCAAGGCATTACCTGTGCCAGTTAGTGCGTTATGCTCGGGAATGAGACAGATGGAGGTCCTCTATAAGAAACCTCCCTTGCTCTTCCTTTCAATCATTCACATTTCTAACCCAATCTGCATCTCAGTATAAAGTAAACTGGCTGGAATTTCCTTTCACAAAATAAAATTAATAGCATGTAGCTTTCAAGATTTATCTAATCACATCCATGTGTACCTTGCATGGTTTATGCATTGAATCATTCATAATGCTAAGTGCAAAGCTCAAATCCAATCTAATAATTGATGCAGAAATCAAACTTCCAGTAAATTATAAATATTCATATCATCGTCGTATTTCTTATCATACACAAGCTTTACATTGACATCAAGTAGCATATTTACTACTTTAACAACATAGATTCGGAATTGATTAAGCATTTCAAGAATACGATTGTGCTATATAAGACATATACATTCTCAAATCGATACTACATCTATTCTTAGAGAGTTTGAAGCTTTCCCAAGTTGTTTTTTGAAAAATTAGATTTCAATGCATTTTGAAAATACATAATCTTCTCTCCAACTTTTATTGATAAGCAAATTGTCTACATATATAGTCAACAAGAGCCACTTTCCCATCATTCCATATAAAGACTGAATCATTAGCTTTTGAATATTTCACACCAAGCTTGTGGAGATTACTTCAAGTCTATAAGTAAACTGGATATTCATGTATATATGATGCAGACAAAAACTTTTATACATAGATATCGAAACTATGTAAATTAAAACCACGAATGGTTCAAAATTTACTTGATGAATATAAAGAGATCACGTTTTAATGGATGGTTATAGGAAGAAGTATATATATGAGGCAATCAAAATATTTAATACATAAGCTATATATTTACGTACAAAACTTTTTGATACGCAATCTTGATATTAATATAGAATAATTAACCTTTATGTATTAAAACTTTTGGGTGCATCACATATACCTCTTCTTGCAACCATCCATTCAAAATGGATTCTTTCTATCCAGCTTATAAATTCTCAGCCATTCACGGTCTCCCATGCAACTAAGATTGTCATTGTTGTAATGTTTGCAATAGGAATAAATGTTTGATCATAGTCTATGATAGTCTATGGAATATATTTGCGTGCAAACCCTTTTGCAACAAGTCCTGCTTTACACGTACATTTCAACATAATCATTTGACGTTCATTTGACTTCACTCGCATAGTCATTCTCAAAGCGTAGTTGACATGTTTTGGGCTGATTGTAATCAATATGTGGCTTCCCAACCACTTTCATCCATTCGAGGCACATGTCTAAGTGCATATCATGAATCATTTCCATAAGTAGTAACATCAAAATTGGATTATAGCATCTATATCCTTTCTCACATGAGATATTTGAAAAAGTAAGTTTCTTCAAAAAATTGATCAAAACTGATGTTATCATTGACTTTTCACATCATACATTGGAGAAAAAAATTAGAAAATGTAATGAATTGACAAGTTTTTCATTGACCAATTAGATCATAGTTTTACGAGCTTTAATGGGATTTTTCTACGCATGTTCGTATTGATAACTTCGTTCTTTGGTGTTTACCAAATGTGCATGCCTTATGGACGCTATCAAAACTAAAGTCCCTAAATGTTGGCATTCCATGCATTATTATATCTTTTCCCATGCTTTTTAGCTTATATAGAATTGATATCCCTAATCCTCTTGTGTCATGAATTTTCATTGCTTTTGACGTATATATGTTCATAATTGGATTCACATATCAAAGATAAACAACCTTCGATGTTCTCTATCTTGTTTAAGTAGTTTTCCATATTTTACATATTCAAGGACTTGATAGAACAAGTAAAGTAATTAGAATTCATTTGATGTCGGATCTTATGTACATGCATGCAGAGAAAATGAGAAAACTAAAAAAACACATAAAAATAGAGATACAAAGTAAGTGAGACAGTACACAATATTGGGTGCAATCTCCCCCCACACATTATGTTCAACAAATCTACATAGTCCATGTATTTATAGGATATTTATTGCATTCCAAATAGAGATTACAATGAGGGTAGTGCTTTGACAAGATGGTATGAAAGTAAAAAGTCGATGTCTTTTATGGAGAGACCTTTCTTTTTTACAAAGATTGTGATCTACATCGATCCTTATCCTAAGCACTATTTTTATGAGTTTATATAAAGAACCACCTACATGAATCTTTATTTACAAAATATGTAGAACTTATAATTTCTCTTATTTGTGTCTAGACACATTGAAAATGTCCATGCCTATCCATGCCCTCAAGAACCTTTAGCTACTTTATCAAAACACAAAACACATTAATATTTCAATAAATTAAACTCCAAAATTCTACATTTCATTAGTGATAACATGCCACCTAGTTGAGAAAGCAACTAACCTAAGTTGACATAAATAAAATATACATCATTGGGTGACTATGCTACGTAGTTGCAGAGGTGTCCACAAAGTGAAGCAAACTAAAAGAGATGACACAAGAATCATTGTAAACATCATATTTTGGGTTTCAAATATTTAAGAAATCATGGTCGGTATGCAAGAGCTCGACATGTGTACAATGCTAAGGATTTGGTGCTAAACAATCTTCTAAATTTTCCGTTGCACTGTAAGTGAAGTTTTACAATGAAGCTCATTTAAGCATTTTTAGTTGTTTTTGTTTTTCAAGATATTTGTTTTTGTATTGCAAATATTTTTCCTTCCAATCCTCTAGAGTGGCAACCTATTGAATTTTTAACAAGGAAATTCAAAGTTGTTCATAACTTATGCAAAATTAATGTATGTAGATAAATCTATTACATTTTTCAATAGCATGCAATCATTTGTTTATTTCGTAGAATATCAAGTACCATCACGGGGGAATGCATATGGAGGTCTTGTAGATCTACTAGCTCCTATCATTTTTTCATTAGATTGGGAGTCTCCTTATCAATGGAAAATTTCAAGTTTCCTATGCAAGATGAAAGATGAAATTCAAACGGCAATGTCACCAACCCAAATTTCTCAAAGGATTCACTACAACGTGTCAAGCATATACTAAGGCTTCTACCGGGGCAAATGGATGGGTGTGACTTTGCCCCGATGTCGGTGTAAGGGTCGGCATAGGTGTTGTCAGCCCGAAAGCAAAGGCTGGTGGATCGAGCCAACCGCTAGAAGTACGGCACACGCCGAGTGCTTGGAGCAAATTTTGGTGCACAGGACACTCAAAGAGAGTAGTAGTAATTCAACCCATATCATATTTTACTCTTTGCTAGCAAAAAATAGTTTTTTTAGAAAAATATTACTAGTAAAGGATGGATTCTCAAAGAGATGAATTGATTCTTATCACATAGCATAAATTCTCATGAGGAGGTAGACTCACTATCCATCAAGCGCAAAGACTTAACAAAGCAAGATTATTTTTGTTGTTTTCCTCATTCATACACTTTCTTCCCAATATTACTCAGCATATACATACTTTCTTGACTCTATTAAAACGTTACGGAACCAAGTTTTAGGAGTTCCATAACACCGTGAATCTTCAAAACGAATGATACGTATCGCATTAAAATAAATTGGAATCAACGTTCATAAATATATCTTTATTTAGAAATGAAAAGTTTGTGCTCTCAGTTTTGAGGAATCGAACCCAACGCTAATGCATAGTTTTCTCTATGATAAAAAAAATCATCATAAGTTACAAACAATGTTATATGGGATTACGGGAAAGTGTTCCCTTTTTGACAAAAGGATCTGTGCACTATAGCACCATCAAGTTTTCTTCGTAAGGAGATTATTTGCATTCATAGCATATAGTTCAAAGCAGTGATGTAACCGTTACTATTTAGACTTAGGAATGAATAATAACAGAAACAAAATCTACTTTCAATTCAAACATTCGTATATATAGTTAAATACCTACGGTCTCTCTAATCTTTTGCTCAAATGGTAAGAACAAATTGACTTGAAATTCTTTCAATAACTTCCATTAGCTTTGCCAACTTGTCATCACAAAGTACTGTTACCTTAAGGGGACTTCCTATGCGTCAAAATCTAGAATATTAATTTCAGAATGTGTTTTGTTCTAGCAAGATATTTCAAGAGCATATCTCCAACCATAGCCGTTCTTCACATCAGCAAAGGGAAATCCAAAGGTTCAAGTTGAGTACAAAATAGCACAGTACAAAAATGATTAACTTGAATGTATCAAATATCTAATTTATATAGATCACATGACTACCATTTCAGCGTCTGAATTCGTACCTGTAAACCATATGGTTACGATAAAGCATCATTAATCATGTAGTTCATTCTGACAAACATATATGCTCTGAACTTGCACGCATTTAAAAAACAATAAACTCCTCATTCAATCAGCGTCCCTATAAACATGAAAAGGATGCTTCGCTTTGCGTTAAAACTATACTTTGCTTTGATAAGAAATCAAATTTTAAGATTTGAAGTGTTTTTTTATTTTCATTGCCTTTCGCGTAGAAATTTTATGATTAGGTGAGCAAAATGAAAACTCTCTAGATTTTAAAAACTTTATTGGAAATCCATACAAGGAAGTAGCTAAAAAAAACAAAGAAAGCTTGCACGGAAAAGGCGCAAGGTCATATTCTCAGGAAGCTTATAACACATGTATATTGTTCTCTGTATCTTGCTAGTCTCATATGTGGAGAGATCAAAAACTGCACTAACCTATTTCATTTATATCTATCAAAACTACAACAAAGAAGAAAAACAATTACTCAATCGCGCTATTCCCATGAAGGAGTCATTTCTTCGTGTCACTTCTATCGACTAAAATTGAAACTCATTTAAATATTGAACACAGGAAACCTGTTATTACAATCAAACCATTGACAATGCTGATGCGCAATAGCCATAATCTTTTCTTTACTCAGCTATGACTCTTTGCCACCAAATACTAAACGCATCAATATATATGACTTACTAAAAGATAGTCCAACTCAACATCATCGATATATATATTTTTTATATTTAAAAAAAACAGCTATTGAATTGCATAACGGCAAATATGTGTAGAGATTAATATACAATCAAGCATGAAGACGCATCAGCATGCACGATAAAACTGCTATATTTCTCATGAACCTTGCTCTGCAAAATATAATTGGCATGAAAACTAGACAATACTTATTCAAAACGCTTGATCTTGTAAAAGCAAAACCCCCTCGATCGATCTAGCCATCACCCGAACACCTCTCTGATGCGTTGCTCTTCTGTAAACAGGTGCTGGTTCTTCTTTCGATATGGCCTACGATCCCTCAATGCCTGTCAGCCTCCTACCTCCAAAAATCATCATCCTTTTTCTCTTTTTCTTGCGTGCCTTGAAATGAAAACTTCATCAGAATACTTTTCAAAAGAACTGCTGCTGAGCGAAGAGAGAGCTAAAAAATGAAAAGTGACCCCTATTGGTGCAAGACAATCAACAATTGAAGGTCTTTAAGTCCGCAGAAACTTCATCAAAAATTTCCTTAAAAAGGTCACCGGAAGGTCACCGGAACAGTACCGGAACAATACCGGAAACTCACAGTAAAGTCACCGGAATGTTACCGGAAATGATCACTCTTATAGTTTTCTGTTTATGAAGAGTTGAATGATGAAAGAATGAAGAAAAGACAAATTCTTGAAGCTTGGAAGAAGAACCGAAAAAAAGGTGTACACATATGTACAGTAGTATAGTCATTGTCATAAGGTTGTACAAATTTATCTATAAATACCTTAGAATCTGTCGGGGGATAGGAGAGAGGCATATATGAGAAGAATGAGAAGTTAGATGTCATGAGACATATGAAAAGTTAGTTGAGTTTTCCTCTCATCACTCAACTGTAACTTTCTGAGTAATCGAAGAAATATTGCGCCGAAATTTCTGTGTGTTCTTCATCTGTGATAGATGATTTGTGAAATCCTTTTGAGGATATCTAAGTCTATAGTTAATCAATCTATAGCTTAAGTTTGAGAGTTTAATTGTAAACAGAAAACGAGAATTGTCAGAAGGAACATTCATGTGTGTTGAGTGTTCAAAGTTTACTGAGACAGGCGCATTTCCAGTGATCAATGTTTTGATCATTTCTCAGTGCATACTTTAAAGTTTTGCATGAGTGAGGGCTTAATCTTTAAGTTAGAAGATAAGCTACTCGTAACTAGAAGCATTTGCTTAAACGGGTTTTATTCAAGGAGAACCAAGTCTTAGAAGTTGCAGGTGTAAAATAGACTGTTCAGAATGACAGTTTCAGACATAGGTAACTTGTGAAGTTGATTTCTCAAGTTATACTAAAGTTTTTAGAGTAATCTCACTTGAAAGAGGTGCGCAATCTCTAGGTGACACTTCATACAAATTTTCATAAAAACTTTACATGTTTGATAGATTAATTTGAAGAAATTGTGCAGCAGACTTTCTGTGTTGTGAAGTTTTTGACTTACTCTTGGTATAGAGGTGCTCTAATCACAAGAGTAGGTTATTCTTTTGGAGATTAACACTCTCCATCAGTGGTATCAGAGCAGGAGACATCAAAATCAAAGAAAGGAGGATCCCGATTGCTACGGTTACAAAGACTTCAACAACTGAAGAACTAAAAGGTGAAAGCTTGAAGGCAAAATCTGAGGAAGAGATCATACGACATCAAGAAAGACAAACGGAGTCTAATTTGAAGCAAAGGTACATATATTATTCATAAAGGTTGAAGATTTCAATACACAGGTGGATACAAGATGGGAGATTCTCTACAGATAGAGAAACTGGATAGGGAAAACTATCCTGCGTGGTCAATGAGGATGGAAGCTCATCTTATGAGCAAAGATTTGATAGCTTATATCACAGGAGAAGAAGAAAAGCCACAGTTCAGAGATCCTAGTGTTCCGACTAGGGAAGAGTTAGCAGATTTGAAAAACTGGATGAAGAAAGATGCTCAAGCTAGGAGCATTATCTATATGGCAGTCAATGATTACTTGTTACCTCATATTCGAGGTCTTGAAAGTGCAACTGATATTTGGAATGCTTTGGAGGAGCATTTCCAGAATACTACTAAGTCAAGGAAGGCATCCTTATGGGCAGAGTTTACCACCTTTAAGAAGAAGGCTTCTCAGTCCATTTCAGACTATGTGACAAGAATGAAAGATATTGCAGATGCTTTAGGAGCTGTTGATGAAGACATTGAGGAGGATAAATTGGTAAGGCAAATTCTTACAGGCTTAAGAGGTGATGACAAATGGAAGCCATTCATTTTGTCTACAGAGTTATCACTTGATCATTTCACTCCTAATTTAAATCAGTTGCTAGGTCATATGCTAACGTTTGAGCAGGATGTTAAAGGAGATGGTGACAAGAGTGCAGGTCATGCAATGTATTCAAAAGACAAAAAGAAGAATAGCAAAGGAAAACAACAAGCAAATGAAGATGAAGGAACAACTAGCCAAGCCAACTTCCTAAGAGGAAGAGGAGGTGGCAAAGGTAGAGGAAGAGGCAGAAACAACAAGGATGGAGGCAAAGCTTGCTGGATTTGTGGTAAGACAAATCACTTAGCTAATGATTGTTGGCACAATACTCAAAGTAATAAGGGATATAGTCAAAGTTACAATGCAAGAGGAAGAGGTGGCAGAAATCAAAGAGGAAATTTCAGAGGGAGAGGTGGTAGGAGTTACTTTGGAAGAAATGCAGGTAGAGGATTCCAAAGTCAACAATATAACAATACCTACTACAATTACGCTTCAGAACAGAAGGAGGATTCAACATTGATATTGAATGCTACTTGTGAAAGGCAGAGTGAAGATCAAAGAGTCTTCTACATTGACTCAGGGTGTAGCAATCACCTGAGTGGTAACATATCATTGATGACTGATTTGGAGAATAAAGTTTCTAATCATGTTGTTCAAACAGGTGACAACACAAAGCATAAAGTGAAGTCGATTGGATCAGTGAAAGCTAAAGACGGTAGTACCTTATTGGGTAAGGTTCTGTATGTTCCTACAATTCCTAAGAATTTGATAAGTGTAGGACAAATTGTTGAAAAGGGATATGAAGTAAGGTTCACTAATGAAGGAGTATACGTGGAAGATCCCAGTCAAGGGTATAAACAGATTGTTTCAGGAAAGAAAGAAGGAAGACTGTTTACACTGAAGATTCAAGGCAACATTGGTCAGGCCATGTTTACATATGCAGGACATAAGATTTCTGAGTTAGATCTTTGGCACAAGAGGCTTGGACATTTCAATGAAAGAGGTATTAAAGATATGGTTAACAATGGGTCAGTGCTTGGATTGCCTAATGTTGCAGATCAACATATGACATACAAATGTGAGGCATGTCAATTAGGTAAGGCTCATAAGCATTCCTATTCCAAGCATGGTTTTATGTACTCAGAGAAGCTTGAGTTGGTACACACAGATGTGTGGGGACCATCAAAGGATTTCAGTATAAATGGGTCAAGATATTATGTGATTTATGTTGATGATGCTACTAGATGGATCACTATCTATGTGATCAAGGATAAGTCAGAAGTATTCAATACATTCAAACATTATCATGCATATGCAGAAAGAACTACAGGTCATAAGTTGAAGAGACTAAGATCAGATGGAGGGGGAGAGTATTTCTCCAACGAATTCAGTGACTACTTATGGAGTGCAGGTATAAAAAGGGAAGTTACTTGCAGGTACTCTCCTCAACAAAATGGTGTAGCAGAAAGGAGGAATAGGACTCTTGTTGAGTTTGCAAGGTCCATGATGAATGAGAAAAATTGCCCTAATTATTTGTGGGCTGAAGCTGTAAATACAGCTACTTATTTGGTTAATAGGTTACCTTGTAAAGCCTTGCAGGGTATGACACCATATGAGGCTTGGTGGGGTAAGAGACCTACCCTGGATCATTGCAGAGTATTTGGATGTGTGGCATATGCATATGTGCCATCACAATTAAGACACAAATTGGAACCTAAAGCTGAAAAATATGTTTTCATTGGTTATGATGACAAACAGATGGGATACAGGTTGTGGAATCCATCCACAAAACATTTTCTGGTTTCGAAAGATGTTACGTTTGATGAGCAAACTTCTTGGTATGCAGGAACAGTTAATAACAATACAGGTGATGAAGAAGAAGTGAGTCAGAAGAAAGGTAAATCAAAGGTTCAAATAATTGATGAAGAAGAAAATTATGAAATGCAGGAAGAAGTTGAAGAAAGGTCAAGATTTGATCTTGAGTGTGAAGAACCAGAAACCTCAAGGAGTGGAGAACTCAGGAGGTCTACAAGGAATAAATGGCAACCTACAAGATACAGTTATGATACTTCATTTTTGGCTACGAAAGATTATGCTTACATAATGAAAGCAGATGAAGACCCTTCTACATATGAAGAGGCAAAAGGTAAGGAAAAATGGGAGAAAGCTATGCAAGAAGAACATGATGCATTGGTGGAAAATCAAACATGGGATTTAGTTCCTAAACCAAATAGCCAGAAGATTATTGGATGCAAGTGGGTCTATAAGACAAAAAGATTTGCAGATGGAAGTGTGTCTAGATACAAAGCTAGACTTGTTGTCAAAGGGTTTGCTCAAACATATGGAGTTGATTATGATGAGACTTATAGTTCAGTGGCAAAGATGACAACCATCAGAACACTCATAGCTGTTGCTGCGTGTAAAGGTTGGAAGTTATGTCAGTTAGATGTGAAAAATGCTTTTCTGAATGGTTATATTTCAGATGATGTGTTCATGGAGCAACCTCAAGGGTTCAGAGATAAAAGGTATCCAGATCATGTGTGCAAGCTCAAAAGAGCTTTGTATGGCTTGAAGCAGGCCCCAAGAGCATGGAATTATAGACTTGTAAAGTTCTTGAAAGAACTTGGTTTTCAGGTGTCTGAAGCAGATAGTAGTCTGCTTATAAAAGCAAGTGATAATGGTTTCATATACATGTGCATATATGGTGATGATATAATTCTTACAGGAACAGATGAGTCAGGTATACAAAGATTAAAGAAGCAAATGGAGAAAGAGTTTAAAATCAGTGACTTGGGAAACTTATCTTACTTCTTGGGTATGGAGATCACATATACTCAACATGGAGTATTCGTGACCCAAGAAAGATATTTGAAGAACTTGTTAATCAAGTTTAAAATGAATGATTGCCGGATAGCACCTACTCCAATGGAGGTGAATCACAAATTGAGTAAGTTTGGAGGAGAAGTTTTCAAGGACGTGAGACAATATCAGAGTTTGGTTGGTAGTCTTATCTATGCTACTTTAACCAGACCTGATTTATCATATGCAGTAGGAGTATTGTCTCAATTCATGCACTGTCCAAGGAAAGAACATTGGATTGCAGGTCAAAGAGTGTTGAGGTACATTAAGGGTACACTCAATGAAGGTTTGTATTATGGGTTTACCTCAGATACAAATATCAAAATATACAGTGATGCAGATTGGGCAGGTAATCCAGATGACAGAAGGTCAACCTATGGATACATGTGTTATGTGGGAGATAAGCTAATCTCATGGTGTTCCAAGAAGCAACATACAGTTGCTTTGTCTTCTACCGAAGCTGAGTACAAAGGCATGGTTGAAGCTGCAAAGGAAGTGATTTGGCTAAAGACTTTAATGAAGAATTTTGACACTATACAGAGGACACCAATTATATTTGGAGATAACATGAGTTCATTATATTTAGCTGCTAATCCTGTTTTTCATGCTAGGACTAAACACATTGAGATTCAGTATCACTTTCTAAGAGAGAAGGTGATGGATAAAGAGATTGAAGTAATCCATACTTCAACAAAAGATCAGATAGCTGATATGCTTACAAAAAGTTTGGATGGACCTAAGTTACAAAGGTTTAAAGATATGGCAGGAATAAAGAAGACAAAGAAAACCTCAATTGATGATTGAGGGGGAGCTATTGGTGCAAGACAATCAACAATTGAAGGTCTTTAAGTCCGCAGAAACTTCATCAAAAATTTCCTTAAAAAGGTCACCGGAAGGTCACCGGAACAGTACCGGAACAGTACCGGAAACTCACAGTAAAGTCACCGGAATGTTACCGGAAATGATCACTCTTATAGTTTTCTGTTTATGAAGAGTTGAATGATGAAAGAATGAAGAAAAGACAAATTCTTGAAGCTTGGAAGAAGAACCGAAAAAAAGGTGTACACATATGTACAGTAGTATAGTCATTGTCATAAGGTTGTACAAATTTATCTATAAATACCTTAGAATCTGTCGGGGGATAGGAGAGAGGCATATATGAGAAGAATGAGAAGTTAGATGTCATGAGACATATGAAAAGTTAGTTGAGTTTTCCTCTCATCACTCAACTGTAACTTTCTGAGTAATCGAAGAAATATTGCGCCGAAATTTCTGTGTGTTCTTCATCTGTGATAGATGATTTGTGAAATCCTTTTGAGGATATCTAAGTCTATAGTTAATCAATCTATAGCTTAAGTTTGAGAGTTTAATTGTAAACAGAAAACGAGAATTGTCAGAAGGAACATTCATGTGTGTTGAGTGTTCAAAGTTTACTGAGACAGGCGCATTTCCAGTGATCAATGTTTTGATCATTTCTCAGTGCATACTTTAAAGTTTTGCATGAGTGAGGGCTTAATCTTTAAGTTAGAAGATAAGCTACTCGTAACTAGAAGCATTTGCTTAAACGGGTTTTATTCAAGGAGAACCAAGTCTTAGAAGTTGCAGGTGTAAAATAGACTGTTCAGAATGACAGTTTCAGACATAGGTAACTTGTGAAGTTGATTTCTCAAGTTATACTAAAGTTTTTAGAGTAATCTCACTTGAAAGAGGTGCGCAATCTCTAGGTGACACTTCATACAAATTTTCATAAAAACTTTACATGTTTGATAGATTAATTTGAAGAAACTGTGCAGCAGACTTTCTGTGTTGTGAAGTTTTTGACTTACTCTTGGTATAGAGGTGCTCTAATCACAAGAGTAGGTTATTCTTTTGGAGATTAACACTCTCCATCAACCCCCTCTTTTTGCATGATCCCCCTTTCTCTCTCTTTCTTCAATTTGCATGTCAAGTTCCTGTCTCCACTCTCACTGCGCATTCTTCTTTTTTACCATTGTCAGAGCCTTATAATGCTTTCTATTTTTAGAGTGTGTTAATAATGCCATTCTCATCATAGTAGGACTCGGATCACGTTATACTTATCATCTTATTTTCTCTCAATAGCTCTAACACTTCAAGCATTGTACATTGGAGATGCTAGGAGCACACACCGACAAGCGATCCCCAAAAATTGAGCAAGAACATTCTTAAGTGATGTACTGCTTAAAGAAGAATCTAAGGCTTCATTCTTCCTTGGTACATTCCTCGATAGATATCCAATCCATTCTGCAAGTGAAGCTCATAGTGAAGATACACAACATTAATGAACTCACCATGAATCAATATTTCAATAGCTCCAAATCCTTAAGAGCTGGCAATTCATTGGCCTCCAAGATTATGCCACATAAGCCTTTGTCATATATGTTAGAGTCGAGCCAAGGCCTTCATCACATCAATGCTTTGAAAGAGATTTGTCTTGATGCCATCATATCATTAGTACTTAATATTTTATTGATGCCTCCGATAAACTAAAGAGCATCATTTTCAATGATGCCATCAAAGTCATGGTTTGATTAAAGCAAGCTACCATTCATGTTTTGTTCTGCACTTCACTCTGTTAGCCACATCAGCAATGGATGATCAAGAAAGTGTGACTGTTTGAAGCAAGCAAAGGCAAAAGTAGAGATGAGAATCTCTAGGACACTCACCCCCACCAAACCTGCACATCCTTTGGATGGACCAATAGAACTACCTGTTTACCTGTTTTTCTTCAAAGATAAAATTTATCTTGTACATCAAAAAACTTAATTCCATCATACGTGCATGGGACAACAAAAAAAAAAGTGCCTATGCAAGGCTATGTAGTTAGACCTATGAAATGTATACTCAAATATGCATGTATAGAAGATATGATGTAAACAAGAAGGAAATAGCATCTGATGTCGAGGCTAGTGCTCTCACGCGCATACAATTAATGTGAACATACATTAATCCTTACAATCTCTCTCTTATGTGCATGGATAAAGCTGATTTCGTGTCTCGATGCAAGGTCATGTAATGAGACCCTATTATGCATACTCTAAGTGCATTTTTCAAACAACTATGGTGCATAGACAAGGTAAGAGCATTCGTAGAAGAGGTTTAGTTTCTCAACCTTAGGCTTTGCTCAAAAATTTCATGATGCATTTTACAATTTAAATTGGTGCAAATGGATGTTCATCTATTGGATAGGCAACTTTTGTGCTCATCTATATTATTCATGCATACTTTAGATGCTAAATAAAACAACATGGTTATGAATTCCTAAAAATAACTTATCGCAAGCTCTTTTCTTTATTCATGCTTTTTCAATCCTCTTTAGACCTGTACATTGTATGCAACTTCAAAAATTCATAACTTCAAGTCTTGTTCGTTTAAAACCTATCTAAAAATCAACTAGTATAGTTAGTCAATTCATCATAAACATCAAAACACAATCCATAAAGTTATTAAACCTCATTTGTTGCTTTGTCTTGGTGGTCATCTTGATCTCATGAAAACATAAACAAAAATTAGTATAAAAGAAACTTGATCATAACATTGTTTCTCCTCAATTTTTCTTCGTGTACCTATCCTGTCAAAACACCTATTCGAAAACACATTGTTGCGTTTTCGATTCACGTCAGGTTCACCAGATGTCAGCACGAAAGCAACGGCTAGTGGATCAAGCCAACTGCTGGAAGTACAACGAATGTCAGGTTCTTGGAGCAAACTCACGTGCATAGGAGACTCAAAGAGAGTAATAGTAATTCAAGCCATATCATATTTTACTCTTTGCTAGCAAAAAAGGTTTTTGTTAGACAAATATTACTAGTAAAGGATAGATTCCCAAAGAGATGGATTGATTCTTATCACATAGCATAAATTCTCATGAAGAGGTAGACTCACTATCCATCAAGCGCAAAGACTTAACAAAGCAAGATTATTTTTGTTGTTTCCCTCATTCATACATTTTCTTCCCAATCTTTCTCAGCATATACATACTTTCTTGAATCTATAAAAACGTTACGGAACCAAGTTTTAGGAGTTCCATAAGACCGTGAATCTTCAAAACCAATGATATGTATCGCAGTAATATAAATTGGAATCAACGTTCATAAAGATATCTTTATTTAGAAATGAAAAGTTTATATAAAAGTTTATGTGCTCTCAGTTTTGAGGAATTGAACCCAACGCTAATGCATAGTTTTTTCTATTATGAAAAAAATCATCATAAGTTACAAACAATGTTATATGGGATTAAGGGAAAGTGTTCCCATTTTGACAAAAGCATGTGTGCACTATAGCACCATCAAGTTTTCTTCGTAAGGAGAATATTTGCATTCAGAGTATGTAGTTCAAAGCAATGATGTAACCGTTACGATTTGGACTTAGGAACGAATAATAACAGAAACAAAATCTACTTTCAATTCAAATATTCGTATATATAGTTCAATACCTACGGTCTCTCTAATCTTTTGCTAAAACGGTAAGAAATTTTTGACTTGAAATGCTCTCAATACCTTCCATTAGCTTTGCCAACTTGTCATCACAAAGTACTATTACCTTAAAGAGACTGCCTATGCGTCAAAATCCAGAATACTAAATTCAGAATGTCTTTTGTTCTAGCAAGACTATTTCAAGAGCATATCTCCAACCAAAGCCGGTCTTCACATCAGCAAAGGGAAATCCAAAGGTTCAAGTTGAGTACAAAACAGCACAATACAAAAATGATTAACGTGAATGTATCAAATATCTAATTTATACAGATCACATGACAACTATCAAAGTATGCAATAACCATTTTTCAGCATCTGAATTCGTACCTGTAAACCATATGCTTACGATAAAGCATCATTAATCATGTAGTTCATTCTGACAAACATATATGCTCTGAACTTGCACGCATTTAAAAAACAATAAACTCCTCATTCAAGCAGCATCTCTATAAACATGAAAAAGTGCTTCGCTTTTGCGTTAAAACTATACTTTGCTTTGATAAGAAATCAAATTTTAAGGTTTGAAGTGTTTTCTCATTTTCATTGCCTTTCGCGTAGCAATGTTATGATTAGGTGAGAAAAATGAAAACTCTTCAGATTTAAAAAACTTTATTGGGAATCCATACAAGGACGTAGCTAAAAGAAACACAGAAAGCTTGCCGAAAAAAGGTGCAAGGTCATATTCTCAGGAAGCTTATAACACATGTATATTGTTCTCTATGTCTTGCTAGTCTTATATGTGCAGAGATCAAAAACTACACTAACCTGTTTCATTTATATCTATCAAAACTACATTAAAGAATAAAAACAATAACTCAATCGTGCTATTCTCATGAAGGAGGCATTTCTTCGTATCACTTCTATTGACTAAAATCGAAACTCATTTAAATATTGAACACATGAAACCTGTTTTTACAGTCAAACCATTGATAGTGCTGGTTGCGTAGCAGCCATAACATTTTCTTTACTCATCTATGACTCTTTGCCACCAAATACTAAACGCATCAATATATATGATTTACTAAAAGATAGTCCAACTCAACGTCATCGATATATATATTTTTTATATGGAAGAAAAAAAATTTGAATCGCATAATGGAAAATATGTGCAGAGATTATACAATCAAGCATAAAGACGTATATGCATGCGCAATAAACTCCTATATTTTTCATGAATCTGGCTCTGCAAAAGATAATTGGCATGAAAACTAGTCAGTACTTATTCAAAACACTTGACCTTGTAAAAAAAACACCCTCGATCGATCTAGCCATCATCCAAACACCTCTCTAATGCGCTGCTCTTCTGTAAACAGGTGCTGGTTCTTCTTCCGATATGGCCTACGATCCCTCAATGCCTATCAACCTCCTGCCTTCGGAAATCATCCCTTTTCTCTTTCTGCTTGTGTGCCTTGAAATGAAAACGTCATCAGAGTACTTTCCGGAAGAACTACGACTGAGCGAAGCGAGAGCTAAAAAATTAAAAGTGACCCCCCTCATTTTGCATGATCCCCCATTCTCTCTATTTCTTCGATCTACATGTCAAGTGCCTATCTCCACTCACACTGCGCATTCTTCTTTTTTACTATTGTCCAACCCTTATAATGCTTTCTATTTTTAGAGTGTGTTAATAATGCCATTCTCATCATAGTAGGACTCAGATCATGTTATACCTATCACCTTATTTTCTCTTAATCGCTCTAACACTTCAAGCATTGTACATTGGAGATGCTAGGAGCACACACCTACAAGCGATCCCCAAAAATTGAGCAAGAACATTCTTAGGTGCTATACCGCTTAAAGAAGAATCTAAGGGTCCGTTCTTCCTTGGCACATTCATCGATAGATATCCAATCCATTCTGCAAGTGAAGCTCATAGTGAAGATACACAGCATTAATGAACTCACCATGAATCAATATTTCAATAGCTCCAAATCCTTAAGTGCTGGAGATTCATTGGCCTCCAAGATTACGCCACATAAGCCTTTGTCATATATGTTAGAGTCGAGCCAAGGCCTTCATCACATCAATACTTTGAAAGAGATTTGTCTTGATGCCATCATATCATCAGTACTTAATATTTTGTTGATGCCTCCAATCAAGTGAAGTTCATCATTCTCAATGATGCCATCAAAGTCATGGTTTGATTAAAGCAAGCTACCATTCATGTTTTGTTCTACACTTCACTACATTAGCCGCATCAGCAATGGATGATCAAGAAAGTTGACGGTTTGAAGCAAGCAAAGGCAAAAGTAGAGATGAGAATCTCTACGATAGCACTGATAACAAAGCATCCGTATGGGTACTGGTATAGGCATTGGTATGGACTTCCGTATAAGCATCAGTATTATCGATGCTCATATCGATGTCTATACCAATGCCTATACCGACAACCTTGCTAGGAATACCGTCGCACATATTGACGATCATGCTGGGAGTACCGACGTGCAAACTCATGACCATATCTACAAAATTCCTTTTTGGAAGAGTGAGTTATCTCTTGCTGTAGCAACATTACCATGATGTTGTCTAGCAAAAGACAATACACTGTGCCCAAAAAAAATTGAGTACATGTGACGTGTATTCGAATGGCAAACAAAACATGATTTCATAAAGCAAAATATTGTTGGACACAAAAGAGATGAGCAGAATGAACCATGAACCATGTACAAAGAAGTTATATATTCCATAAGTGAAGCAGGTACAAGAGTGTGGAAAACCACTATCATATATGAGTCAAATACAAAATGTGGCAAAGCACTACCATATAGGAACCAAATATAAAAGTTTGGTGCACCACTGCCATATATGAGCCAAATACAAAATTGTGGCCCACAACTACCATACACATGCCCAGAAGGATCAAAACATCTATATCATCAGTCTTGCAACAAAGAACATTCATGAAATGAGAGAAATCGACATCATATTTACAAACAACAGCTAAAAAAACCAAACCAAGTTTATAAGTTCATCACCTCATCATAGATGCTCCCATGAAATGACTGCACCGCGTCCATCCAAGTACTCCAATAGTGCAACCAATCCATGATGATATCTATAAGCCTCCTTGATTCGCGTTGGAGGATGACCCACTACCAAGTCCTGAAACAAATATGCAAAATGTTAGATGAACATACATGACATGCTTAACACAAACAAATTCAATACACCAAATGATACTTAGAAACTCGTGATGCATAGTTTCATATCCAGCACTACCAAAATGTGATGGTCTAACCATATCTAGATGTGTGGTTATCGCATCTCGCTACTGGCAATATCGATCAGGAGTTTGCTACTGCTCATCGTGAATCAGATCCCACTCCTTAGTATCTAACCACACAGGCTTTGGTAAGCCTGCTCTAAGAGCATCATGAGCCTCGGATCGTCTGTGGGACATAATCTCACGTGTAGTGTGTTGAATCCACTCTGAGCTGACAATTGGATGCCCATGTGCTGGTCGAAATTTGTGATCGATCATCTCTGTGATATAATTCTTACGATCTTTATCCTATTCACTCCGTTTCAACATGACAGAGTGTCCAAATTATATAGGGTAAAGTTTTCATATACGTTGACGCATGGCCTTGTTGGAGATAGACTTCTGCGGAAGCACGCGAACAGCACAAGGAAGTAGAAGAAGCTTGGAGCACAAACACACAATACTGAATGTATTACTAGAGAATGTACAAAGATAAGTAGCCCATTAGGGCAATAGGCGTATATACAAGCCGGGGGAAAAAAACCTCCTAAAGAGGGAAAAAAGTGCCCCGGCAGTCCTAGAGTGTTCACACACATCACTACCTAAATATATCAACCAATCCCCCCTGGGAGTGATGCGGTGAACAAGGAGCTGGCACTCATGTATAAGGAAGTGCCAAGCTATGTGGAAATCACTCCACAAAAGGAAGTAAGCCCAAAGCTTTGCGAAAAGCTTCAAACTTCTCCCTAGGCAGAGCCTTCGTGAAAAGGTCTGCAATGTTCTCCTGCGTGGGCACATATGCCAAGCTGATCTCCCCAGCAGAGAACCTCTCCCTGACATAGTGATAATGCACCTCAATGTGCTTAGTGCGAGCATGGAACACAGGGTTCCTCGCAACTGCCAATGCGCTCTGACTATCAGTGAAGATGGTGGTGGCAGAAGACTGGCCAACACCCAAATCAGCCATAAGGCGTCTGAGCCACACACACTCAACAGTCGCTGTGAAAGCTTCCCTATACTCAGCCTCACAACTCGAAGTGGCCACAGTAGGCTGCTTCTTGCTCAACCAAGATATACATGAGCTACCAAGCATGAAGCAAAAACCATTGGTGGACACACGAGTGTCATAGCAACCAGCCCAATCTGAGTCAGAAAAAGCATGCAAATCTGGCGGTAGTGATCCCCCCTTGGGATAAAACAACCCAAGTAGCCGAGTACCACTCAAGTAGCGAAAGATACGCTTAACCGCTTTCCAATGCGTGACTCCTGGGCAATGCATAAACCTGCTCATCTGTGAGACAGCAAACTGAATATCTGGCCGAGTAATGCATAAGTAAATCAAGCATCCAACAGCCTGCTGATAGAGAACAGCATCAAATGCATCTCCAGCATCATGAAGACTCAATCGTAAACCTGTCTCCATAGGAGTGGCAATAGGCTTACAGTCTTCAAGGCCAAAACGCTGTAATAATGTGTCAATATATTTCGTTTGACACAAAGCCATTCCACCATCAACGTGCATAAACTGAATGCCCAAATAGTGATGCAAATGCCCCAAATCAGACATCTCAAATGAGGCATGCAAATCAGCCTTAAAATCAGCAATATGTGTCTCAATAGGACCAATGAGCAGCATGTCATCAACATAGACAACAATGATCAGAAGCACATCATTAGCACGCTTAACATATAAGGTGCTTTCAGTTGGACTGTTCTCAAAACCATGTGCAATCAGATAGGCATGTATCTTCTCATACCAAGCACGTGGTGCTTGCTTTAAACCATATAACGCCTTCTTTAATCTGCACACCTGGTTTTCATGCCCTTTCTGCACAAAGCCATGGGGCTGAAAAACATACACTTCTTCATGCAAGTCACCATTCAGAAATGTTGTTTTAATGTCCAACTGATGTACATTCCAACCATGATGGGCTGCAAGTGCACAAATGCTACGAACAGTAGTCATACGGCATGTAGGTGCAAAGGTCTCATCAAAATGAATGCCTCTTTCCTGCGCATAACCCTTTGCAACAAGCCTAGCCTTATACCTGTCAACGGTACCATCAGGTTTACGCTTCAGCTTGTATACCCACTTAGTGCCAATGGCCTTCTTGCCAGGAGGCAAGTCACATAAGGACCATGTACCATTCTTCATTATAGCATCATATTCAGATTGCATAGCAGCCATCCAATTTTCTGAATTTTGTGCTTCATCAAAAGAAACAGGCTCATTCTCATCACAGAGACTAGATGCAGCCATAGCATAGCAATCTGATGCAAAGGAGGCACTATGAGAGCCTGAACGAGTACGATATGACAAAGGTGCATCTAATTTGCTGTCACGCAAAGTCTGCACCAGCCATTTTGGCATAGTTTTTGCCTGCTCAATATCAGGTCTCTCATCAGCAAGTGCATCATGTGAATCTGCATCAGAAATGGAATGATCTGCATCATCATATGAAACTTGCAAAGGCTGAGAAGTTGCCTCATTAGGACCAACACTAGCCTGTCCACCTGTAAAAAGAGGCATCAAAGTATCATACATGTCTTTGGAGCTAACAGATGTCTCCTTAGTACATGAAAGCAATGGCTGAATAGCAT
Source organism: Ceratopteris richardii (assembly GCA_020310875.1). Lineage (NCBI taxonomy): Eukaryota > Viridiplantae > Streptophyta > Polypodiopsida > Polypodiales > Pteridaceae > Ceratopteris > Ceratopteris richardii. The sequence goes on along the minus strand of CM035416.1, from coordinate 20,770,844 downwards.
CTTCCACAAAGACAACATCACGGCTAACCAGAATGCGTTTAGTCTATGGATGATACAGACGATAGCCTTTACTTTCAGAACTGTACCCAACAAAAATACATTTTACTGCCTTATCATCCAATTTTCTGCGATGTTGTTCAGGCACTAATGCATATGCCAAACAACCAAAAACACGCAGATGAGCAACAGATGGCTTCCGGTCATGCCAAGCCTCATATGGAGTGATAGACTGCAATGCTTTAGTGGGACACCTGTTCAGTACATATGCTGCACACATGACAGCCTCAAGCCAGAAACTATGTGGTAAAGCCTGACTTTTGACCATGCACCTCGCCATCTCCATGAGTGACCTGTTCTTTCGTTCAGCAACTCCATTCTGTTGAGGTGTATACGGTACTGTACACTGGTGTTTTATCCCACGTTCAGCCAGAAATGCATTAAAATCTGAAGACATATATTCCCCCCCTCGATCAGAACGGAGGGTGCCCATTTTACATGCTGACAGATTTTCAGCTAAAACCAAAAACTGTTTGAAGCACATGAACACTTCGGACTTTGCTTTGAGTGGATATACCCATGCATGCCTCGAAAAATCATCAATGAAAGTCACGAAGTAAAGGTAATTTCCAAAAGAGGGTGTCTGCATAGGACCACAGACATCACTATGTACAAGCTGCAATTTCTGCGTAGCCCGAACTGAACCATCTTTTGGAAAGGAAGAACGCTGCATTTTGCCCAAAATACAGCCTTCACAAACATGTTTTCCAGGTGCCTCAAGTTTGGGCAAAGAGGACACCATTTCAGATTTCTACAGGCATAACAAACTAGCAAAATTCAGATGACCAAAGCGTGCATGCCAAAGCTTTGCATCTGACATAGCCTGAGAATCATGAACTGCACATGCCGAGTCATTCACAGATCTTTCATAGTCTATGAGCTTATATAGCCCACGACATAAGATGCCAGAAGCAATAATCACATCGCCATTTGAGAGATCATGGACTGTACACCTGTCATCAACAAATTTCACAACCAAGCCAATCTTGGCTAATGCAGAAACTGATAACAGATTCTTTTTGATCCCTGGCACAAATAAAGCATCTGACAAAGTGAAAGAACTACCATCAGCAGTAGTCAGAATGATCTTACCAACTCCCATAACAGGATAAGAGGAGTTATTGGCGCATGTGATAGTATTCCCTGTAGGGGCAGGCTCGAGTGAAGAGAAGAAACTGCGCTGTGAGGTAATATGTTTGGTCGCCCCACTGTCAAAGTACCAAACATCTGAGTCTACTGCAGACATGCACTGATCATGAGAAGATGGGTCAAAACTGCAGACAGTAGTAAACGCCCATTCTTCTTCCTGCACAAGATTTGCAGACTCTGTTTTTGGTGTAGAGGCCTCTGCAACAACCATTCCAGCCTCTTTCTTCTTTGCCTCTTTAGCAGCCAGTTTTGGACAGTTCTTTATAATATGATCATTTCCTTTACAGTACTTGCAGAACAATTTCTGCTTTTCTGATTTCTTTTCATCTTTATCCTGGTTCTTCGATTGTACAGCATTTGCAGATTTTTGCTTACTAGTAGAAGAGCTCCATTTTCCTTTGCCCTTTTGACTAGCCAGGAAAGCTTGATCTGCAACACGCATAATGGACCTGTTCTGCCTGGACTGATCTTCTTGCAATAGAACAGAGACTAATTCTTCAAATGACAAGGCATTCGGATTGCCTTTCATCATCAACCGAAGAGTAGAGGCAAAACTCTGATATGAATCAGGAAGACCATTCAGAACGGTCTGCACAAGTGAGCTATCTGGTATAACCTCATCAGCAGAAATCAATTGTTCCTTCAGGTCTTTGATCTTTGTAAGAAAACTGTCCATAGAATCACGTTCATTCATGTGCTCACTCTCCAACTGTTTTCGGAGGTAAGCAACACGAGCCTCATTCCTAGCCTGGTACAATGTGGTAAGTGTATCCCAAGCATCCTTTGCTGTTCTGCAAGAGCGAATGTGAGGAATAATGGCACGTTTGACAGACAAAGCTATCAATGCATGTGCCTGGGCATCTCTGCCATCCCAACGAATCTGCTCTGCAGTAGGTGCAACAGAAACAGCAGCACGAACAGGAATCTGCGGAATATCATCTTCGACACCATCTTCATCAGCTCCAGTACCTCCAGCACCTGTATTTGTAGTACCTGTAGTCGCAGGTGTAACAGGACGTCTTTCAACACCCTGCACAATGTTCCACAGTCCTTTTGCAACCAGTACATGTCGCATCATATAAGCCCATAATGGGTAGTTGGTACCATCCAACTTATCCTCAACAGCCAACATACGGAATACATCACTGCTTTCAGCCATGGCCGGTGACTAAAATACCTTGATGCAGAAAATTGACTGTATCTCAAAAAGTTGAACGGAATTGCCCAGACGAGTTCTGCTAGACCTGTAGCAAACTTCGAGATGCTTAAACTGGCGAACAGAAACTGGTATATACCTTTGGCAGAAAAGGACGAAATAGCCTGCACAAGCACTACGATAGTGTGTTCGGAGGCCGAAACGAGCTTAGATCGCAATTTTGGCACCACAGATCAAAGCTGTTTTGATCTCGGAAACACCCTGAGTATGCTCACCAAATTTCGTGCGAATCTGAGACTGCAAACGGAGGAGTGTCGACGACGCCCTAGAAGAAGCGACGACCTGCTCTGATACCAATTGTTGGAGATAGACTTCTGCGGAAGCACGCGAACAGCACAAGGAAGTAGAAGAAGCTTGGAGCACAAACACACAATACTGAATGTATTACTAGAGAATGTACAAAGATAAGTAGCCCATTAGGGCAATAGGCGTATATACAAGCCGGGGGAAAAAAACCTCCTAAAGAGGGAAAAAAGTGCCCCGGCAGTCCTAGAGTGTTCACACACATCACTACCTAAATATATCAACAGGCCTTTTTGGTCGCATCCATCACCGGAGCTCCATCACGGATACTATACACCTTGGAGTCATCATGGTCATGAGAATCCCAAGGTGTACATGGTGTACCACATGGTGTACCACATGGTGTACCACGTGGTGTAGCACGTGACGTACCATGTGACGTACCTACATCTGAGGTACTCACTCTAGGGGTAGAAGTAGGTGACACAATGTCTATCGCACTACCTCCACAACATCTGCCTCCTCTAGAGCCACCTGTAGATCCACTCCTAGAACCTCCTCCTTTAGAGCATGACCTTGACCTATGGGATGGGCCAACACCTATATCGCGCTGAGATGTCGAATGCACATGTATACTTCTAGAGCCACTAGGGGATGGCTGAGAAGGTGGTTGTAGTGGAGTCATAAAGCTAGGAGACGTACCTCGAGTGGGAGTAGTGATGCTTGTAGGAGTGACACTAGCAGGAGTGATACCGACGGGAGTGACGTTGTCGTCGAGATTTTCTCTCCTCTCTCACTTGTGAAGGCCTACAAAAAACATATTTGGTGAAGGTAGCCGGAATTCCCCGAGAAGTCCAGGATGCATCAAGGATGTCAAAGGAAGCTCACATACAAAGTTTCAAAGAAATCAAGAAAGTCCATGGTAGCAGTCAAAGCTTGTCAAAGCTGGTCAAAGTTGGGAAATTAGGGCAAAAATTTCATTGTCACCAAATTAGATGAAAATTCATATACTTGTAAAGATTGCCAAAGGCAGTCTATAGCCCAAATTTCAGCAGAAAATGGATTTTGTAGCACATTGATATGCTATGTTCATTTTGTAAAAATGTAATTTTTCTAGTTTGACCCTACAAATTCTTGTATAGAAATTTATGTTAGCCATATGGTTTGGCATGTATAAAGATCATATGTGGCTACATATTTGTACAAATTTTCAAGGCTATCAGAGCTTCCTAGACACCTTAATGCCACCTTGCAAGCTTCTAAATGTAGTCAAACTTGTACAAGGGAGATTCAGATGGGAGTTTTTTCTGCATATTCCTGAAGGAGATCTTTGGAAACATAGTCCTACAAAGTCTCATCTTCATCAAAGCCTATTTGGAGGGTCAAAGAGTACAAAGTCCAATTTTCAGGATCACCGCAGTTTTCTAGTTTAAGCAAATTGAAGGGTTGAAGGGCCACCACATGGCGAAAGCTGATTGAGCCATGTTGTACAATCAAGATGAGCTCATATTCAAGGGTGGAGATGCACTTATGCTTAAAGCAAGGAGGATCCACGAGTTTTTCCATAAAAGAAGATTTTTTTGACAATCAAAGATCAATAATGCAGCTTTTCTCCCAAAATAGTGGCTTATCTTATCCAAAATGATGTCAGCACTGATCCAACGGTCCAGATCATCCCCAAATCCAATGGTGGAGAATGAGGGCGCCTAAATTTCACTCCTTTACACTAGATTGATAGAAAGAACAATTCCAAGCCATTGATTTGATTAATCAAATGGTTGTAATCGAAAGTAGTGATCCTAGAGTTGAGAGTTGATTTCTCTAGATCCAAGGGCCCAAATTCATTCAAAAAACTATATAAACCCCCCTCCAAACTCCTAGAGCATCATTGTTAGGCATCCATAGGGCTCATGCTAGCTTACGGTTTCCTTGAGACGATCACCCTCGGTTGAGCGAGTGAGGATCCAAGGTGAGCTAGTATGAGTATAGAACCTAGTTTCAAATTTAAGTTAGAACTCCAATCTAGGATAGGCTCTTGAAACCAGCATCTCTATCTTGACTCACCCTCGGTGGAGCGTGTGAGTGAGTTAGAGCTGATTTTAATGAGTCTTAGACTTCTTTAGTTAGACGATACGAGCCTAGACAGACATAGGGTCACTGGAGTGGAACTCACCTTCTTACGTGTGACATTCGGTTGAACTGTCATGGTTTGAGGGTCGGAACCACCTTTGATCAGTAGAGTGCCTAGCTTGACGTACCACGACGATCTTATACATGTATCTTAATTCCAATCCTTTTAATTCATGTCACTTGTCACTTGTCTCTTGTCTCCTCTCTCAGTCTCTTAAGTATTTTTACATGTCTTCTATTTCTTCTATGTGTGAGAAGGCTCCGCAGTATTGCATTGAACCAGTGAGGATGTTTCTTTGAGCTTGTGAGTAAACTCTATTATCATAATTCACTTGCATGCATATAAACCATACATACCCATACATATTGATTAGTTTCTGAAAGTGTATAAGAAGCTCCAATATTGGACCATTCTTCCTTTCGAAACTGGTTTATGTGTAAGGATTCCATCTATTCACGTCATGCATACATATCATCCAAAGAAGACTATGCATATGAATTAGAATTAGGAAGTGTTTAAGAAGCTCCTTCAATGGACCATTCTTCCTTCCAAATTTGATTCGTGTGTATGGTTCTCTTTCATTCTTATCATTCATGTTCATAAATCTCACTCCTACTTTCCCATTCCCATAATCATTTCAACATCTCTCTCTTCTCCATACTCAACATTAATTTCACTTTCATGTCCTTAAACCATCCAACATTCATTAGCTTCATACACCCTGTGTGTGCCACGACCGGACCCGATCCACCCGGATTGCGATCACCTCCACATTTGAACCCGACGTGAAACGCTTCGTGGCATTTGCTTCTGATCTTGTTGGGAGGTTGTGATCCATATCCTTTGTTTCATATTTTTCATCCTCAACATATCATCATCATCATTCTTGAGTGTTGCACTGGATTTCTCACAGTATCGTGCACATCTTCGTCGCGAAGTAAACACATTTGTGAGAGATCTAGAACATCGTGCATCACTTGCTTATTCACATAAGATGGAGGAAGGATTCAAATCCCTTATTGTTGAGAAACAAGGCCAAAGAATAGTCTCTTCTATGTTGAGAGAGAAGGGAAAATTCAATGGCATCAACATCACAAGCTACTTAGATTTGTTTGAAGAGCAAGCTATGGTTTTTGGTCTTCCTGAAGATCTTTTGATATCATTCTTTGAACGAATTGTTGATAGCTCTATCATAAACCGTGTCACTCAATATGATAGTCTTCCTTGGAGTGATTTTAGAAAGGAGATGCTCAAAGAATTCTATCTTGAAGATTATAGCCAACATAATCGGGATGGATTCTTACGATGGGTCAATTCACCGAAGCCTAGTAGCTCTATTACTCACTTACAAAATGAGTATATTAGACGCTATGAACAACTTCCTGATGAGGATAAGATAACCTTGGAACCTGATCTTGTGATCAATTTTCTTAAGCTTCTTCATCCTGAAACTCGTAGGGAAGTTGAACGACGATTAGAAGAACCGGATAAGCGCTATGGTCTTACTAACAATTGGCAAAAAGTGCGTAAAGTAGTAGAGGCTGTAGCCCATAGACATCAAAGACAATCCATGCTTTATGAGCAAACTAGTCTTCCTCAAGCTAGCCTTCCACAAATTAAGGAGCAATTTAGAGAACAATCACATGCTATGAATTTTGACTCTACTCCTATTCCTCAAATGATGGAGCCTACTCAAGGTTTTAAAGTAGAGCCAAATAAAAGTGTAGTTGAACAATCTCAAGTGGATATTCTCACTAAGCAAATGGAAAGTCTTATTGCTACACAATCCAATTTGGCCAAGACTATAGATGCTTTACAATCTAATTACACCAAAACTTTCCAAAATCAAATGAACCCAATGACTTTTCAAGAGCCTAATCAACATGTTATAGCTACCAATCAAAATCCACAAGTAGCTCCTACTCAAGCATATCAAGTTCCTCCAATGCATAATCCTTCAATGCAAAATCCTCATCCTCATGTACAAAATCCTCAAATGTATCAAAACCTGTATCCTCAAGCTTCTCAAATAGCTTTTCAAAATCCTCAAAATCAAAATTTTCAAAATCATCAACCGTATAATATGGAAGCTCCTCTTGCACCTCAAGTACCACATGTTGCTCCCCAAGCTCCTCAAATACATCAATTGCATTTTCAAAATCCTAATTATCCTGTTCAAGCAATACCTTATCAACAAAATCCTCAATTTCAAAATTTCCCACCACAAGTTAATCAAAATGGTTTTGTGTGTGGCCCTCGTAGGTGTCCTTGGTGTGATTCGTTAGAGCACTTTTTGAGAGATTGTGAACTATTGAAGACTGCTAAAGAGCAACGACTAGTAATAGACATAGACAAGAAAATCTGTGACTATCGATCTAGGCTACCTTTGCAAGGAAATTATGGTAAGGGAGGAATGAAAAAACACTATGAAAATATAACCATAACAGACGTAGGAACTAGGGGAGTGAAACTAGAAGCTCTTGATGAACAACAAATAGAATCAAGTAAACCCACAAAGGAAGTTGACTTTTCCATAGAGGCTTTAGTAAGAGCACGAGATGAGATTAGGAGAATAACGGCTTGGGAGTCACCGATAGAAGATCAATCTCTTATTTCCCACATATCCAATGTAGAAGAAAAATGAAAAAGAGATGAAGCTGAGCCTAGTGAAAGAAGAGTGACTCGAAAACAAACCTCAGAGGGAATAGAAACAATCATAGAGCAAGGAGAAACATCACAATCTAAAGATAAAAAACAAGAATCAGAACCCAATGAACAAAAACAAGAGGAGAAACAAAAAGGGAAGAAGACAAAGCAAAGAAAAACAGAACCAAAGCCTTTAGATAAACCAGAACAATCAAAACAAACTGAAGACCAAACACGAGAACATGAACAAAAACAAGATCCTGAGCAAAAACAAAAGAAACCAAAGAGAAAACTTAAAGCTATCTTGATTTCAGAAATTGAGAGAAAAATAGATCCTATGGAAATTTTAGATGACATTTTGCTTAAGAGTCAAGTGACTATGTCTTTAGAACAAGTTTTCTCTATTGCAAAGCCTGTTTTTAAAGATAACTTTATCGGCCTAATTAAAAGGAAGAGGTTTCCGCTTAATCTAGATACTGAGATGCAAGATTCTCTAGATCAAGATCAAGCTATGAATGAAGCCTTAAACTTTGATGAATCTGATGAAGAGGACTTTGATGATGATGAAGTAAATGTTAATAAAAATTTCTTAGGACCTATTCAACCTGACCATGAAAATCATGAAAACAATCCTGAAAGTCACTTTAAAAGAACATTTTGGTCCAGAGGTACATCAGAGATGCATGTTAAAATAGGAAATGATAAGAACACTATCACTGTAAATGCATTAGTAGATTCCGGCTCTGAAATCAATGTGATTTCAAGAGAAGTCTATGATAAGTTTCGATGGCCCATAGATAAAGATTGTGGATGGCGTATGAGAACTGCAGATAATGGTGTAGGTACCCTGTATGGAGCTTGTGCTAGTGTGCCCATATCCATAGGAGGAATCACAGAAGAGTTTCACTTTTTTATTCAAGATAATTGCTCCTATGAAGTTCTCTTAGGTCAACCCTTTATTTGTGAGAGTCGTATGGAAACTAAAGCCATGGATGGTGGGTCTACCTATGCTAGATTTAAGTCTAAGGATGGAATGCAATCACTTCAAGTCATGACAGTAGGAGTGAATCATCCTAGGAATCGATTGTCAATTAGAAAGAAACCTATTGTTACTCTGGGTCATGAGCATGCTTGTAGTGATTGTGCACCTCGATTCATGTTTGGAGCTACATATGATCAAAATTTTGGATAGAATCCATTGTTGGGCGGCACAACAGTGGATATTGGTTTGACATCTCGCATCCAACTAACATGTACAATAGTTTGTCACTTTGTTTTCCACATTCTAGATTAGATTTTCTTCATAAGAGTCAATTGTTCAAGTCTTTTATCCAAAAAACCCAACAAAATTATAAAAACAACAAAATCATGGAACATGATGAGAACATTGAGCATGTGATTGAAACATCTCATTGTTTCTCTACTCTTGAGGAGTTAGAGTTATGTCTTCAACAAAATTCTAATTCCCATATTATTCTTCTTTCTTCCCTTGATGAGTATGCTCTAATCCAAGAGTATGCTCTCAATGTTGACAAGTACTCGAAATTTAACCAAACACATGATGCCTTAGTTGAAACAAAGTACAAAACTGTAGACAAAAAAATCAAACCCATAGCTCAACCATTACCTCCAGGAAGTAATGAAAAAATTATTGATGTGAAAAATGATCCAATTCTTCGGGATAAGAAAAACATAGGACATACATTCACGGATGAGACAATCAAACAGGTGAAAATTGGTAGAGATGATGACTTTCTTTTGCCAGCAGAGAGAGATAAATTTGAGAGAGTCATACGTAGCCATGGAAAAGCCTTTACTATGTATCCTCATGAGATTGGTTGTGTAGATCCTAAGCTAGTTGCACCCATGATAATCTTTACTATTCCACATATTCCATGGAATCTTCTTCCTATACCTGTTCCAAAGGCTCACTTACCTGAGCTAATGTTTGCACCTTACTCAAACAGATGGTTCACTGTGCCTAAAAAGAATGGGAAACTACATTTTATTCAAGATCTCCAACCCGTCAATAAAGTCACCATAAGGAATGTAGGAACAGGACCCATTGTAGATGAGTTTGCTGAATCATTTTCAGGACATTCTATCTATTCAATGGGTGATTTATATTCTGGATATGACCAATTCCAGTTAGCAATTGACAGTCGTGACATAACCACAATGAAAACTCCTTTAGGCTTAGTGCGAATGTGTACTTTACCTCAAGGAGCGACTAATTCTGTGGCTCATATGATGAGTGCTATGAATATGGTCTTACATGACTTTATCCCTCATATAACTATGCCATTCATTGATGATATTCCAATTAAAGGGAGTGAGGAACGTGTAAAGGACATTACTTTAGATTCATCGGGATGTCGTAAATTTGTTCTTGACCATATCTCTGATTGTGAAAGAATATTTCAACGATTTGAAGAGGTAGGTCTCACATTTTCCATAGAGAAATCTGTTTTTGGTGTCAACGAGGTACTTATTGTTGGACATTTATGTGGCCATTATGGTCGAAAGCCATACCCACAAAAAGTTGATGCCATTAGCAAGATTTCTGAAACATGTAACAACGTGAGTGAGGTACGTAGATTTCTTGGTGCTTGCATCTTTTATGTTATTTGGATCCCTCACTTTGCTCATGTTGCTGATTGTCTTTATGACTTGTTGAGGAAGAAACGAAAATTTATTTGGACTGACAAACACACTCAAGCTATGCGTAAATTGAAGAAATTATTGCTTAAAGCTCCCATCCTTAAGCGTGTAGACTATTCTGCTAACAAACCTATTATATTGACTGTTGATACTAGTCCTATTGGTATAGGTTGGGTCATAAGTCAAGATGATAGTGAAGGGAATAGATATGCAATTAGGTTTGGTGCCAAAATTCTACATGAAACACAACGAAAATATCCACAAATCAAACGAGAACTATGGGGTATGGTAACAGCTTTGAAAACAGACAAAGAATATTTCATTGGTGCAAATGTCAAAGTTGAGACTGATTGTTTGCCTCTCATTGGAATGATAGCCAATTGTTCATCTCCTGATATAGCCATGCTTAGATGGATCTCATATATTAAGTTCATAAATCCTGAGTTAGTTCATATTTCAGGTAAGTCAAAATCAGTTGCTGATATGTTATCGAGAGCTAGATTTGATGATGATCTTGAAAGTGATCTAATAAAGAATGTGAATTTAGTTGACTATGTTCCACATATATATGAGTATGAGAAATTTCATGAGTCTGAGTACGAAGATGAATGGAGAGACATAGGAAAGTATCTCAGTACACTACAACCATTACCTAGCTGGACTACGAATAGATTCCGTAACATTAGGAAACGAGTTTATAACTTTTTCCTATGTAATGGTTATCTATGGAGACATGCTAAGGGTAAGGTTAAGAATCCACAACGAGTCCTGGGAAAACGAGGTCTTCAATTGCAAGTAATGAAGGAAATGCATGAGATATTATGGGCCGGTCATAAAGGATTTTTTGGAACATATGAAAAAATTAGAAGTACCTATTATTGGCCTAGGATGTATGTTGACATTAGTAGCTATGTTTCTACATGTTCTACTTGTCAACTTCATTCATCAGTCAAACATAGAGATCCGTTGCATCCTACTTATCCACCTTGTATTCACTACAAGTGGGTAGTAGATCTTGTAACTATGCCTAAAGGTATTGACAAAATGTGTTACATTGTACTTGCAAGAGAAGACTTAACTAATCATGTAGAGGGACGTGCACTACGATCTAAGACCACTTACAATGTTTGCAAATTCTTGCTTGAAGATGTCATAAGTCGCTTTGGGTACATAGAGAAATTAGTTGCCGATCGTGGAGAGTTAAATGCGAGAGAAGCTAAAGAGTTCTTTGAGCGTCACGGTATTCGTTTGTCTCTCACTACTGCATATAATCCAGAGGCCAATGGTAAAATAGAGAGAGGGCATCCACCTATTGTGAAAGCCATATCTAAAGCATGTAATGGTGACATCAAACAATGGCCTAGATTCTTACCTTTTGCACTTTGGGCAGATAGAATGACATGCACACGTACTACTGGATATATGCCTGCTGAACTCATGTACTGTCAAAAACCATTGTTTCCAATTCAGTCTCATATTTCTGCATGGTCAAATTTGCCTTGGTCTGAAAACATGTCTACTGATGATTTTTTGAGTTTGCGTATTAAACAGTTAGAACAAGGTAAATTAAGACTTGATGATGCTGTTGAAAAATTAAGAGAATCTAGAATGAAGAACAAGCATTATTTTGATAAAACTCATCGATTGCGTCCTAAGCCAATTGAAGTAGGAGATTGGGTGCTCATTTATGATAGTACATTTGACTCTCAATATGATGCACGCAAAAAGCTCACTCAACGGTGGTTTGGGCCATACATTGTATCAAAAGTCAACAACAATGGTACGTATGCTCTTTGTGAATTAAATGGTGTTGCACTAAAAACTTTGATTGCAGGTAAAAGGATAAAGCTATTCAAGAAACGTGATAATGACGAGAACATTTTGGATGAGGACATTGAAGAAGATGACAACAATGAGGCCGATTCATAAACAGGAGTATCCATGTTATAAAAAATAAAAATATAAATAAAAAAAAAGGAAAAAAAAACATATAAAAATATCATTAATTTTTCAAGTTCATGTTGCTTTGTTTTTTTTCAAGTTCATTCTATTTTTTTTTTCTTTTTTCCATGCTTGTTTCATGCATGTTTTTTTTCAGTCTTTGCATTGCATTGCATTGCATATCCACATCACTTGAGTAAAAAAAAAGGCAAATGATGATTTCTCTACTTGTGTAAAATTGTATCTTAAGTAGTAACTTATCTACTAAGGAATTGATTATAATCTAGGATGTGTGGAAAGATAGGGCATGTAGATTTGGAGGTTTATTTTGGTGACATGACTTTCATATATAAACATGCATATGTATCCTATATCGAAAGCATAATTGTTGAAATCCTAGCTCCTGCTATTGCATGTTTCTACATCCTTAGTCCATCTCACAGCACTTGTATCGGAGTTTAAACGACTGTTCTCCGTCATAAAAAATGGTTGTACCTTGTATCGGGGTTTAATTTTTCCCCGTGATAAAAAAAAAAAAGTTGCTACATGTTACCAAGAAGTTTACACTTTCTTCCACCCCAAAAAAGTGATCGTAACCATAAAGTTGCCGAATCATCATCATCATAAAAAAAAAAAAAAAAAAGAGGCAAGCCAAAGGAGGATAAAGAGGCATAGTAGAATAAATCACGGGCTATATAGGCAGATTTATGCATTAGTGGAGTTTAGTTAGATTTCCTTGCATGTTATTAGAGAAAGAGCATATTCATATTTATGTAGGAAAGGAGTTGATCTAAAATAAGCTAAAGATGAAAGATGTCTCTTGAAAATCTTAAATCTTTGTTTGTAATCATATTTAAGGTAGATTGCTTTATGAAAAAGATATAAATTTTTCTTCAAGATGAGAGGAACTGATGCTTAAAACGACTCAATACATCCACTTCCACTTCATATTGATGCTTGTTTGTTTTGTTTCTTGTTGTCAATGTTGCTTGTTCATTTGCATATATGTTGCCTATTTGTTCATGCATATTCATGTTGCCTGTTTCAATTCTTTCTTTCATGCAAATTTTGCTTCATGTCACGTTACCTACTTATTCATGCATATAATCAAATTTCCTTCCATGTTTCTTATGTTGCCTATAAAATAATTTGATGCCTAGAACATTTTGTTTTTCACAGATGCTAGAGTGGCGCTTCCGGAGGAATCGCAGGTTTAGTGGGGGCGAATGTCGTCGAGATTTTCTCTCCTCTCTCACTTGTGAAGGCCTACAAAAAACATATTTGGTGAAGGTAGCCGGTATTCCCCGAGAAGTCCAGGATGCATCAAGGATGTCAAAGGAAGCTCACATACAAAGTTTCAAAGAAATCAAGAAAGTCCATGGTAGCGGTCAAAGCTGGTCAAAGCTGGTCAAAGTTGGGAAATTAGGGCAAAAATTTCATTGTCCCCAAATTAGATGAAAATTCATTTACTTGTAAAGATTGCCAAAGGCAGTCTATAGCCCAAATTTTAGCAGAAAATGGATTTTGTAGCACATTGACATGCTATGTTCATTTTGTAAAAATGTAATTTTTCTAGTTTGACCCTACAAATTCTTGTATAGAAATTTATGTTAGCCATATGGTTTGGCATGTATAAAGATCATATGTGGCTACATATTTGTACAAATTTTCAAGGCTATCAGAGCTTCCTAGACACCTTAATGCCACCTTGCAAGCTTCTAAATGTAGTCCAACTTGTACAAGGGAGATTCAGATGGGAGTTTTTTCTGCATATTCCTGAAGGAGATCTTTGGAAACATAGTCCTACAAAGTTTCATCTTCATCAAAGCCTATTTGGAGGGTCAAAGAGTACAAAGTCCAATTTTCAGGATCACCGCAGTTTTCTAGTTTAAGCAAATTGAAGGGTTGAAGGGCCACCACATGGCGAAAGCTGATTGAGCCATGTTGTACAATCAAGATGAGCTCATATTCAAGGGTGGAGATGCACTTATGCTTAAAGCAAGGAGGATCCACGAGTTTTTCCATAAAAGAAGATTTTTTTGACAATCAAAGATCAATAATGCAGCTTTTCTCCCAAAACAGTGGCTTATCTTATCCAAAATGATGTCAGCACTGATCCAACGGTCCAGATCATCCCCAGATCCAATGGTGGAGAATGAGGGTGCATAAATTTCACTCCTTTACACTAGATTTGATAGAAAGAACAATTCCAAGCCATTGATTTGATTAATCAAATGGTTGTAATCGAAAGTAGTGATCCTAGAGTTGAGAGTTGATTTCTCTAGATCCAAGGGCCCAAATTCATTCAAAAAACTATATAAACCCCCCTCCAAACTCCTAGAGCATCATTGTTAGCATCCATAGGGCTCATGCTAGCTTACGGTTTCCTTGAGACGATCACCCTCGGTTCAGCGAGTGAGGATCCAAGGTGAGCTAGTATGAGTATAGAACCTAGTTTCAAATTTAAGTTAGAACTCCAATCTAGGATAGGCTCTTGAAACCAGCATCTCTATCTTGACTCACCCTCGGTGGAGCGTGTGAGTGAGTTAGAGCTGATTTTAATGAGTCTTAGACTTCTTTAGTTAGACGTTACGAGCCTAGACAGACATAGGGTCACTGGAGTGGAACTCACCTTCTTACGTGTGACATTCGGTTGAACTGTCCTGGTTTGAGGGTCGGAACCACCTTTGATCAGTAGAGTGCCTAGCTTGACGTACCACGACGATCTTATACATGTATCTTAATTCCAATCCTTTTAATTCATGTCACTTGTCACTTGTCTCTTGTCTCCTCTCTCAGTCTCTTAAGTATTTTTACATGTCTTCTATTTCTTCTATGTGTGAGAAGGCTCCGTAGTATTGCGTTGAACCAGTGAGGATGTTTCTTTGAGCTTGTGAGTAAACTCTATTATCATAATTCACTTGCATGCATATAAACCATACATACCCATACATATTGATTAGTTTCTGAAAGTGTATAAGAAGCTCCAATATTGGACCATTCTTCCTTTCGAAACTGGTTTATGTGTAAGGATTCCATCTATTCACGTCATGCATACATATCATCCAAAGAAGACTATGCATATGAATTAGAATTAGGAAGTGTTTAAGAAGCTCCTTCAATGGACCATTCTTCCTTCCAAATTTGATTCGTGTGTATGGTTCTCTTTCATTCTTATCATTCATGTTCATAAATCTCACTCCTACTTTCCCATTCCCATAATCATTTCAACATCTCTCTCTTCTCCATACTCAACATTAATTTCACTTTCATGTCCTTAAACCATCCAACATTCATTAGCTTCATACACCCTGTGTGTGCCACGACCGGACCCGATCCACCCGGATTGCGATCACCTCCACAACGTCAGTGGGAGTGATGCCGACAGGAGTGAGGCCATAAGAAGTGAGGCCGTGGGAGTGCTCTTTACATGCCATGACATTAACTCAACTATGAATTTGCATCCAAGCATGCTCTTAATTCTTGGAATGATAGGAAAGTTGTGAGGAACCTTTGCGAGGATTGCTTCGCCCACAAGGCCTTCTGTAAACCTATTTGCTCCACACTTTGGACATATGTGGAGATGCTCATACTCGTTTCGAAAGAGGATGCAATGATTCGGACAAGCATGAATTTTAGTGTAGTCCATTCCAATGGATTGTAAAAGTCTTTTTGCATCTCCACGTGTTGGAGGCATGTCATTGCTATCTAGCAAAATTTGATCTCTAAGAAGCCTGCAATAAGCAATTAAAACGATATTAGTAAATAAAATTATTTTGATATGCAATGAAAGTTTATTTCAAATCCACTTACCTCAACAATTCAGAGATACTACTATATGACCATCCATAATTTGATTGTAGATTGAGCATCATGAGTGACACTATCACAACAATTTCATCCTTCGAATTGACATACAAGAAAATTTACTTGTAGGGTGGTTATCTCTAAACTCTCTCAAACACCTTGGATAAGATTTTCTTTTGTTGACTAATATCTCTCTAGTACCTGCAGGTAGCAAAATTATGAAGATGTAAACTGATCAGACCTCATCACATGAATTCTTGTGTCTATGAATATGGAAAAGAGTGTCTAGATATATATGTGTGTGAAAGTGCATGACTAATTAATTAACATGAGACCATCTACATACCCTACCTCTACATACATGTATTAGGTTTTACCGTAATGTCTACTTAACTCAGCGGCTAGAGTATTGCTTTCATACGGCAAGAGTCATTGGTTCGAATCCAATTTTTTCGATACGGACGTTATGTAACGAGCACTGTGTTATCAATTGCGACTTGGGTTACGCAATGGGGGAAAGAAAACCCCAAATTTTCTAAGACTTTAAGATATGTAACTTTAACCATATTGACGAAGACCCAACAATTGTTCGACGAGAATCAATTGAAATTGAACTAATTAAACGGAATGCTCTCGTTCTTGCATAACATTCCTTATATACATAGATATATATATATATATATATATATATATATATATATATATATATATATATATATATATATATATATATATATATATATATATATATATATATATATATATATACACACACACACATATATATATAGGCGAAAATGCTTAAGCCTCCAGATGGGTAAAATTAAATTTGGATATGAACCGAGCACTTGTTGCCAGAACTGGAGCTGACAACTGCTTTTTATTTTTCACATTTGAGATTAAATATAAAAACGAAAAACCCCATGAAAGAAACATCAGTGGTTCATATAAATTTCCTAGCGGCAAATGTTGAGTTTGAAAAAAACTATTTGAGTGATTGTGTGTATGGTACCCATTTGTGTTTGCTACCATATATATGTGTGTATACATAGGAGAGCATTTACACGAGTATGTATGACTGGTTGTGGTCATCCTATGAGGAACCTTATGAGTATGTTGATAGATGTACTTCTAAGTGTATATGTGGGGGTATGGGGTTAAACCTATGTGGGTATCTATATATATGAGTACTTAAGTAAGTGTGTTTGTGCTATATGAATGTGTTTGAGGGTTTGAGTATGTATATGTATGTATAGGTGTGTATGTGTGTGAACATCTACATATATGTGATGTGTGTGAACCTTTTAGTTAATAAATATTAAAACAAATATGTATTTGGTTAATCTATCTTATATTATGATTTAATTATCTATCCTAATATATGTGAATATTAAAGTATTTAATTACATTATACTTTAGTGTAAGCTTAAATTAAAGAATATTAACGAATTATAAAAATAAATAAGAACAAATGAAATAAAACAAAAAGACAAAAATGTGTGATTAAAGTGTGGTGTGTGTGAGTGTGTGTTAAAGTGTGGTGTGTGTGATTTTTGTCATTAAGTGTGTGATGTGTGTGAGTGTGTGTTAAAGTGTGGTGTGTGTGAGTTGTGTGATTAAAGTGTGTGATTAAAGTGCGGTATGTGTTAGTGTGTGTTAAAGTGTGGTGTGTGTGAGTTGTGTGATTAAAGTGTGGTGTGTGAGAGTGTGTGTTAAAGTGTGGTGTGTATGAAAAATTATGTTGTGTGGTAAGTGAATATGTATGCATGTTTGTGTGACTCTATATATGTGTGTATTGTGTCTTATTTCCTAATGTCTTTTTTGACAGCTATTCATCTCCTCCACTTCCACCTACTAATTCTTCTTCTCCTTTCCCTTTCGCTATTGTGGACGCAACCTAGAGAGAGATAGAGAGAGAGTACTCCCCCTCCTCTCAACGGCAAATATGGCCTGATGCAGAGTGCAAATGAGAGAGAGAGAGAGAAGCTACTCCCTCCCTCCTCCCAACAGCAAGCATGGCATAGTGCACGAAGGGGAGAGAGAGAGAGACAGATAGAGAGAGAGAGAGGCTCTCACACCTGATCGCATAGCTGAAGAATTTAGCACAAGCCGATAGAGAGAGAGAGACAGATAGACAGAGAGAGAAAGAGAGAGAGAGAGAGAGAAAGAAAGAAAGAGAGAGAGAGAGAGAGAGCAACAGCGACATATGTTGGTGCACACAGCTGAGAGAGAGAGAGAGAGAGAGAGAGAGAGAGAGAGAGAGAGCAACATCGATATATGTTGGTGCATATGGTTGAGAGAGAGAGAAAGCGAGAGAGGGAGAGAGAGAGAGAGAGAGAGAGAGAGAGAGAGAGAATGTGAGTGAGAATGCATGAGTACATGGATGTATGCATGTATGTAAAGCATATGCGAAAAGGCATGTATGATAGAGTGCATGCATATGTGTGCATGAGTGAAAGTGAGAGCATGCATGTGCATGTATGTAAGATGCATATTAGTGATATGAGTATGAGAATATATCTGCATACATATATAAGGAGATGTGAGAGTGAATAAATGCATACATATGATAGTGTGTATGCATGCAAATGAATGAACATGTATGTGCATGAGTGAAAATGTGAGAGTATGTGTGTGTTAGCATGCATATGAGTGTGTGTTAGCATGCATATGAGAATCAGTTAGCATGCATGTAAGAATGTGTTAGTTTGCATGTGTGCATGAGTGCGTGTATGACAATGCATGTATGCATAATGTGATGTGCATGTGCATGTATGAGGTAGATGCATGTGTGTATGAGAATGCATGTATGCATAATGTGATTTGCATGTGCATGCGTGCGGTAGATGCATGTGTGTATGAGAATGCATGTATGCATAATGTGATGTGCATGTGCATGTATGAGGTAGATGCATGTATGCATAATGTGATGTGCATGTGCATGTATGTTGTAGATGCATGTGTATGAGAATGCATGTATGCATAATGTGATGTTCATGTGCATGTATGAGATAGATGCATGTGTGTATGAGAATGCAGGTATGCATAATGTGATGTGCATGTGCATGTATGAGGTAGATGCATGTGTGGATGAGAATGCATGTATGCATAATGTGATGTGCATGTATAACGTAGATGCATGTGTGTATAAGAATGCATGTATGCAGAATGTGATGTGCATGTATGTATGATGTTAGATGCATGTGCATATATGTGAGTGTGTATGCATATGAGAGTGTGCATGAGCATGAATATAGGTAATATATGCATGTATGCATGAGAATGAATGAGGATGCATGTGCATGTACGAATTAGAAGCATGAATGAATGATTTGAATGTAAGAATGCATGTTTGCTGGTTGTTGAGGGTTGTTCATTAAGGAATTGAGCACCCTCAGGGGAAGAGGGGCATTCAAGATAGAGGAGCCTCGACACTTGTTCCCCCCCTCCAACAACAAAAAAGAAGATCATCATTGCATGATCACTCCTAGTTTTGTACATAGGATTTATTTATAAATTTTTTTTGTAAAGAATAACAAATATCACTGTGCACATTAAAGCTTCTGCATCGAACAACTTAAGGTAAAGAGTTTTCAAGTTCTTTCACTTTAGTACAAACACATATTAAGTTCATACCACTTGCACTTTTTGGTTTTTAGCATAAAATCACATAAAAGGATTATTATCACTTGCGTAAAAGCATTAAAAGATTTTTTTTCTTTGCATATTTACATCAAGACTACGTGGTGTTAGTTTAACTAGATTCAACTGTAAGTAATGGAAATAGAGCAACATACAAACATGGAAACTATAAATCAAAGTGAAAGTAGTGAATCTTACACAAATGAATTGCAAGAGCAAATTCCAAAGGGTGTTACTTATGATGAAGCATATGTGAATGCATTGATTGATGAAAAATTAAAAAAATGGGAAGAAAAAATTATCAAAATAGAAAGTAAGGTAAACAAAGCTATATATGTATGATACCATAAATACTATGTCAAAAACTCAAGTAAGAGTTATGTCGACTTTACATGATACCATAAATACAATGATGTAAACTCTACAAGTATTAAGAGTTGGCCTTAGAACCTACAAAGAAGAAATGAATGCTTCAAAAATATGAATTTTTGTCCAAACAAATACAAGAATTAGAACTAGCTAAATGTAAGCATGAAAAGAGAGAGAGCCAAAGTTTGTCTATGGATCCTTCATCTGAAACACATTCTAATGATTTTAGAAAGTCTAACCCTAGACATTCATTAAGAACATGCAATAGGATTCAAACACGACCTTTGCAGTGTTTTTTGGTGTGACCAATATGGTCATACATTTTGGACATGTAGGGCATATGAAGATGCAAGAAGATGAAAACTAGTGATTGAAAATGAGAGATGAAATTGTAATTATCAAGATTTATTACGTTTACAATTAAATCTAAGAAGGGGTGGAATGAAGGGATTCATAAAACAGACTCAAACTAAACCAAATCCACCAAATCCATACGAAGAAAGCCAAAAATTATCGAAACCTAATATACATGTGAACATCAAAACAAATGATCGAATAAGTGAAAGGACATTTAAACAAGAATATGAACTAATAGAAGAAATCAAAAGCAGTAAAGCAAAGGAGGAAAATCAAAATTTTGAAGCAATTATGGAAGAACATTTGGATATAAAGCAAAGTGAATTTGATCATGAAATACAAGTAGAAGCAAGGAAACTTGAAACTTTCCAGGTTTCATTTGATCCAATGCTTCTTACCAATGAGATTTTTTTTTATCAAGAAAAAGTTAGAGAATTACAAACCCAAATTAACAAACATGACAACAAGCAAATTAAACAATAAGAGATCAAACAAAGTGTTGGAGTTAGACGTCTCCGGAAGCAAACGAATAGCACAAGGAGGAAGAAGAAGCTTGGAGCACCAACACACAATACTGAATGTATTACTAGAGAATGTACAAAGATAAGTAGCCCATTAGGGCAATAGGCGTATATACAAGCCGGGGGAAAAAACCTCCTAAAGAGGGAAAAAAGTGCCTCGATGGTCCTAGTGTGTTCACACACATCACTACCTAAATATATCAACAAATCCCCCCTAGGAGTGATGTGGTGAACAAGGAGCTGGAACTCATGTATAAGGAAGTGCCAAGCTGTGTGGAAATCACTCCACAGAAGGAAGTAAGCCCAAAGCTTTGCGGAAAGCTTCAAACTTCTCCCTAGGCAGAGCCTTCGTGAAAAGTTCTGCTATGTTCTCCTGCGTGGGCACATATGCCAAGCTGATCTCCCCAGCAGAGAACCTCTCCCTGACATAGTGATAATGCACCTCAAGATGCTTAGTGCGAGCATGGAACATAGGATTCCTCGCAACTGCCAATGTGCTCTGACTGTCAGTGAAGATGGTGGTGGCAAAAGACTGGCCAACACCCAAATCAGCCATAAGGCGTCTAAGCCACACACACTCAACAGTCCCTTTGAAAGCTGCCCTATACTCAGCCTCACAATTGGAAGTGGCCACAATAGGCTGCTTCTTGCTCAACCAAGATATACATGAGCTACCAAGCATGAAGCAAAAACCACTGGTGGACACACGAGTGTCATAGCAACCAGCCCAATCTGAGTCAGAAAGAGCATGCAAATTTGGCGGTAGTGATCCCCCCTTGGGATAAAACAACCCAAGTATCCGAGTACCACTCAAGTAGCGAAAGATGCGCTTAACCGCCTTCCAATGCGTGACTCCTGGCCAATGCATAAACCTGCTCATCTGTGAGACAGGAAACTGAAAATCTGGCCGAGTAATGGATATGTAAATCAAGCATCCAACACCCTGCTGATAGAGAACAGCATCAAATGCATCTTTAGCATCATGAAGACTCAATCGTAAACCTGTCTCCATAGGAGTGGCAATAGGCTTACAGTCTTCAAGGCCAAAACGCTGCAATAATGTGTCAATATATTTCGTTTGACACAAAGCCATTCCACCATCAACTTGCATAAAATGAATGCCCAAATAGTGATGCCAATGCCCCAAATCAGACATCTCAAATGAGGCATGCAAATCAGCCTTGAAATCAGCAATATGCTTCTCAATAGGACCAGTGAGTAGCATGTCATCAACATAGACAACAATGATCAAAAGCACATCATTAGCACACTTAACATATAAGGTGCTTTCAGTTGGATTGTTCTCAAAACCATGTGCAACCAGATATGCATGTATCTTCTCATACCAAGCACGTGGTGCTTGCTTTAAACCATATAATGCCTTCTTTAACCTGCACACCTGGTTTTCATGCCCTTTCTGCACAAAGCCACGGGGCTGGAAAACATACACTTCTTCATGCAAGTCACCATTCAGAAATGTTGTTTTAATGTCCAACTGATGTACATTCCAACCATGATGGGCTGCAAGTGCACAAATGCTCCGAACAGTAGTCATACGGCATGTAGGTGCAAAGGTCTCATCAAAATCAATGCCTCTTTCCTATGCATAACCCTTTGCAACAAGCCTAGCCTTGTACCTGTCAACTGTACCATCAGGTTTACGCTTCAGCTTGTATACCCACTTAGTGCTAATGGCCTTCTTGCCAGGAGGCAAGTCACATAAAGAACATGTACCATTCTTCATTATAGCATCATATTCAGATTGCATAGCAGCCATCCAATTTTCTGAATTCTGTGCTTCATCAAAAGAAACAGGCTCATTCTCATCATAGAGACTAGACGCAGCCATAGCATAGCAATCTGATGCAAAGGAGGCACTATAAGAGCCTGAACAAGTACGATATGACAAAGGTGCGTCTAATTTGCTATCATGCAAAGTCTGCACTAGACATTTTGGCATAGTTTTTGCCTGCTCAATATCAGCTCTCTCATCAACAAGTGCATCGTGTAAATCTGCATCAGAAATAGAATGATCTGCATCATCATATGAAATCTGCAAAGGTTGAGAATTTGCCTCATTAGGACTAGCACTAGACTGTCCACCTGTAAAAAGAGGCATCAAAGTATCATACATGTCTTTGGAGCTAACAGATGTCTCCTTAGTACATGAAAGCAATGGCTGAATAGCATCTTCCACAAAGACAACATCACGGCTAACGAGAATGCGTTTAGTCTGTGGACGATATAGACGATAGCCTTTACTTTCAGAACTGTACCCAACAAAAATACATTTTACTGCCTTATCATCCAATTTTCTGTGATGTTGTTCAGGCACTAATGCATATGCCAAACAACCAAAAACATGCAGATGAGCAACAGATGGCTTGCGGTCATGCCAAGCCTCATATGGAGTGATAGACTGTAGTGCTTTAGTGGGACACCTGTTAAGTACATATGTTTCACACATGATAGCCTCAAGCCAGAAACTATGTGGTAAAGCCTGACTCTTGACCATACACCTCGCCATCTCCATGAGCGACCTGTTCTTCCGTTCAGCAACTCCATTCTGTTGAGGTGTATACGGCACTGTACAGTGGTGTTTTATCCCACGTTCAGCCAGAAATGCATTAAAATCAGAAGACATATATTCCCCCCCTCGATCAGAACAGAGGGTGCCCATTTTACATGCTGACAGATTTTCAGCCAAAAGCAAAAACTGTTTAAAGCACATGAACACTTCGGACTTTGCTTTGAGTGGATATACCCATGCATGCCTGGAAAATCATCAATGAAATTCACGAAGTAAAGGTAATTTCCAAAAGAGGGTGTTTGCATAGGACCACAGACATCACTATGTACAAGCTGCAATTTCTGCATAGCCCAAACTGAACCATCTTTTGGAAAGGAGGAACGCTGCATTTTGCCCAAAATACAGCCTTCACATACATGTTTTCCAAGTGCCTCAAGCTTGGGCAAAGAAGACACCATATCAGATTTCTACAGGCGTAGCAAACTAGCAAAATTCAGATGACCAAAGCGTGCATGCCAAAGCTTTGCATCTAACATAGCCTGAGAATCATGAACTGCACATGCCGAATCATTCACAGATCTTTCACAGTCTATGAGCTTATATAGCCCACGACATAAAATGCCAGAAGTAATAATGACATCCCCATTTGATAGATCATGAACTGTACACCTGTCATCAACAAATTTCACAACCAAGCCAATCTTGGCTAATGTAGAAACTGATAACAGATTTTTCTTGATCCTTGGCACAAATAAAGCATCTAACAAGGTGAAAGAACTACCATCAGCACTAGTCAGAATGATCTTACCAACTCCCATAACAGGATAAGAGGAGTTGTTAGCACATGTGATAGTATTCCATGTAGGGGCAAGCTCGAGTGAAGAGAAGAAACTGCGCTGCGAGGTAATATGTTTGGTTTCCCCACTGTCAAAGTACCAAACATCTGAGTCCACTGGAGACATGCACTACTCATGAGAAGATGGGTCAAAACTGCAAACAGTAGTAAACGCCCATTCTTCTTCCTGCACAAGATTAGCAGACTCTGTTTTTGGTGTAGAGGCTTCGGCAACAACCATTCCAGCCTCCTTTTTCTTTGCCTCTTTTACAGCCAGTTTTGGACAGTTCTTTATGATATGATCATTCCCTTTACAGTACTTGCAAAACAATTTCTGCTTTTCTGATTTCTTCTCATCTTTATCCTAGTTCTTCGAATGTGCAGCATTTGAAGATTTCTACTTACTAGTAGAAGAGCTCCATTTTCCTTTGCCCTTCTGACTAGCCAGGAAAGCTTGATCTGCAACACGCATAATGGATCTGTTCTACCTGGACTGATCTTCCTGCAACAGAACAGAGACTAACTCCTCAAATGATAAGGCATTCGGATTGCCTTTCATCATCAACCGAAGAGTAGAAGCAAAACTCTGATATGAATCAGGAAGACCATTCAGAACGGTCTGCACAAGTGAGCTATCTGGTATAACCTCATCAACAGAAATCAACTGTTCCTTCAAATCTTTGATCTTCGTTAGGGAACTGTCCATAGAATCACCTTCATTCATGTGCTCACTCTCCAACTATTTTCGGAGGTAAGCAACACGAGCCTCATTCCTAGCTTGGTACAATGTGGTAAGTGTATCCCAAGCATCCCTAGCTGTTCTGCAAGAGTGAATATGAGGAATAATGGCACGTTTGACAGACAAAGCTATCAATGCATGTGCCTGGGCATCTCTGCCATCCCAACGAATCTGCTCTGTGGTAGGTGCAACAAAAAGAGCAGCACGAACAAGAATCTATGGAATATCATCTTCGACACCATCTTCATCAGCTTCAGCACCTGTATTTGCAGTACCTGTCGTTACAGGTGTAACAGGATGTCTTTCAACACCTTGCACAATGTTCCACAATCCTTTTGCAACCAATACATGTCGCATCATATAAGCCCATAATGGGTAGTTGGTACCATCCAACTTATCCTCAATAGCCAACATACGGAATACATCACTGCTTTCAGCCATGGCTGGTGACTAAAATACCTTGATGCAGAAAATTGACTATATCTCAAAAAGTTGAACGGAACTGCCCAGATGAGTTCTGCTAAACCTGTAGCAGACTTCGAGACGCTTATACTCGCGAACAGAAATAGGTATATACCTTTGGCACAAAAAGACTAAATAGCCTGCATAAGCGCTGTGATAGTGCGTTCGGAGGCCGAAACGAGCTCAGATCGCGATTTTGGCACCACACAACGAAGTTGTTTTGATCTCAAAAACACCCTGAGTATGCTCACCAAAATTTGTACGATTCTGAGACTAAAAACGGAGGAGTGTCGACGGTGCCCTAGATGAAGCGACGACCTGCTCTGATACCAATTGTTGGAGTTAGACGTCTACGGAAGCATGTGAACAGCACAAGGAGGAAGAAGAAGCTTGGAGCACCAACACACAATACTGAATGTATTACTAGAGAATGTACAAAGATAAGTAGCCCATTAGGACAATAGGTGTATTTACAAGCCGGGGGAAAAAAACCTCCTAAAGAGGGAAAAAAGTGCCCCGACGGTCCTAGTGTGTTCACACACATCGCTACCTAAGTATATCAACACAAAGTACTATGAATAGAAATTATGAAAAACAAACAAATGAAACGGAGAAACAACTTTTTGATGATATTATTAAACAAATGGAGAACAATATGAACATAAATTCAAAAAAATCAAAACCTTTAAAATTGAACAAGAAAACTAAGAATTTACCATTGCAAAAAATAGAAGAAATGATTAAAACACCAACTTGAAGATGAAGCAAATTATTACAAATACATAAAATTTAATTATTAGACTATGAAATAAATTAAGAGTTATTTTTTCTTTTGTCCTTTGAATATGAAACATTTTGATAAACAGAAAAGAAAGTTTTCTTTTTACAAAATACTTACTATGATATTTTACAAAGCTATTTTACAGATGAGAAAGATGAAAAAGAATACAAAACACAAAGTTTAAAGCTAGGTAAAAGGATTAAGTTATTCAAAAGAAGGTCAAGCAACGATTATGAGTTAGATGAAGACTTCTTGGAGGATGATGGTGAAGATGAAGCATGATGTTAATCAGGTGAAACAATTCTAATTTTTCTTTCTTTTTAATATAAATTGTCTTTTTCATTCATTTTATAGTTAGGAATTTACATGTCTCTCGTATAACAAGACAACTGTTAAAATTATGTAAATAAAGAATTAGAAATCAAAGTAGGGATGTGTCTGTAAGTCAAAGGTAAGAGTTAGGAAACTTATAATTGTTATGAGGATAGGAGACGGATAAACTTGACTTGCGGCTCTTAGTAGAAGTAGATCTATTTTATACAAGTAAGCTTCCTAAATTTCTGAAACATTTAGCTAATGAGATCCTAGTTCTGACTATAGCATGCCTCTAGTACCTCACCTCTCAATAGGGGTTAAGCCTTTCCCCTTCAACAAAAAATTTGTGAAGAAAAACAGAAAAGATAAGTAAATAAAGTAGTACATTAATGGTTGTTGCAACATGATAAAAAGAAAAATGAGAAGAAGAAAAAAAAGAAAAAGAAAAACAAAGAAAAAGATAAAGAAAATTTTATCATGATTCAGTTGTGGTCTCGAAACCACTCCTGAAATGTATTTATGGGTTATATGAGATGGAGGGCTGCTATAGAAGAATTAGTTAGATGTATCTTGTGATAGATGGCTAAGAGATAAACGATGAAACACTTATATAAAATAATCTTACTTTGAACAGGTTTAATGGAATAGTATGTAACATGACTATCTGAATGACTGTTATGGGATTTTCTAAACCTTGTCTTTAAACTTCATGCATTGAACAAAATGGTTTCCAATTCCACATTGAATAATTTTAAAGATTTTCTTTGTTATCAAAATCTTTACTTGCATTTAGAAGCATTTTTTATCATATTAATCAAAGTCAATTAATCAATTTCTCTAAAAGAATTTGATGTTGCTTCCCATGATCTATAGGTTGGCCGATCAGGATGATGTGCAGGTTTGATGGGGGCAGATCTGATTTCATCCTTTGAATCGACATACATGAAAATTAAAATTTTTTTACTTCTAGGGTGGTTATCTGTTACCACTATCTTGCTCACACGCACATAGAGGTTACAAATGCGTGTATGCATATGCATGTGTCTGCATATGTGTGTGTATGTATATGCATATGTGTGTATGCATATGCATGTGTATGCATATGTGTGTGTATGTATATGTATGTGTGTATATAATATGTATGTGAGTGTGTGTGTACAGGTGTGACTGTGTATGTATATATGTGAGTGTGTGTGTGTATATGTATGTGAGTGTGTATGTATATGTGTGTGTATGTATATGCATGTGTGTATGTAATATGTATGTGAGTGTATGTATATGTGTGTATGCATGCATGCATATGCATGAATATGTGTATGTGAGTATGTAATATGTATGTGTGTGTACGTATGTGTGTAAGTGTATGCATGCATATGTTTGTGTATTTATATATGTATGTATGCATATGTTTGTGTATGTATATATGTGAGTGTGTGTATATGTATGTGAGTGCGTATGTATATGTGTGTATACATGCATGCATATGCATGAATATGTGTATGTGAGCATGTAATGTATATGTGAGTATCTAATATGCATGTGTGTATGTAATATATGCATGTGTGTATGTAATATTGTATGTGTATGTATGTGTGTGAATGTATGTATGCATATGTTTGTATATGTATATGTGTATGTATGCATATGTTTGTGTATGTATACGTGTATGTATGTGTGTGAATGTATGTATGCATATGTATGTGTATGCATGTGTGTATATGTGTGTGTATGTATGCATCTGTGTATATGTGTGGATGTACGCATGTGCATATGTGTGTGTGTATGTATGCATGTGTGTATGTGTGTGTGTGCGTATGTATGCATGTGTGTTTGTTTGTGTGTATCTATCCCTATCTCTCTCTATTGTTCTCTCTCTTATCTCTCTCTTTCATCTCTCTCTCTTTGATCTCTCTCTCTCTCTCTCTCTCTCTCTCTCTCTAGATCTCTCTCTCTCTTTCTCATTTTCTCTCTCTTTCATCTCTCTCTCTCTCTCTCTCTCTCTCTCTCTCTCTCTCTCTCTCTCTCTCTCTCTCTCTCTCTCTCTCAATAGAGAAGAAAACAATCATTTATAGGTATGTCCCTCTTTTGGACCGCTGTCATCAAAGCCTAATGAACATCATCTCTCGGCTCAGCCTAGCACCAATTATCTAGATCCATTATAAAGAAGTGACATCCCTATGCCAAATATACATCAAAGATACAGGATGCCTCAAGTTGCACCTCCAATGTAGCCCATTACTCAAGAGAACCCTATACCTCTAGTTCAGCCCTATATTAGAGAAATACTAAGCCTTATGATAGAAGAGGGCAGGGGATTTGAAAGGATTGGAGAAAGAAGGTGTGTCTGGTCTGATGTCCAAGAACACTATTCTTATGTGTGTGAGGAGCTGAAGCAGGCAAAAGAGCATCACTTACTAATAGATATAGACAAAAATGTTTGTGACTTCAAGACTCCTCTTCCTCTACTTGTAAACAAGAGGAAGGAATGATGAAACTTAATGAAAAATTATCAAACACAAGTGCTAGTACATCATCAACATAGTTAGAGCCATTGGAGATAGGAAATGAAGAAGAGATTAGGCCACAGCCTCAAAAGAACTACTCAACTGAAACTCTAGTGAGAGCCAGAGATGCGATCATGCGAAAGACTGCTTGGAAGTCTCTTGTAGATCATTTTTTTGTCTACCGGCATATTTCTAATCTTGAGGATAAAAGAAGAAGAGATGGGATGTAGGATGAATTAAGCCAGAAAGAAGAGTGATTAGGAGGCAAAGTTAAGATGATGAAAAAAAAAAGCTAAAGATACTGAGAAGAAAGTCCACTTCAAGGAGCCTACTAATTCTAAAGAAGAGGCAAAAAGAAAAGAATTTAGAGAGGGAAAGAGACCATTCAAGGATAACCAAACTCAAAAAAAGCCAATTAAAGACCAAGAAACAAAAGAAGTAGTAGAAAAGAATCAAGAAAATACTCAGAAGATAGATAATATTGAAAAAAGTGATATGAAAAAGAAAAAGAAATCTCCAAAGGCTATACTAATTTCAAAACTTGAGAAGAAGAATGATGGCAAGGAGATTTTGAATGCCATTTTACTAAAGAGTAAGGTAACTATGTCTTTGTAACATGTTAATTGCAAAACTTGAGTTCAAAGATAGTTTCACTAAACTGATTAAGAGAAAGAGATTTCCATTACCTAAAGTTATAGAGATGGGAGAAGCATCCGAGGGCATTGAAGTAATGAATGAAATTGTTGTGACTTGTTTGATAATGAAGATGATGAGGTTGCAATATGTCAAGCGAATAGAAATTCACTTGGACCAATCATACATGACGATTAGAAAAGAGAATCCGAGAGTGATGATAATAGAAACTTATGGGCAACACGGATGCCAAAATAAAAAGTGGAATTGGGAAACAAAAAAGATTCATATTTAGCTTTGGCCTTGATTGACTCTAGGTGAGAGATAAATGTGATATCAAAGAAGTTGTATGACAAATTTAGATGGCTAATAAATAAGGAACATGGCTGGAGGATGAGAGCCATAGATAATGCTCTGGAGTTTTGTCTAGGAGCTTGTGCTTTTGTCTGTGTGATTATTGGGGGTGAGTTTTTGAGGAATTCCACTTCTTTGTCTATGGTAAGTGTTCATATGAGACTATCCTTGGGAAAATTTATAGCTAGAATGTGAATGGAAATGAATGCTATGGATGATAGATTTGCTTGTGCAAGAATCTGATCGAGATCTGATATACAGTCCTTGCAATTCATGACAATCTGCCCATATCATGCAAGGAATAGGAAGAATCTAAGGAAGCATCCCATAAACTCTAATGATCCTAAGTGTGATGATTGTGCATCGGTGAGAGATTATTGGGCATATTTTGATCAAAATTTCTACTAGATCCACTGTTGAGTGAGACAATGGTGGAAAATTGTATGATGTCTCTATAGACTTTGTACTTAGTTTTCAAAGTTTATTTGTATATTCTTATGCATTCAAGTTATGCTATTTGCAAAAAGAAAACATTTCAAACAAATTTAGAGAAACCTATGAAAAACATAACAAAAACTTAGGATTAATATTGTCTGATGAAAAGATTGAGAACATAATTGAGTTTGAAAGTAGTTTGACTGTTCTAGAAGAAATTGAGCAAGCACTCCAAAGAAATGAAAGATCTAAAATCATTGTGCTTAGTTCTATTCAAGAGTATGCTTTAATTGTTGAATTTTTACAAGAACATGAGGTGAATGTAAATACCAATTATATGACTATTGATAAGAAAATCAAACTCATAGCTCAACCATTACCCAGAGATAGTTATGCAAAATATTTAAGAGTGTCTGATGACCCTATATTGAGAAGGCAAGAGCTGATAGGGCATCACTTTACCAATGAGACTATTAAGTAGATAAAATTTGGAGAGAAACATTTCTAGCACAAAAGGAAAGAGAAAAATTCATAGAAATTATCAAGGGACACGAGCAAGCATTTTCTCTTTTACCACATGAGATAAGTTGTGCAGATCATCTCTAGAGCACCACATATTCCATGGAATATTCAACCTATTCCAATCCCAAAGGCTCATTTACCTCAGTTGATGAGACTATTAAAGGAGAAGATATCCAAGCGAATATTGGAACCATCTTTAGCACCATATTTTGAATAGGTGGTTCATGGTGCCAAAGAAGAATGGGAAACTTTGTTTCATCTAGGATTTGCAACTTGGGAACAAAGTCACGATTAGAAATGTAGGGATTAGGACCTATAGTAGATTATTTTTGTCAACCATTTGTTGGGCATTCCATCTACCCAATGGGTGATCTGTATTCAGGTCTATATAGTCTCAATTAGCTATTGAGATCAGAGACATCACTATGATGAAGACTCCACTGGGCATTGTATGCATGTGTACTTTGTTGTAGAGAGCTACAAATTCTCTAGCTCACATGATGAATTCTATGAAATTGGTCCTACATGACTTTATACCTTCAGTGACTATACCTTTTATTGATGATATTCTGATAAAGGGTTGTGAGGAAAGAGCGAAACATGAGACTTTAGATGCTTTTGATTGTAGGAAATTTGTTAACAACCATATCTCTAATTGTGAGAAAATTTTTGAGAGATTCCAAGAGTTAGGGCTAAGGTTTTATTTGGAGAAATGTGTTTTTGGAGTTGAGAAGGTTCTCATTGTAGGACATCTATGAGGACATTATGGCCGCAAGCCATACCACAGAAATTTGCGGCCATTAGCAGAATTCTTGAGGTGTGTCATAATGTTAGTGAAGTAAGGAGATTCTTAGGAACCTGTCCCTTCTATGTGATCTAGATTCCTCACTTTACTCATGTTACAAACCCTTTATATGATCTCTTGAGAAAGAAAAATAAATTTATTTGGACAAGAAAATAGTCAAGAGCCATGCATAAATTGAATCAATTGCTAATTGAAGCCCCAAATGTGAAGTGTGTTGGTTATTCAAGTGAGAAGCCTATTATTTTTACTATTGATATCAGTCCTATTGGTATAAGTTGGGTAATAGTTCAAGATGATAATGAGGGATAGAGATATGCAATTTGCTTTAGTGCGAAGATATTACATGACACTCAGAGAAAGTATCCACAAATTAAGAGAGAATTATGGGGATTGGTGACTGCATCGAAATCTAATAACAAATATTTCATTGGAGCTAATGTTGTAGTAAAGATTGACTGTCTTCCTTTGATAGGTATGATTGCTATTTGTTCTTCTCCGGATATTTTTGATGCTTACGTGGATCTCATATGTAAAGTTTATCAATCTAGCTTTTTTCCACATAGTTGGAAAGTTAAATACAGTTGTTGATATGCTTTCAAGAGAAACGTTTGATGATGATTCTGATGATGATAAGATAGAAAGAGATATAAATATGATAAGATATGACCCACTAGTTTATCTTTGAGTGATTCTGCGAGAATGAATATGATGGAGATTGGAAAGACATAGGAAGCTATATGAGTTCACTTAAACCTTCCTTCGGATGGTCCACGAATAATTTTAGATCTATCAAGAAAAAGTCTTACAACTTCTTCCTCAAGGATAGATTTATTTGGGGACATGCTAAACGTAAGGTGAAGAATCCACATTGAGTACTAACTAATAGAAGTCTTCATAGCAAGATTATGAGAGAAATGCATGCACCTTATGGGCAAGTCACAAAGTATTTTATGCGACATATGAAAAGATTAGGGAAGCCTAGTGGTGGCCAACCATATATGTGAGTGTGCGAGACTTTGTGAGTACTTATGCCATATGTCAAGTTCATTCCTCAGTTAGGCATAGGGACCCATGTATGTGTACGTGTATGTGTATGTGTATGTGTATGTGTATGTGTATGTGTATGTGTATGTGTATGTGTATGTGTATGTGTATGTGTATGTGTATGTGTATGTGTATGTGCATTTGTATGTGTATGTGTATGTGTACGTGTATGTATATGTGTATGTGTATGTGTATGTGTATGTGTATGTGTATGTGTATGTGTATGTGTATGTGTATGTGTATGTGTATGTGTATGTGTATGTGTATGTGTATGTGTATGTGTATGTGTATGTGTATGTGTATGTGTATGTGTATGTGTATGTGTATGTGTATG
>CM035416.1:20707811-20730311 GCA_020310875.1 Ceratopteris richardii | reverse complement strand
AATTTGTTTGATAATGCCGCATCTCTTGCTGTCTTCATGTCTGTTACTTGTTTCTGCATCTCGTTGATTCTGTCTTTCTAGTTGCGTACCTGATTATCTAATCTTCCGAACTGTTGGTTCTGGAACTCTATGGTTTGGTAGTAAGCATCCCGTTCTCTGCGGGCATTTGCTAAATCCTTCTCATATTTAGATTCTCTGTTTAGTTGGTGTTTTAGCATGTTGTTGGCATCGTCTAAGGATTCTTTTGTTCTTTGTAGCTCTTCTAGTGCCTGCTTTGCTTCTCTCTGCTGCTCTTGATATTTCTGTATTGTGTCCTGCAACTTGACTCTTGTTTCTTCCAGTAGGTTTCCTAGTGCTATTCTTGTATCTTCGGTATCTTTGAGTGTTTGTTTTAACTGTATTATTTCCGCGTCGGCAGCTATCAGCATTTCTTCTTTTGCAGCCATTGCCTTATCTCTCTGGCTTGAGCTCTCTTCTTGTACTTGGAGTGTAGCCTGTAGCTGCTTGATCTGCTCTTGTAGTGCATGATTTTTTGCTCTTGCTGCTTGTAATTCTTCCTGAAGAGGGGTGATATCCGCCTCCATTATTTCCAATTTCCTTTGGAATTCTTCTCGGGCACTGTCTGTGGCATGCTTCAGGTGTTGCGGCAGTTGTTGGGATAGATTAATTAAAAGGTGACCCATATTTTCTAGTTCCGAAAAAATTGGAATGGGGTAGGATGGCAGGGGAGGACGAGGTTGTGACGAGGTTCCGGCGAGGAGTTGTTGTGAGTTTGGAGGTGAATAGTTTAGGGAGGATGTAGAGGCTTCTGAAGTTCCGGTGTGGTGACTGGGCTTGATGGGGCTGCGGTGTGGTTCCGGTTGGGAGATGGGGTTAGCAGGCGGGGTTTTGGGGAGGGCAGAGTCAGTAGTTGTTATCTTGTTTATTTGTTCCGTTTCTTCATTGTGTGCTTCTGTGGATTCTACTGCCTTCAGTAGCTTGTCTAGTGCATCTTGATTAGATTGCTGCTCATTTTCCTGTTGCTCTGATTCTTTTTCGGTCGATATTATTTCCGTCTCTGCTTGATCTTGTTGTTCTTGTTGTTCTGCCGATGATTCATTGTGTACTGAAGTTGCTGTATCATGGAAGGTTTCTTTTCATTCTTCTCTTCGTCTTTATCGTTATCTTTCTCCTTTCCGGCTGAGCCTTGTGCTTCACTTTCTGAGGAGCTAATTCTGATGCATTTCCGGCGGAACAATTGGTTGAGTTCTTCTTCATCTTCTTCTTCCTCATCTTCTAGTAGTTGAACTGACTCTTCGTGCCGTAAGACTGGTCCTCGTGGTGGTGGTTGAGCGGCGAGTATGGTTGGGAAGAGGAAAGAAAGGATGTGGGGAAGTCTGGATCGAGGGGTGGTTCTTTTGTTGACTTGTTTCACTATGGCGACGCACTCCTTATGGATTCGGTGAAAGAAAAATGAGGCGAAATTAACAGGTTCTTGTGCGGCAAGGTCGATGGCGGAATAGAATGGGCGAGAGCTACCGTATGTGCATTTTTGGAGGTTAAGGATCGCAACTAAGAACTGCAATGCAGTTTTTTCAGGTTCGAGGCGGCAGAGAATGGCGTATTCATTTGATGAAAATCGGGGAAAAGGTTCTACCATTCATGCTACGGGGATGCTTGGGCCATTTTCGCGGCCTTGTGGGGTGAGACGGAAGGCTTCGGCGAAGGCCTGGAAGGTTATGACGGTTCTAGATGGTAAGGAGGGGAAGAGCCATTGTCGTTCGATGATGGGAGATTGGGCGATGGCTAGGATAACTTGTGCGAAGAAGGGATGGGCTTCCACTGAGTGCCAAGGCAGCTCAGCGAAGTTAGCCAACCCTCCGATACGCAGGTATTCTCCTACCTCGGTAGGGATACCATCACAGAAGGTTGTGTAGTTCGCCAACGCTTCCATTGTGAACACGAATACACAGGACACAGCACACGAATACACAGAAGACAGAACACACAATTACAATCACAAGAACACAATAGCGTTTTTCGGCGCAACCGAAGAGCTTAAGTACAGACATTAGAGTGGGGGGGGGGGTAGGAAGTGATGGTTATCATTGTGCGGTGCTGGAATGATATTGCTTATAATTTGGCATGCATACTTGAGTAATTGGTAAGGAGGGCGGCTTATGACAAAACATGGCTATTAAAAAAGAAGAGAAAGAACAGAATGAAAAGCAAAAAACAAAAGCTAAAAAATGCGGTCCACCGCCAAATGATTTAATGCGGACTAGTAGCGCTTCGATACGGCCGCAGCTTCGATCCGTTGATTACTTTTGGAAGTGGATTTCCGGTCAACGTAGTCAACCGAAAAGTTGCTGGACCGATTTGCTCTGCGATCTTGTAAGGGCCGAACCACCGTAATTTGAATTTGCCTGCGGATCTATTTGACTTTGCATTATAGAAAAGTACAAGCTGTCCTACCAAAAACAATGGAGTTTTCAGGTTTGGATCGTGCATCCTTGCCTGTCTTAGTTGAACTTCGTGCATAGTTAAGAAACTGAGCCATCGATGCTCATCTAACTCTCTGAGAGTGTCCATCCGAAATGACAGTGAGTCTTCCGGTAGTAATTTCTGGGTAATGGCTACTCGTAAACTGGGCATAACTATCTCCATTGGTGCTATTGCTTCTAGGCCATAAGCTAATTTGAAAGGTGTCAATCCTGTTGTTACCTTGTAGGTAGTCCGGTATGCCCATAATACTGCAGGTAGCAGTTGATCCCATCTTTCCGGTGATTCCATGATCAATTTTCGAAGGATATTCAGCAGAGATTTGTTTGTACTTTCGGCCAATCCATTGGCACGAGGATAATAAGGAGAACTAAATTTATGTGTAACCTGGAACGACTGTGTAAGTGCCTTCATTAAATTGTTTACAGAATGAGTGCCTTGATCTGAGACAATTTCTAGTGGTAAGCCAAAATGTGGAAAGACATCGGTTAGCAGGCACTTTGCTATCGTAACTGCTGTACCAGACCGTAAAGCCCAAGCTTCTGCCCATCTGGTTGCATAGTCTGTACAGGTCAGTATGTAACGGTTGTTACTGAAGACTGCTGGTGGTGTAATTGGACCGATAAAATCTAGTCCCCACTTCTGGAAAGGTTCTATTGGTAAGATGGGTTGCAAAGGAAAAAAATGACGTTGCAAAGGCTGACCCGATCTTTGACAAGTATCACATTGTTTGACAAACTGTAATATATCTCTGTACATTGTTGGCCACCAGAGACCACTCTGCAGAATTTTTCGGTGAGTTAGATCTGCAGCAAAGTGGCCACCGGAAGGAATCGAGTGAGCCAAAGTGATAACTGAGTTAACTTCATGTGGTGGAATACATCAAAGTAGGATTGCAGTGTGATCTACATAATGATAGTTCTCCAGCAATTAACCGAAATCGGCGGCTAAAAACTGCAATTTTCCTGCATACTGCTCTAGAAGTCTGAGATGGAAGGCAACCATCAGTGAGAAAGGTCAAGATCTGATCATAATATGAAAATGGGATATGTGGGTCTGCGGATTCTTCATTAATTGGTTCTGATACATAAATCGCGGGTGTCGTGTCATCTATGCCCACCGGAGCTTCACCGGAATCTAAGCGGGATAAAAAATCTGCTAAGGCGTGTGAACTGCCTGGCCGGTGAATGACTTCGTAGTCGAATTCCTGCAAGAGTAAAACCCATCGCGCTAATCGACCACCTAGATGTTGTTGCCGAACTAAATAGACAAGTGCAGCGTGGTCTACATGAAATGTGAATTTACGGCCTAGCAAGTAATGTCTAAATTTCTTGACCGAATATACTAGCCCTAGACATTCTCTTTCTGTTACAGAGTAATTTTTCTCAGCAGGTGCTAATCTTCGACTTGCATAATACACTGGTCTGAACCATTTATCAATTTGTTGCATCAATACACTTCCTATTGCTATATCTGAAGCATCAACAAATACATGAAATGGGTGATCCCAGTCCGGTGGTTGTAAGATAGGAACTTGTGTTAATAAATGCTTTAAACGATCAAATGCTATCTGGCATTCCTGGGTCCATTCAAATTGTCGAGGTGTTTTGTTGATTAGCTTGTTTAGTGGTATAGCCAGATGAGCAAGCCACCGTAAGTGCCTTCCATGCCACCGTAAGTGCCTTCCATGCCACCGTACTTGGCCCATAAAGCGCATAACTTCTTTTGGAGAAGTTGGCACCGGAGCTTCTAATACTGCCGAAATTTTATCTGGATCTACTTGGATACCTTGTGCAGATACAATGTGGCCAAGTAATTTGCCACATGAGACCGCAAACACAGATTTGTTTGGGTTAAGACAGAGTCTATACTCTCTGCACTTTTGAAAACAGCATCGTAGATGAAGCAAATGTGCCATCATCTTACCAAAAATCGAGAAGTCATCGAGATATACTTGCATAAATGAAGTGAGATAAGGAGAGAAAATCTCCTGCATACATCGCTGAAATGTGCTTGGTGCATTTCTCAATCCGAACCACATTACGGTGCAGGCAAAGACACCCTAGTTGGTAATGAATGCAGTTTTTGGTATATCCTCTTCGGCCATTCTAACCTGATTGTAACCGCTGTATCCGTCTAAGAATGAATACATTTCGTGACCTGCTACCTTATCAAGCATGGTATCCAGAAAGGGGATCGGGAAAGGATCCGGTACTGTTGCTGCGTTTAATTTTCGGTAGTCTACACAGATTCGCAGTTGCTTATTTTTATTTGGCACGATCACAATTGGTGAAATCCATTCAGCATGTTTTACTGGTACGATGAATCCGACTTTTAATAATCTATCAAGTTCAACTTTTACCTGTGATGCATAATTGGGATTCATCCGGTAGCTGGGCTGTTTGTTCGGTTTAGCTTCAGGCTTCAACATGACTCTATGCTGATAGATGTGCGGATATAATCCTTTCATATCTTTGTAATCCCATGCAAAGACGTCTGAGAATTCGCGAAGTAGTCGAATCAAATCCGCTTTGATCAATTCCGGTAAATTATGCTTTATCTTTACAGAACGTGGATGATCTTCATCTCCTAGATTGTACGTGGTCAGCTGATCTTCGGGGACATAAAACTGTTGAGGTCTCTCTGTATCATCTATTGACTTGAAAAGTGGCTGTAATTCATCGTCATGGATAGAGACGGTATCTTCCTTCTTAGCTTCTTCGGTGATGGGTACTATTGTACAGATTGAAGTGTTCCAGTTATCTACAATGGACTGTAGATCAACAGTTCCTAGTGAAATTAAGTCAGCGTTATTCTTCAGAAATTCCTCTTCTTCATCATCTGATAGTCCATCTAGCATATGGACTGGTTCAGCAAAATATGGTCTAGCGTGAAGCTCGCAAGGTTGTATAGCATCTAATTTTACCACATATCTACGATTTTCATCTTTAAACGTAAGCTCTTGTGCAGACCAATCCTGTACTACCTTCGCATGCTTCAGCCAAGGACGGCCGAAAAGAAGGTGATAATCCACAGTGGATTCCGGTAGATCTAGTATTACAAAGGTCATTTTAAAGGTCGTACCTTGTAAAGTGATCGGTACATTTTGTACAAGCCCCAAGGGGCGGACTCTTGATTGATCTGCCATTCTAACAAAAAATTGAACTGGTTCGATTTCGGTCCATCCTAATCTTTTGCATAAGGCCGTCGTTGCAATGTTAACACTAGAGCCTCCATCAATCAATACTTGCGTAATCTTATGATTCTTATACCATACTGTAATCAAGGGGACTGAATGATCGATAGTAGAATCAGGTTCCGGTTGAACTGCTGCTGTCGCCGGAATACAAGAAGTCACTGGACTGAGCTGCTGTTGGAACTGTTGTCGAATTCCCGGTACTAATGCCAGTAATTGGCCCAGAGGCAGAGTGATAGATGCCTTAGATAAGATTTCCCAGGCCTGTTGAGATTGATTGATAGACTCTACTAATGTTGAAGTTGATGCCTCTGCTGATGCGGAGGTGTCTACGGTTGGTAATGTATCTACTGCTGATGATGTTCCTACTGCTGACTCCCTTTGTTGCGTTTCTTCCTTCGTTAACGAGGGTTGGGTTACCGGAATAGGCTCTGGAAAGACTGGTGGTTCTGCTGTGGTCCATCGACTAGCTTTGTTGTACATTCTGTGTTGTTCATGTATCCCTGGTTCAAATATTTCTGCTGCCGGTTGTAGTTGTTTACCGGAACAGGTCTGGATTGCAGCAGCATGTATCTCCACCGGTGTGATTTTTACCATGTTGGCCATTGGATTTTGACGTTCCTTCTTCCTTTGATCATACTCAGCTGCATCCTTGCAAAATCTCCTAATATGTCCAAATTCACCACAAAAATGGCAGCGTGGTGGTGGTAAATTGGGATTTTCTGGTGGTGGTCCGTTTTGCCAGCGGTTTGGATTATAATTGTTATTCCTCTGTCCTCGGTAATTTCGATATCCTTGCTGCTGGTTGTTTCTCATTTGTGGAGGCACATAGTAATTTGCTGGTTGTCCTTGTTCTTGGATAATTGCATTGACAGTTGTTGTTCCTTGTTGTAGCTCAAGCGTAAGCACCACCTCCTTTACTTGTCAATCCGCGGAGACGTGAGGACCGGTATGAAGACCACGAGCAAGTGAAGGCACAAGTGCATGAGTGAAAGCACACAAACATGCACACACATACACACACACGCGCACAAAGTAAGATCAAAGAGAGGAACAATGGAAAGCTTAGATTGCAAAAGAGTTCTCTTACAAAAGTTCTATTCTCTCACAAGCTAACCTCAAAAATGAGCTCTCTAGCTCTTTTTATAGTTTTTTGACTAGTTTTGGCCCTGTCCAGACCTAGTGTCCGGCCTAGTTAAAAATTAGGTTCCAGGGCTTATTTGAGGGCTCAAACGAAGTCTAAAAATTATGAAAATTGGTACGATGGTACTTCTAATACTCCTCAAGCTCGAGGACTCCTCGGCTTGAACAAAATGGAGTTACTAAAAATAGATAATGGTATTTACAATGGTTTCTAGTGATGAAAATCACTATTTTTGTAGGGGATTCTTCTGAAAATTTGACATACACTTCTTGGAGCTCCCTACTTGCTCTCTCTTCTTCTATGTCCACTTCTTTGATGTGCTTCCATGCTTTGTCCTTGACCTTGAGCTTCAACACTCCCCCCCCTCTCGAGTCTGTCGTCCCTGACAGACCCTTGTTGTAGTGATTGTTCCAAGTAGTGCCTTGAGAGGGAGTGTCCCTTCTGTATGAACACAAGTCGTCCGACGTTCTTCATCTATCACTGTGAGTCTTTGTAGGTTGTAGTCTCTTGGTATGTGCTTCTGCCTTGTATTCCAGCATGACTGTGTCGTTGTGAGTCTCCGTTGATGTTTTCTAGATCTTCCAAAGTTGATCTTCATAGTAGTCAAGCCAAGTACTCATAACCCATATTGAGTGATGGGTAAGTGTGTTCGTGCATGGGTTGAAAAAAATATGTGCCTTGTGCACGGCCTTGTAATGTAGCCCTACGCATGCTTACTTGGAAAATGCATTGGAAGAAGTATGGTGCAAAAATTGCGGGTCTGGAGCTAAGTGCTCAAGGGTATGTTGACGAAGAGGTTTCCTAAACTATCATGGTCATGGTGTTTCCAGAGTAAAGATACTTACCATGGCGAAGGTTGATGGATGTTTGCCTCTTCGTGTTGTACACTCGGCCTTTGGGATGGAACCTTGTTGATGAATGTCCATGTTGATTGTCCACTGATGAGATCTTTTGAGTGGTGGATCCCCTCTCCTCTTTTCAAAGCAACATTTGTCACTAACAATGTGCATTTCTGAGCTTGGGCTCATGCACGTTCACTTCCCTATATTGACACTCAGAGGAATATTGGACACGTGCCGGTTTCTAAGAGATTACCATGCTGATTGACATAGACCATTCACCAGTGCTACTGTTCCATACTGGTTCAGGAAATACTGAGAATTGAATTGCTTTATATTTCTTGGCAAGCAACATCGGGTAACTACACCAAGCTGTGTTTCACATATACTCTTTAGCTCACCATATGCAGGAGTCTTCTCCTCCAGAACTACCTTTTGCAGATATCTCCTTGGATGCTCTGGTACATGAAGTAGTTAAGCATCACGCAAGTTGCGGACCTTCAAGCTCTTCATGGTAAGAGAAAATCATAGCTGTAGATGCCATGTTCATGCCAAATGCTTGTCCTCTACCAGATAAGGCAGCAATAATCTCACTGCTGGCTGAGACACACTGGGAACAAGCTCTCTCCCACTTCTCTCTCTTTTTTTTTTTTTTTTTTTTTTTTTTTTTTTTTTTTCTTGAGAGGAACAGGATATCACAAAACAAGAACACAAAAGTTAGTATCAATAGAAATGTTCGACATATGTCACTGTGCTCTTGTGCATGGGATTCTCAAGTGTGTCTATGCACGGCCGTGTAATGTGGCCCTATATTAATGCATACTTTGGAAATGCATGACCTGAATGGTGCAAAAGACAGGGTTGTGCGAGGAGCACATGGTTGTTGCTCGTTCGAGGCTTTCGATGTTATTTGTGGAGGTTGATGCCGGCCTTAGTGGAGGTATCCATTGAGTCTCGAACTGATGTAATCCTCCTTATTGGAGTCCATTTTAGAACATCATTTGGCACTGTAGAGGTCACTGCAGGCGTCTTTCTCTTTGGATGCTTTCTGAACTGTGGTATCCAGTGTGGTTGATGCTTTGGTTCGGTGGAGGCTACTTGCACTTTTGGCTTCCAAACCCATATCCTTTTTGCATGTCTTCCTACTAATGTTGAAGAGCTGATTTGATCTTCCTTTGGTCTCTGTACGTGGCTCTTACCCTTTTCTCTTTTTGGCCTCTTTGTTGAAACCTTTTGCATGTGGGAGAACAAAGGTTGTTGTGGGTGTAGGATCTTCTTAGGTACCCACATCTGTAATTGCCCTTGTTGAGCTGCAGCTAACTTCTTAGGCACCCAAACTTGTTGGATATCTTGTGACGGAGCTTGTCTGAGCTGCTTCCTTCGTCTTCTGGCTTGGTTAGTGTGCATGGATGGGATTGGTGGGGGTAAGGCTGGTGGTTGCTCTCCTTTGCGTACCCAGATCTGCTTCATGCCCGGAACCGCTTTTTTACCGAATGGTGTCTTTCTATTTGATGTAGCAGTTGTCGTGAACGGTGGTGTTTGCTTGTGTGGTGGGCTCACTACTGTGGCTACTTGAGTCTTTGGAGAAGAAGAAAGATCCACCCGCCTTCGAACCTGGTCTTCCACGACTGACTCCTTCTGCATCATAGAGCTTTTGACACATACAACATCTTCTTTCATATGATTAGTCTTGGAAGAACTAAGAGAGTGTGTGGTGCCATGATCTAGGAGCATGCAGTTCTCTAATTCTAATGTAATGCATTGTTCATGTACCCAAACTTGAAGAATTTGACTTCTTAGGTTTAAGTTAACTGCATGGTCATAGATCCAATCTTGACCCAAGACAAGTGGTTCTGTAAGGTTCTCATCTTGACATACTAGCGCTTTGACTTTCATTGGAACATCTTGAAGGTAGATGGGAAGTTCCACCT
This sequence comes from Ceratopteris richardii, assembly GCA_020310875.1. Lineage (NCBI taxonomy): Eukaryota > Viridiplantae > Streptophyta > Polypodiopsida > Polypodiales > Pteridaceae > Ceratopteris > Ceratopteris richardii. Next base: position 20,720,720 of record CM035416.1, on the reverse strand, counting down.
CGCCCAAACAAGGGGTTTCCACACCTCCCAATCCTATGAGATAAGCTTCTATGGGATTGATGTTCAACCCCAAGTCTTGGCAGTAGGAAAGTTTAACTGCACTACTTGCTGCACCTGAGTCAATCAATGCTTTCACCGTCCTTGCACCCTTCCCTTGTCCTATCTCTATGGTCACAAAGGGTCTTCGGTCAATGACCTGAGAAGTCGCAATGCCTGACTTTTGACACATATCCATGTGGTATTTTGGGGCTTTTGAGTTGACATCTAGGCCTAATCGCCTTAACTTATTTTGCCTAATACGCTCTCTGGCCTCTTCCTGTGCTTCTTCTCTCACTCTTAACTCTTCTTCTTTTCGCTTCTTCGCAGTGTTGAGTCTCATTAGCATATCCTCAGTAAGAGGTTCTTGATATAGCTTGACTCTACAACCACTAATATAGTTTGGCAAGATATCTCCTTCTAGAGTGGCCAACTGAACTGCACCACTAGTGGAAATTCTATTAATGATCATGGGTCCATAACCTCTTTTTTCCAACTTACGGGCATGTTGTTTTAGTGTGTATACCAACACTAGATCTCCCTCTTTCAATCCCTTATCCTTGATGTGTGCATCAAAGTATGCCTTTTGCCTCTTCTTTGCAGCGTAGATGCCTGCTGCCGCTCGTAGCCTCGTTTCACCCAAGCATTCGAGATCAAAGATCCTAGAGGACAATTCATGCCCATTCCACTCATACGCTTGTGCTACTTTTAAGGCAGGGATTAAGAAATCTAATGGTAGCACAGCGTTCTGTCCGAAGACCATCTGAAATGGGGTGGCGTTGAGTACCGTTTTGTAGGCAACTCGATAAGCCCAAACAGCATGATGAAGTTGTTTGTCCCAATCAGAGCGTTTATTATTTACCAATTTTGTCAATACGTTACAGAGGATCTTATTGGTACTCTCGGCTTGTCCGTTGGCTTGTGGATGATAGGGGGCGGATTTCTTATGTATCACCAAGAATTCTTGGAGAAGATTTTCAATGACTTCATTCAAGAAGTGTGTGCCTCTATCACTCACCAACTCTATTGGTAGTCCATATCTCGTGAACACATTCTCGAATAAGAACTTAGCCGTAGTCTGAGCATCATTCTTTGTTGTGGCTTTGACTTCTACCCACTTTGTAAGGTAATCTGTGGCTACAATGATGTATTCTGCATGGGAGTTTCTAGCTGGGGGGTTAATAGGACCTATGAAGTCTATGCCCCACTTCGAAAATGCACGTCCTCCCATCATTGGCCTCAAGGGCATCTCGTCTTTTCTCACTGGATATTGTGCACGTTGGCATGTGTCACATTTCTTCACATAGGTATGTGCATCCATATGAAGAGTGGGCCACCAAAGTCCTGAGAATAGAATGGTTTTAATCACTCGGTCAGGGCCAAAATGTCCACCTGCAACACCACTGTGTGCAGTCTCCAAGACCCTTAAATAGTCTGATTCATGAACGCACAGTCTTAAGTAACCATCTTTACCTCTTCGGTATAGGTTTTCTCCTACTAAGGCATAGCCTTGAGCCTCTTGCTCCATATTTCGTCTTCTTGCTAGACTGGCCTCTTTGGGTAATCTTCCCGATCTCATAAACTCTACCAATGGAGTACTCCAATCTGGAATTAATGATACTTGATAAAGGGTCGCATGCTCCACTGGTGGTTTCTCTCTACACATTGGACAATTCTTGATCCACTCATGTATTTCTTTGTCCATGCTAGGCCAATACACTCCTAAACGTTTCAAATTCTGCAATGTTCGTTGTTTAGAATAGTGATTTCCTAGCAATCCCTCATGAGCTTGCTGCAACCAACTACTATGTTCATCATCCTCGACACAACAAGCTAATACACCCTCAGTATCTTGTTTGTACATGCTTCCTGCCAATATGTGATATTTTTGTGATTTTACAATTTCTTCTTGTGATGTTTTCACATTCTTATTTGCAGGGCCGAAGGTTAGAACTGGTACCAACTTATTTGCCCATTTAGGAACAACTTCCAAATTGAACAGATAAGCATCAGGTAGTTCATCAGACACTCCTTGTGGTGACTCTCCTGAAGTAATGCGAGAAAGGTGATCTGCCCGAAGGTGGGTTCTACCTTTCCTGACAACAACTTCAAAGTCATACTCCATTAGTAAGAGGAACCATCTTACTAAGCGTCCAGTATTGCAAGGTTTATTGACCAAATATAACAAAGCTTGATGATCAGTGAAGAACTTGAACTTGTTGGCCAATAAATAGTGTCTAAACTTCTTTACAGCATATACCATGCCTAACCCTTCTCGCTCGGTTGTGGTATAATTTCTTTCGGCTGGGTTTAGTTGTCTACTAGCATATGCTATGGGCAAATCTAAATTCCCTTCACCTGTGGGTTGTGCCAGCACACATCCTATGGCATGATTGGATGCATCCACATGGACATGGAATGGTTTATTCCAATCAGGAGTGGTCAGTATTGGTGCTGTGCACAAACGTTTCTTCAGTTCATTGAAAGAATTCTCGCATTCGTCGTTCCACTCAAAATTAGACAACAAGGCATAAAGGGGTCTAGCTATGATCGCGTACATGTGGATAAACCTACGGTAATATCCACAATGGCCCATAAAGGCTTGTACCTCTTTAACATTCCTTGGCCTTGGCAGCTCCGCTATGGCTCGTACCTTATCTTCATCCGTTGAGATTCCATTCTTAGAAACAATATGACCGAGGATTTTACCTTGACGCACCATGAACACACACTTTTCTGGGTTCAGACACACTCGATATTCTCTACACTTGTTGAAGATTTGTCTGAGTTCAGGGATGTGAACCCTTCTTTCTTGGGAATGAGCACATAAATCATCCACATACACTTCTAAGCTCTTTCGCAAGAACTCTTTGAAGACATGACACATGAGCCTTTGGAATGTTGCAGGTGCATTGGTGAGCCCAAATGGCATCACCCGAAATGCAAAGATTCCCCACTCTGTAGCAAAAGCTGTTTTGTGTTGATCTTCTGGGGCAATGGCTACTTGATTGTAACCTGAAAATCCATCAAGGAAGCTATAAACTTCCTTGCCTGCAACACGCTCCAATAGGTGTTCTGTGATTGGAAGTGGATAACTATCTCTAATCGTAGCGGCATTAACTTTTTTAAGGTTAATACACACTCGCAACTTCCCGTTCTTCTTGGGTACCACAACAATGGGGGACACCCATTCGGTATGCTCAATCTCATAGATGAATCCAGCCTCAATCAACCTATCAATTTCGTCTTTGATTTTGGCTGCATAGGTATCATTATATGTGTAGGGCTTCTGTTTGGTGGGCTTAGCATCAGCAGTCATGGGGATAGTATGAGAGCAAATTCTTGGATCTACCCCTTTCAAGTCTCTATAGTGCCATGCAAACACATCCCTATATTCCCTTAATAGAGCTATGAGCTCCATTTCTTCTCTTGCACTTAGGTCATCTCCTATATATGTGCATCTCTCTTCGTTCTCTTCAATGGTCACTACAATCTTCTTGGTCTTTTCTTTATTATCATATGATTCTCCTATGATGGCCTCTCTCTTAGGCATTCGTACCAAAATTTTGCGGTCGTCAACTTCATATTTCTTGAAGTTTTCTGGTACTTCAAACAATGATTCCTCCTTTTCTTGTTTCACTGCTTTTCTTTTCTTTTTCTTTTGACTACTCTCACTTCCATCCTTTGAGTTTACTGTTTTAATACTTGTGAGAGGTTCTTCTTCTTTCTGGGTGAACACTCCTATATCTTCTAAATAGTGCTGCTCTGAGTTAAAGCAACTATCCATCACAATAGACTCTAGATCGTCGTCATTCTCTTCCTCTTCTATGACATCACTAGGGTCACATTCTTCTAGCAAGGGTTGACACATGAACACTGAGATATCATAACCCTCCTCATCACAATGAGGTGTCCACTGTTCCTCATTGACAGCAATGTCCATGGTGGCTAAGATTTCTGGCCAGCCATGAGGCTCAAACTCCTCATCTGGAAAGATCATCGGTGTGTAGGCTGGGTCTCTAACTGGTCTATCTCCTAACGAAGTTCCTTCTTCTCTTGCCTTTAAACGTTTTTCCTCTTCCTTTGCAACCTTGCACATCCACAAATGAGTATCTTCATGCAGCCATGATGGATCAGGTGAACTTTCAGAATGCACAGAGATGGAATCTTCTTTTGCTTTGTGGATAGAATTCCACTGTAGGGGTGGTACATCTCTGAAGGTGTAATCCTTCAAATTGACCTTAGTGGTGACCCCTAAGTGTTGTAAGTACAAGGAGTTAGTTCCCCAATCCTGTACTATTTGCAATTGTCGTAGGAAGGGTCTTCCTAGGATCATCTCAAAGACATTATTTTTCTCAAAGTCACATATAGCAAATGTGTGCTCAAACTCTACACCACAAGTGGTTAGAGTGATCCCTTCTAGCAATCCTAGAGGTCTTTCAAAATGACCATCAGCCATTTGAAGCTTCATTCTAGTTGGTCTTAATGTGGGCTTGCCCCATTGCTTCCACAAGGAGGTGGTCGCAATAGCAACACCAGCACCTGAATCTATGATTGCTTTGGTTGTGTAACCTTGGTAGGTGATTGGAAGATAAGTATTACCTTCTTCACCCTCACACATGTCCCCTATTTTGTCTAGAGGTATCTCTGGTACCCTTTGCTTAGAGCCTACTTTTGGCATATTGGACTCAAGTTCTGGGACCTGATCCTTCACATGATTCCATAACTCAGGTTTTGCTTTGAGCAACTCTTCTACAGTGAGATGACACTGAACCTTAGTGTTCTTCACGACATCCGTGTTCCTTGGAACCACTGAGTCTTCATTTCTTACTAGTATTGTGGGAGCTCTAATCTGGAGTGATTCAGATTCCCATGGGCCTGGAAATTGAGGCAGTTCTTCTAAGGTATTAGATTCAAAATCTAATCTTTCGTCTTCTTGTTCTACTTCATCTTCGTAAATAGATGGAATGTCTTGGGGAAATTGATCATGAAGATCATCAATCTCAGGAATAGGAGGGGAATTACCCTTCTCCTTGGCCCATTTCTCCTCTTGTATTTCCCGCAAGAATTCTTGAGAGTACTGTTGAATAGAAGGAGGTATTCCAGCATCCGTGGAATTAGGAACATAAGCTCCCCTGGGTGGTGAGCTTCCTCTTTCAATAACTGGTTGAGCCTGGGGAGGTAAAGAAACTTGTGGTTTGTTTACCAACTGCTCTAATCGTCCTAGTAAGCCCTGGAAATGCAAATCCGATTTGATAGAGTTTGTCTGATTGAACTTTTGACTAGTCTCAAGTATGGCTTGAGCTTGTTCTACCATTTTCATGCACATTTTCATCCGTTCAATCTCTAAATCTGCTCTAGGGTAACTCTTGTCTAGGTTTGCCGCTGTAGGCCCTTCTTGAAGTCGAGCCTGGTAGGCCTTGAACATCATGTCCAAGCCTTCTGGGGTTGGATCTGCAAGAACAGACCCTGGTTGCGGTCTATTTACAATGGGTGGTGGGGTGGGATGAGGTGGAGTGGATGGAGTTTCGGCATGCGAGGGGCTTTGAGATGCAATGTCTTCTATTTTTGTTTTCGCTTCTTTTAAGCTTTCTTCTAGTTTCGATAACTTTTTATTCCACTTGCGATTGGCCTTCTCTCTGGTATCCTTCCATGTTCTTGTTTTCCTCTTACTAGGCTCTCCCGATTCACTCGACTCTGATTGTTCTACTGGTTTATCCTGTTTTAAGGCTTGTGCTCTAGTGACAGCTTGTATAGGAGCCACGTTGCTACTACTTGAACTTGGATCTGCCACTAAGCCTACCACATTAATGGGTGTAATCTTGGGTGCACTAGAGGGGTTTCTTGGACAATCTCTGGGGAGATGGTCTTTGCCACAATCAGGACAAAAAGCCTGTATTGTGATAGCCTGTCCTTGACTCGGAGATGGTGGGTGGGGACAGTCACGAATGAAATGGTCACCATGACATCTGAAACAAGATCCTCTAGGGGCTTGTGGTCTCATTTGTCTCAACTGGGGCCTAGGGTTAGGATTTGTGTACATGACATTGGAGTATTCTGGCTCCCAATTTTGCTCCATAGGCGGTGCCTCATATTGATACGAGTAAATCTCGCTATGTTCAGGTGACTCTGTGTAATAAGCATGTGGACTACCTTCATGGGAGTAGTCTGAACTATGAGCATGAGAGTCATTATCTGGTATCAATGGGGTTAGTGGCACCAAAGCTCTATTTGGATTTTCCTCTCCCACAGCATACTTGACTGGAATCACGTTGGCTGGAGCTGGTGGTTGGTTTACCAAGACAGGTTGTGGCCTATATGGTACCTGATATTGCTGTTGTGGTCTGTAATATGGCTGTTGGTATTGATTCTGATACCTACCTTGTGGGTAAGGTTGCTGATAATTTTGTCTAACAGCCTGCCTATTGTAGGGACAATCTTGAGCCGTGTGGTTTGTGTATTTTCTCTCAATAGTGCAATATGGAGCATTCCTTTCTCTAATGTTTTGGTTTTGCATTGGGCATACGTTAGCCATGTGGTCACCTCCGCAAGTATAGCACCGATTCAATGAAGTGACTCTCTGTGTTTGTTTATTTTGGACTCCCAGCTTCTTGGCAACTTGCTCAGCTATCTCTTCTATTTCTGTGGAGGTCTTTGAAGTATGACTAGTAGAACTATCCGAATCTTTGTAGAGTTTGGACAATCCTAACTCCTCACCCAAGTTATCTTCTATGTCTATGCAGGTCCGCACACACTCTTCTATGGATCTAGGATCTTTCAAGTATACATAGGATCTTAACTTTGTGCTCAATAAGCCATCTAAAAACAAAGCCACTTGTTTGGCTGGTGTGGGTAGCTCTGGAGCAGGGCATCTTTCTAGGTACTGTCTGAACCTTCTACCTGCTAGTCGCACTGTTTCTTGGGGTGTCTGCTTGAAACTATGGATCAGGGACGATGTGTTATGCCTGATACCACTCTTGGAAAATTCTACAATGAATTCGTCTAGCAGTTGACCTATATCGCGATAGCTGCTTCTACTCAATGGTTGAAACCAAGCTAAGGCCGTGCCTTTAAGGGTCAAACCAAATGCCTCGTACTGGGTGAACCAGTCCTCAATTTGTTCGGCTCTCAGCACTTGTTTGTACTCGGCCACATGATCATAAGGATCCCCTGTCCCATCGAAATAGTTCTTCATTGCCTTGATCACGTGACTGGGTTTAAGGGTTCTTGGGTACTCCCGGGGTCTAGGCAATGGAAAATCCTGTTCATCTCTTTGTTGCCTATGTGCTTGATGTCTCTCTCTTTCAGGTCTTTCATTTTCAAATCCTGACCTATTCCTGCCCACGGTGTGTGCAAAACTTACCTCAGGTCTCTCTCTAGTTCTTTCTCTCTGGGCTTCATGAGCCTGGGATGATCCTACCCCTTGGAGGCCATGGGAAACATTGGATCTTGGTGGGGGGAAAATCATGTCATTCTTCCATGTATATGCATGTCTATCATGTTCCGTTACCAAGAAAATTTTCTCTGATGTGTTATCCAGGTAGACAACTTTGCCTGGTATCTCAGGATCTTTGAATTCATAGATGATAACTATGCCCAATTGGCTAGGTTGATCTGGCTTGAACCTCCAAAAGGCTTCCTCTGTTTCTCTATTCAAAAATAGTTCTATGCTTTTGTTGTCTTGAGGGATCCAGTCCGGAGTGATCACTCGGGTCAAAACTGACTTACCTCTAGGAGTCTGGGGTCCTTGTCCTACGTTTCCTTGTTCTAGGTCTCCTATCTCATTCTCATGAATGATATTTCCAAACTCATCGGTCCTATCTGGTTGGTTGGTAACCACATACATGGTTCCTTCCTTATCAATGTATGAACCCTCTTCGAACTTGACCACCGGGTGTTCAAGTCCAAAGGATTGATCTGGATTTTTGAGTTGGACCACTGATCGCCTCAGACCATCCTCATAGATGCGAGCACCTAATTGGTTGGTCCGAATATATTCCAACTGTGTCTTATAGGGACCTTCCGGTGTTTGTAGATGGGCAGTCCCTGAGCCACCTGCAGGTTTTCCCATACTAAAAGACATTTCTGAATCACTTGTGTCTGATCTGAGTAAAAGATGACCACTTAGTTGTTGTGCCCAAGACTTGGATGTATGGTTGACACTAGCCTCAGAAGATCTAATGCTTTGTTTATCCTTGCCTAAGTGTCTACCAGATCTCAGGTTCATAAGCTTTAGTCAGGAATCCAAAATTTCCCCTTGGTATGGTTCAAAATTCTTTGGAGTCCCCTTGGTTCCCTAGTCCCACCTGAGGGTCAACTTCAAATTATCCTATCTCAAAATCAACGCATTATTCTTGAAAAAAACAGTTGAGATCGTGTAGGATTTGAAACGAGCTTTCCAACAAGCTATAGAGCTCAAAAAATGGACTTTGGATGAAAAAGTTATGCCAAATCAGGCTCCTAGGGGTCAAAACAGGCAAACAGGACCTTTGGAGAAAATCGCGATTTTGTGAATTTTCTGAAAATCGCGATGCTGTGAAGTCAAAAAAAAATCGCGATGTTGAGCACAAAATCGTGTTTTTGAAAATCGCGATTTTGAGCAGAAAATCGTGATTTGAAAATCGCGATGTTGATCACAAAATCGTGTTTCAGAGAATCGCGATTTTGAGCAGAAAATCGTGATTTGAAAATCGCGATGTTGATCACAAAATCGTGTTTCAGAGAATCGTGATGTTGATCACAAAATCGTGTTTCTGAAAATCGCGATGTTGATCACAAAATCGTGTTTCAGAGAATCGCGATTTTGAGCAGAAAATCGTGATTTTGAAAATCGCGATGTTGATCACAAAATCGTGTTTCTGAAAATCGCGATGTTGATCACAAAATCGTGTTTCTGAAAATCGCGATTTTGACTCAGAGAATCGTGATTCACAAAATCGTGTTTTTGACTGAAAATCGTGTTTTGTTAGAGAATCGTGTTTTTTTTTTTTTTTAAAATAGCGATTTTGAGCAGAAAATCGTGATTTGAAAATCGCGATGTTGAGCACAAAATCGTGTTTTCACAGAATCGTGTTTTTCTCAAGATCGTGTTTATTGCTGAAAATCGTGATTTGTGAAAATCGCGATTTTGAGCACAGAATCGTGTTTTAGAGAATCGTGTTTTTTGGCATGAAATTCGCGATGTTGAGTACAGAATCGTGTTTTTTGAGAATCGCGATTTTGAGCCCAATCACAGAATCGTGTTTTCTCAAAATCGTGTTTTTGACATGAAAATCGCGATTTTGAGCAGAAAGTCGGGTTTTTCACAAAATCGTGTTTTTGCTGAAAATCGTGATTTGTGAAAATCGCGATTTTGAGCAGAGAATCGTGTTTTTTGAGAATCGTGTTTTTTTTTTTTGAGAAAAACACAGAATCGCGATTCTTTTCAGCCAACTTTTAGGCGGGAAAACTGAAAATCGTGTTTTCAAAAAATTTTGAATTTTCACAGAATCGCGATTTTCATCACAGAATCGCGTTTTTTGGCGGGAAATTCAAATTTCTGAGCGCCGGCTATGGCGAGCTCCGTATGAGCAGAAAATCATGAAAAAAACACAGCGCTTGCTCTCCCTTGTTTCTCCTAACTCCTTCCCACACAATAATGCATGAAAAATGATATGAAAATGGTGAAAATGCACTAAAAAACAAGAAATTTCTATGAAGAAGAAGATGGAAGAAGGTGGAGATGATGATGATGATGAAGATGAAGAGGAAAAAACAGAAAATGAACTGAAATGACAGTTTTTTTACCTTCCAACGTCGCAAATCTACGATCTTACCATCACCACGCTCGTCCTCGAAGCTCTCTCCCCGGCAACGGCGCCAAAATTTGGTGTAGCTCAAGCGTAAGCACCACCTCCTTTACTTGTCAATCCGCGGAGACGTGAGGACCGGTATGAAGACCACGAGCAAGTGAAGGCACAAGTGCGTGAGTGAAAGCACACAAACATGCACACACATACACACACACGCGCACAAAGTAAGATCAAAGAGAGGAACAATGGAAAGCTTAGATTGCAAAAGAGTTCTCTTACAAAAGTTCTATTCTCTCACAAGCTAACCTCAAAAATGAGCTCTCTAGCTCTTTTTATAGTTTTTTGACTAGTTTTGGCCCTGTCCAGACCTAGTGTCCGGCCTAGTTAAAAATTAGGTTCCAGGGCTTATTTGAGGGCTCAAACGAAGTCTAAAAATTATGAAAATTGGTACGATGGTACTTCTAATACTCCTCAAGCTCGAGGACTCCTCGGCTTGAACAAAATGGAGTTACTAAAAATAGATAATGGTATTTACAATGGTTTCTAGTGATGAAAATCACTATTTTTGTAGGGGATTCTTCTGAAAATTTGACATACACTTCTTGGAGCTCCCTACTTGCTCTCTCTTCTTCTATGTCCACTTCTTTGATGTGCTTCCATGCTTTGTCCTTGACCTTGAGCTTCAACACTTGTACTCTAGCATTGTATGCGCAGTTTTCGGTGGTGTGTCCGGCAATGTTGCAGATAGCGCAGAATGTTTGATTAAGTGCGCAATTGGCACTGGTATGTCCTGAATTTTTGCATATGTTGCAGTATACCTGTCTAGTCATATCTTCTGCAACATTCTTGTTTGCTTTTAACCATTCTAAATCTTCTGTAAATCCACCAACTTTGTGTTCCAGTTGCAGAGTCATTGCAATGACTGCATCGAGGGACATGGCTCCGACACATCTTATGATCATGATCTGCTTAAGTTGTGGAACTAAGCCATTAATGAACCACTGAGTGATAACGTCATCTGGTAAGTTAGCATGGGCCGGTGGTAACTGCCTTAAGTGTGTTCTGAAGAGAGTAGCATACTCCTGTACAGTTTGATTTGGTTTCTGTCTGTTATTCTGCAGATAATCAAAAATTTCGGCTAGATTCTTTTTTAGCCTGAATCACTACAGAAAAGCATCTCGTACTGCTTCGTAGGTGCCGAAATGATTAATATCATATTCTGTAAGCCATCTAGCTGCTTCATTGACAAGTGTAGATTGGAAGACAATGGCTTTGTAGGCCTGATCCTGTGGATGATTGAGAACTGCATAACTTATCTCGAACGTACGCACATGAGCATCCGGATCATCTCCTGGAAATCCACCAAACTTCGTGTACGTCACTCCCGTTGGAGGTGGCCTGGGTGGACATAACTGTTGTTGTCCGTTCATCGTGAGCGTGTTATACTTTCCTTCTGAACTATCGGAATCTCTATTGTGAGATGACACACTTTCCAGTGTGATTATCTTGTCTAATATGCTTCGATTTCTGTTTCGAACAGCCTTCCTTCCTCCTTGATGTCTAGTGTATGGGAACTTGCTTCCAAACACGGCAGATGGGCTGAGGATTCAGCAGAAAATGCTAAATCGTCACCGAAAAACTGTGATTCTCTTACCGAAATTTCACCAGAATGAACCGAAGTTGTGCCCGAATTCGGCGTTTTTCGCCTTCGCCGATTTCTTTGACTAAAGTGTTTCTAATCGTAGATGAATCTGAATCTTTTTCCAGGAGTGTTAAACTAACTGCGTCTTGGTAGGTTCTGGAATTACTATATCTTTGACAGACTGTGCGGAAATAGTACCGGAATCTACCAGAGGCGTAACAGGTTCCACCGGACTATGACCGGAATCAGTTTTAAGGTTCTTAACTTTCTTGACAACTGGGTCAGTCCTAGTTGTACTTCTACCTCCCAAAGTTGGCTTTAGTACTCTAGACTGATGGTTCTTGGGATACGTTTCACCGGATCGAGTAACCGGCATGTATCATGTTTTGTACTATTCGCGTAGTATTACTAACTAGACAGTCTGCAACAATCTGGTTCTATTGCTACTGCCAATCGAACGATAATCTAATTCTGACAGATGACAGGCAATTTTGATGCCACCTTCCCACAGACGGCGCCAAGTGTTAAATGTTACATAATTACGCTGTGTTAATAACTAGCCGAAATCGTTACCGAACAAATATTAAACATAAAATAATGATTCACCGTAAACTGTATTAAACTTTCTATTACCGAAAGGCATTATCAGATCAAGTGGGTTCTTGGGAGTGGTAGGGGTCTCTTAGACAGAGGCCCTGTACTATTTTCCCAAATCCTTACACACCCGTAAATACTCTATTGCGTCCTAGCTCAGTACTTAGCTTTAACTGACCAGTAACTGTTTCTACGTACTAGGACGCCGAACTTACAGACTAAGCTGCTATGGCAACGGAGCAGTAGTCTGGTTCTGACTCGCAAACTAATAGAGTTACTCAACTTTACTAAACTTATGCAACTCAATACACACTTCTTCAGGACAGACAGGTATACCGGACAGTAGTCAGACAGACGGCCATACAAGAGGGTGTACAGGCTTACCGTATGTAGAACTCAATCAACAGGCATACTAATCACAGTTTAAATCATCACCAAGCTTATCAGTGCTCCAACTCACAGTTCATACTATTACCGATATTAGTTCTTCCCTGTGATCGGAATCAACAGTGAATACAGAACACCACTGTTAACAACCAGATTCACACTCGATACTACAAATTCATTACTCTGCACTACAGTAGGAATAGATGAACAGACTGAACAGAACAATATAGAAATATGACTCAATCTCCCAATGACACCACACAAACTCAAACAGTACTCAAACAACTTCTGAGAAACAGGGTCTCGATCACTCTTTTCCCATTGCTTTAAAAAGATGTTTACAGAATGCGCGTACCAACTTTTCGTGCAAATTTCAAAAATTCCGTTACATCCGGCATACATTTGTCCTACTCCGGCGGCCGTCTAACAGTATGTGTATGTGTATGTGTATGTGTATGT
>CM035416.1:20645311-20705311 GCA_020310875.1 Ceratopteris richardii | reverse complement strand
GTGTATGTGTATGTGTATGTGTATGTGTATGTGTATGTGTATGTGTATGTGTATGTGTATGTGTATGTGTATGTGTATGTGTATGTGTATGTGTATGTTGTATGTGTATGTGTATGTGTATGGTATTGTATGTGTATGTGTATGTGTATGTGTATGTGTATGTGTATGTGTATGTGTATGTGTCTGTGTATGGTATGTATATGTGTATGTGTATGTGTATGTGTATGTGTATGTGTATGTGTATGTGTATGTGTATGTGTATGTGTATGTGTATGTGTATGTGTATGTGTATGTGTATGTGTATGTGTATGTGTATGTGTATGTGTATGTGTATGTGTATGTGTAGTGTATGGTGTATGTGTATGTGTATGTGTATGTGTATGTGTATGTGTATGTGTATGTGTATGTGTATGTGTATGTGTATGTGTATGTGTATGTGTATGTGTATGTGTATGTGTATGTGATGTGTATGTGTATGTGTTATGTGTATGTGTATGTGTATGTGTATGTGTATGTGTATGTGTATGTGTATGTGTATGTGTATGTGTATGTGTATGTGTATGTGTATGTGTATGGTGTATGTGTATGTGTATGTGTATGTGTATGTGTATGTGTATGTGTATGTGTATGTGTATGTGTATGTGTATGTGTATGTGTATGTGTATGTGTATGTGTATGTGTATGTGTATGTGTATGTGTATGTGTATGGTATGTGTATGTGTATGTGTATGTGTATGTGTATGTGTATGTGTATGTGTATGTGTATGTGTATGTGTATGTGTATGTGTATGTGTATGTGTATGTGTATGTGTATGTGTATGTGTATGTGTATGTGTATGTGTATGTGTATGTGTATGTGTATGTGTATGTGTATGTGTATGTGTATGTGTATGTGTATGTGTATGTGTATGTGTATGTGTATGTGTATGTGTATGTGTATGTGTATGTGTATGTGTATGTGTATGTGTATGTGTATGTGTATGTGTATGTGTATGTGTATGTGTATGTGTATGTGTATGTGTATGTGTATGTGTATGTGTATGTGTATGTGTATGTGTATGTGTATGTGTATGTGTATGTGTATGTGTATGTGTATGTGTATGTGTATGTGTATGTGTATGTGTATGTGTATGTGTATGTGTATGTGTATGTGTATGTGTATGTGTATGGGTATGTGTTTGTGTATGTGTATGTATATCTATATCTATATGTGTATGTGTATATGTATGTGTATGTGTATGTGCATGTGCATGTGCATGTGCATGTGCATGTGCATGTGCATGTGCATGTGCATGTGCATGTGCATGTGCATGTGCATGTCTATGTGTATGTGTATGTGTATGTACATTTGTACATGCATGTGCATGTTTACGTGCATGTGCACATGCATGTGTGCGTGCATGTGCATGTGCATGTGTATGTGCATGTGTATGTGTATGTGTGCATGTGCATGTGTATGTGTATGTGTGCATGTGCACATGCATGTGCATGTGCATGTGCACGTGCACGTGCATGAGCATGTGCATGTGCATGTGCAATGTATGTGTATGTGGCTATGTATTGTTGGAGTTAGACGTCTGCGGAGTCACGCGAACAGCACAAGGACGAAGAAGAAGCTTGGAGCACAACACACAATACTGAATGTATTACTAGAGAATGTACAAAGATAAGTAGCCCATTTAGGGCTTTAGGCATATATACAAGCGGAGGGAAAAAAACCTCCTAAAGAGGGAAAAAAGTGCCCCGACAGTCCTAGTGTGTTCACACACATCACTGTCTAAATATATCAACAAATCCCCCCTAAGAGTGATGCGGTGAACAAGGAGCTGGCACTCATGTGTAAGGAAGTTCCAAGCTATGTGGGAATCACTCCACAAAAGGAAGTAAGTCCAAAGCTTTGCGGAAAGCTTCAAACATCTCCCTAGGCAGAGCCTTCGTGAAAAGGTCTGCCAAGCTGATTTCCCTAGCAGAAAACCTCTCCCTGACATAGTGATAATGCACCTCAATGTGCATAGTGCGAGCATACACAAGGTTCCTCACAACTACCAAGGCGCTCTGAGTGTGAGTGAAGATGTTGGTGGCAGAAGTCATACCAACACCCAAATCAGCCATAAGGCGTCTGAGCCACACACACTTTACAATAGCTGTGAAAGTTGCCCTATACTCAGCCTCACAACTCGAAGTGGCCATAGTAGGCTGCTTCTTGCTCAACCAAGATATACATGAGCTACCAAGCATAAAGCAAAAGCCACTAGTGGACACACGAGTGTCATAGCAACCAGCCCAATTAGAGTCAGAAAAAGCATGCAAATCTAGCGGTAGTGATCCCCCCTTAGGATAAAACAACCCAAGTAGCCGAGTACCACTCAAGTAGCGAAAGATGAACTTAAACGCCTACCAATGTTTGACACTTGGTTAATGCATAAACCTGCTCATCTGTGAGACAACAAACTGAATATCTGGCTGAGTAATGCATAAGTAAATCAAGCATCCAACAGCCTGCTGATAGAGAACAGCATCAAATGCATCTCCGGCATCATGAAGACTCAATCCTAAACCTGTCTCCATAAGAGTGGCAATAGGCTTACAGTCTTCAAGGCCAAAACGCTGGAATAATGTGTCAATATATTTCATTTGACACAAGGCCATTCCACCATCAATTTGCATAAACTGAATGCCCAAATAGTGATGCAAATGCCCCAAATCAGACATCTCAAATGAGGCATGCAAATCAGCCTTAAAATCAGCAATATGCTTCTCAATAGGACCAATGAGCAGCATGTCATCAACATAGACAACAATGATCAGAAGCACATCATTAGCACGCTGAACATATAAGGTGCTTTCAGTTGGACTGTTCTCAAAACCATGTGCAATCAGATAGGCATGTATCTTCTCATACCAAGCACGTGGTGCTTGCTTTAAACCATATAATGCCTTCTTTAACTTGCACACCAGGTTTTCATGCCCTTTCTGCACAAAGCCACGGGGCTGAAAAACATACACTTCTTCATGCAAGTCACCATTCAGAAATGCAGTTTTAATGTCCAACTGATGTACATTCTAACCATGATGGGTTGCAAGTGCACAATAGTCATACGGCATGTAGGTGCAAAGGTCTCATCAAAATCAATGCCTCTTTCCTTTGCATAACCCTTTGCAACAAGCCTAGCCTTATACATGTCAACTGTACCATCAGGTTTACGCTTCAGCTTGTATACCCACTCAGTGCCAATGGCCTTCTTGGGAGGAGGCAAGTCACATAAATACCAAGTACCATTCTTCATTATTGCGTCATATTCAGATTGCATAGCAGCCATCCAATTTTTTGAATTTTGTGCTTCATCAAACAAAAAAGGCTCATTCTCATCACATAGACTAGATGCAGCCATAACATAGCAATCTGATGCAAAAGAGGCACTATGAGAGCCTGAACAAGAACGATATGATAGAGCTACATCTATTTTGCTGTCATGCAAGGTCTGCACCAGCCATTTTGGCATAGTTCTTGCCTGCTCAATATCAGCTCTCTCATCAATAAGTGCATCATGTACATCTGCATCAGAAATGGAATTATCTGCATCATCATATGAAACCTGCAAAGGCTGAGAAGTTGCCTCATTAGGACCAACACTAGACTGTCCACCTGTAAAAAGAGGCAGCAAAGTATCATACATGTCTTTGGAGCTAACAAATGTCTCCTTAGTACATGAAAGCAATGGTTGAATAGCATCTTCCACAAAAACAACATCATGGCTAACCAAAATGCGTTTAATCTATGGATGATACAAACGATAGCCTTTACTTTCAGAAATGTACCCAACAAAAATATATTTTATTGCTTTATCATCTAATTTTCTGCGATGTTGTTCATGCACTAATGCATATGCCAAACAACCAAAAACACGCAAATGAGAAACAAATAGCTTGCGATCATGCCAAGCCTCATATGGAGTGATAGGCTGCAGTGCTTTAGTGGGACACCTGTTCAGTACATATGCTGCACACATGACAGCCTCAAGCCAGAAACTATGTGGTAAAGTCTGACTCTTGACCATGCACCTCGCCATCTCCATGAGTGACCTATTCTTTTGTTCAGCAACTCCATTCTATTGAGGTGTATATGGCATCGTACACTGGTGTTTTATCCCACATTCAGCCAGAAATGCATTAAAATTAGAAGACATATATTCCCCCCCCCCTCGATCTGAACGGAGGGTGCCCATTTTACATGCTAATAGATTTTCAGCCAAAAGCAAAAACTATTTGAAGCACATGAACACTTCGGACTTTGCCTTCAATGGATATACCCATGCATGCCTAGATAAATCATCAACAAAAGTCACGAAGTAAAGATAAGTCCCAAAAGAAAGTCTCTCCATAGGACCACAGACATCACTATGTACAAGCTGCAATTCTTTAGTAGCCGAAACTGAACCATCTTTTGGAAAGGACGAACACTGCATTTTGCCCAAAATATAGCCTTCACAAACATGTTTTCCAGGTGCCTCAAGTTTGGGCAAAGAGGACACCATTTCAGATTTCTGTAGGCGTAGCAAACTAGCAAAATTGAGATGACCAAAGCGTGCATGCCAAAGCTTTGCATCTGACATAGCCTGAGAATCATTTACTACACATGCCAAATCATTTATAGATCTTTCATAGTCTATGAGCTTATACAGCCCACGACATAAAATGCCAGAAGCAATAATCACATCGCCATTTGACAGGTCATGAACTGTACACCTGTCATCAACAAATTTCACAACCAAGCCAATCTTGGCTAATGCAGAAACAGATAACAGGTTCTTCTTGATCCCTGGCACAAATAGAGCATCTGACAAAGTGAAAGAACTACCATCAGTAGTAGTCAAAATGATCTTACCAACTCCCATAACTGGATAAGAGGAGTTGTTGGCGCATGTAACAGTATTCCCTGTAGGGGCAGGCTCGAGTGAAGAGAAGAAACTGCGTTGCAAGGTAATATGTTTGGTCACCCCACTGTCAAAATACTGGCAAACATCTGATTCTACTGCAGACATGCATTGATCATGAGAAGATGGGTCAAAACTTTAGACAGTAGTAAACGCCCATTCTTCTTCCTGCACAAGATTAGCAGACTCTGTTTTTGGTGTAGAGGCCTCTGCAACAACCATTCCAGCCTCTTCCTTCTTTGCCTCTTTAACAGCCAGTTTTGGACAGTTCTTTATGATATGATCATTCCCTTTACATTACTTACAAAACAATTCTGCTTTTCTGATTTCTTCTCATCTTTATCTTCCTTCTTCGAATATGCAACATTAGCAGATTTCTACTTACTACTTGAAGACCTCCATTTTCCTTTGCCCTTCTGACTAGCCAAGAAAGCTTGATGTGCAAATCGCATAATGGACCTGTTCTACCTGGACTTATCTTCCTGCAACAGAAAAGAGACTAACTCCTCAAATGATAAGGCATTTGGATTGCCTTTCATCATCAACTAAAGAGTAGAAGCAAAACTCTGATATGAATCAGGAAGACCATTCAGAACGGTCTGCACAAGTGAGCTATCTGGTATAACCTCATCAGCAGAAATCAATTGTTCCTTCAAGTCTTTGATCTTCGTTAGGAAACTATCCATAGAATCACCTTCATCCATGTGCTCACTCTCCAACTGTTTTCAGAGGTAAGCAACACGAGCCTCATTCCTAGCTTGGTACAATGTGGTAAGTGTATCCCAAGCATCCTTAGCTGTTTTGCAAGAGCGAATGTGAGGAATAATGGCACGTTTGATAGACAAAGCTATCAATGCATGTGCCTAGGCATCTCTGCCATCCCAACGAATCTGCTCTGAAGTAGGTGTAGCAAAAACCGCAGCACAAACAGGAATATGCAGAATATCATCATCTTTGATACCTTCTACATCAGCTTCAGTACCTGCAGTTGTAATAGTTGCAGGTGTGATAGAACATTTTTTGACACCCTACACAATGTTCCACAGTCCTTTTGCAACCAACACATGTGGCATCATATAAGCCCATAATAGGTAGTTGGTACCATCCAACTTATCCTCAACAGCCAACATACGGAATACATCGCTGCTTTCAGCCATGGCCGGTGACTAAAATACCTTGATGCAAAAAATTGACTATATCTCAAAAAGTTGAACAGAACTGCCCATACAAAATCTGCTAGACCTGTAGCAGACTTTGTGACGCTTATACTAACGAACAGAAACTGGTATATACCTTTGGCACAAAAAGATGAAATAGCCTGCACAAGCGCTACGATAATGTGTTTGGAAGCCGAAACGAGCTCAGATCTCGATTTCGGCACCACACAACAAAGTTGTATTGATCTCAAAAACATGCTGAGTATGCTCACCAAAATTCGTGCAATTCTGAGACTGCAACCAGAGGAGTGTCAACGGCACCCTAGATGAAGCGACGACCTGCTATAATACCAATTGTTGGAGTTAGACGTCTACGAAAGCAAGCGAACAGCACAAGGAAGAAGAAGAAGCTTGGAGCACAACACACAATACTGAATGTATTACTAGAGAATGTACAAAGATAAGTAGCCCATTTAGGGCTATAGGCATATATACAAGTCGAGGAAAAAAAACCTCCTAAAGAGGGAAAAAAGTGCCCCGGTGGTCCTAGTGTGTTCACACACATCACCACCTAAATATATCAACATGTATGTGTATGTGGCTGTGTATGTGTATGTGGTTGTGTATGTGTATGTGGTTGTGTATATGTATGTGGCTGTGTATGTGTATGTGTATGTGTATGTGTATGTCTATATGTATGCGTATATATGTGTGTGCGTATGCGTATGCGTATGCGTATGCGTATGCGTATGCGTATGCGTATGCGTATGCGTATGCGTATGCGTATGTGTATGCGTATGCGTATGCATATGCATATGCGTGTGCGTATGCATGTGCGTATGCGTATGCGTATGCGTATGCGTATGCGTATGCGTATGCGTATGCGTATGCGTATGCGTATGCGTCTGCGTATGCGTCTGCGTGTGCGTCTGCGTATGCGTGTGCGTATGCGTATGCGTATGCGTGTGCATATGCGTATGCGTGTGCGTATGCGTATGCGTATGCGTATGCGTATGCATATGCGTATGCGTATGCCTATGCGTATGCGTATGCCTATGCGTATGCGTATGCGTATGCGTATGCGTATGCGTATGCGTATGCGTATGCGTATGCGTATGCGTATGCGTATGCGTATGCGTATGCGTATGCGTATGCGTATGCGTATGCGTATGCGTATGCGTATGCGTATGCGTATGCGTATGCGTATGCGTATGCGTATGCGTATGCGTATGCGTATGCGTATGCGTATGCGTATGCATGTGCGTGTGTGTATGCATATGTGTGTGCGTGTGCATGTGCGTATGCATGTGCATGTGCATATGCATATGCGTGTGCATGTGCGTATGTGTATGCATATGCGTACGTGTGTGCATATGCGTATGCATATGCATGTGCGTATGCGTATGTGTATGCATGTGCGTATGTGTATGCGTATGCGTGTGCGTATGCATATGCATATGTCTGTGTGTATGCATATGTGTGTCTGTATGCATATGATAGCTTCGGATACATTGCTTCAAGCTGATAGTGATGCTTTTCTTCTTTACTATGGGGGGGAAAGATCTTCACTCTTTTTCCTCTCTCTCTCTCTCTCTCTCTCTCTCTATATATATATATATATATATATATATATATATATATATATATATATACCCCTCACTACAAGAAATAGGGGGGTGTAGCGATGCCCCCGAATTGAAAAAAACACGAGAATCGTCGCTTATGCGATGCTAGCATCGCATAAGCGATGGTGTTGTTTTTGGATTTTTTTTTTACGGGCCTTCGTCGCATAAGCGATGCTAGCGTCGCTTATGCGACGCTAAAAGGGTGTGTCGCAAATAGCGTCACTAACTAGCGATGTTATTTGTGATGTTGGCAAACTGGCTGGCGTCGCATAAGCGAGGTCCTGTGTTCCAGAGCATCGCATAAGCGATGCTCTGGAATGTTAAAATAAAAAATTGATTTCTCCCGGCACATTTGTGCTGGCATTTGGACGCGAGAGAGCAAGATAATGAGAGAGAGAGAGAGAGAGCAAGAGAGAGAGAGAGAGCAAGAGAGACACACACATATCATCATTGAAGCCAGGTATGCACGCACACACACACTTACACACACATACATATGCATACACACACACATATACACACATAGACACACACACACATGTACACATAGACACACACACATACACACACATACACACATTCACGCATAATGTTGCATACACACACATATGCATGCATACACACACACATATACATGCACACACACATATATGCCTACACACACATATGCATACATAATGCATACATAATGCACATGCAGACATACACATACATGATGCATACACACACATGCACACATAATGCATACATAATGCATACACACACATATGCATATATACATGCATACACATACAGACATAGACACATACACACAGAGACACATACACACACATAAACACATACACACTCTTAGACACACACACACATACACACACATATATACACACACTCACATACACGCATAGACACATACACACATAATGATGCATACACACACATACACACACATATATGCATACACACACACATAGAGAGACATGCACACACATACACATACATGCATACATATGCATACATAATGCATATGCATATGCATACATACATACTTACATGCATACACACACATATGCATACATAATGCACATGCATAGATACACATACATAATGCATATGCATACATAATGCACATGCATACATACACATACATAATTCATACACACACATATGCATACATAATGCATACACACACATATGCATACATACGTGCATACACATACACACATAGACACATACACACACATAGACACATGCACACACATAAACACATACACACTCATAGACACACACACATACACATAGACAGACACACACATAGACACACACACATAATGATGCATACACACACATACACATGCATACACATGTACACACACACATATATGCATACACACACACATAGAGAGACATACACACACATACACATACATGCATACATGATGCATATGCATATGCATACATACATACTTACATGCATACAACCACATATATGCATACACACACATAGAGAGACATACACACACATACACATACATGCATACATATGCACACATAATGCATATGCATATGCATACGTACATACTTACATGCATACACACACATATACATACATAATGCACATGCATACATACACATACTTAATGCATACACACACATATGCATACATAATGCATACACACACATACACACACATATGCATACATAATGCACATGCATATGCATACATACATGCATACACATACACACATAGACATATACACACACATAGACACATACACATGCATAAACACATACACACTCATAGATGCACACACATACACACAGGCACACACATACACACACACATATACACACACACATACACACATAATGATGCATACACACATACACACACACATACATGCACACACATACACACACATATATGCATACACACACATAGAGAGACATACACACACATACACATACATGCATACATATGCATACATAATGCATATGCATATGCATACATACATACTTACATGCATACACACACATATGCATACATAATGCACATGCATACATACACATACTTAATGCATACACACACATATGCATACATAATGCATACATAATGCATACACATACATATGCATACATAATGCACATGCATATGCATACATACATGCATACGCATACACACATAGACACATACACACACATAGACACATACACATGCATAAACACATACACACTCATAGATGCACACACATACACATAGACACACACACATACACACACACATATACACACACACATACACACATAATGATGCATACACACACATACACATGCATACACACATACACGCACACACATACACACACACATACACACACACATACACACATACACACACATATATGCATACACACACATAGAGAGACATACACACACATACACATACATGCATACATGTGCATACATAATGCATATGCATACATAATGCATATGCATATGCATACATACATACTTACATGCATACACACACATATGCATACATAATGCACATGCATGCATACACATACTTAATGCATACACACACATATGCATACATAATGCATACATAATGCATACACAAACATACAAACACATATGCATACATAATGCACATGCATATGCATACATACATAACACAAACATACACACACATATGCATACATAATGCACATGCATATGCATACTTATACCACCTCCACATCATGATAGCAGAGCAGAGTTGCCTATGAGGACATGCATAGGCACCTTAGGACTAGAGTGTGATATAGAGCCAGAGGGGAACATTGTGTACATGAGAATGGATTGGAGTTCAAGAGAAGAATGCGGGCATTATGCGACTCTTACCTGCGTCTTGTCCACTTACCGTGGAAGTAAGTATAAATTTTACATATGATTGAAGTATATGTACACATTGCATCTATTCCTCTGACGTCCTACTAGAGAGATGTCTCTCCTCCCAACCTTATGCCTCTATATATAGCTACTCGAATCAACGAGGATCATAATATATATAAAGATATATACACATCATGTAGATACACATACATAAAAATAAAATGGAGTAGATATATTATGCATCACACATACATGCCTAAATGCACACATAAATATATATACATGCATACATAATTACATGTACACATTTACACATAGACACATATACATATATACATGTACACATCACACATACATGCCTACATGCAGACATAAATATATATATACATGCATACATATTTACATGTACATATTTACACATAGACACATATACATATATACATGTACACAATTATAAACACTTTCATATATTACATGAATACATTAATATTTTACATAAATACACATATGCATACTAACACATGTATACATATATCACACACATGCACACACATACATATACATGAAATACATATATATGCATGCTAACATATGTATACATATAATACACATGAATACACACACATATGCATACATACATGATAAAAATTTGCTCCTCGAAGATAAAGCTATATATAAAATAATTAGGCATATCCCGGAGCTTCATGTTCTAACTTAAAATAACATGATTTCATCTCTCTAGTAGGATTCATCGTTATTCGAGTTAATAAAAAATCTATTATCTGATATCCATTCAGAAGCTTCAAGTTATTGATCAATAACTAGAGTAGAATTTACTATCTAATCTGCTCATATGTTTTCATTATTGCCATCATTTTGGTAAGACATCAATATAGTCTCATCTTCATTATCCTTATTGATTTCATTTATTTCTTCTATTGTTAAATCTATGTTCTCATGAGTCACATCATCTATTGATGGATTAATATCTATTTCTGGTAATTCCTCTTCCTCATCAGTAGAATTAGCATGTAGAGAGTTATCCTCTTCATCAAAAAGATTAGTATCATTATCACGTATAATGATTCTAATTTCTCTTTCAGATGTTGATGTATCGGTATCTGATGTTGAATCATCAAGAGGACTTTCTTCGATCTCTCTAACAACAAATTTGTTCAAACAATGACCTACCTCTAGGTTGCACATGAATGACTTGCCACCAAGGGTGAGCATCTGGGTTTTTATAAAAAAATGCTTGTTCAATATGCCTAGGAAGAATATATGGTTCTTTAGTAGATCGCATTACCTTGGAAGAATCAATTGCCCAAAACCCAGATAATTCCTTTCTTAATGTGGAATTGCTACATTTATTCTCGACTCAAAACCAGTCAACCTTCAAAAGGACCTATCAAAATATATAAAAACAAAAACCCATTATTAGGTGCTTAAAAAAATAACTAACTCTATCATAAAAAATATGAACTTTTTTCTACCTGTTTGAATGTACGAAATGAAATTTCGTAGATACCAACAATAGTTCCTACGTAACCAAGTTCACCATCTATAAGGTTCGTGTCTTTTGAGCTAGCATGTGATAGTTGCTTGAAAGAAGCAACAATACTAGAATCCTCTGTTTTACGTAAAGAATCAATGGCTTTGATTCTAATATGCTATCCAAAAGCCGACATATTAGTGAACATTCGAGCCTGCAAAAGAAATTCAATTAGTAAATAGAAACTAATACACATATATGAAAAAAATAAAATATTATTAAAATAAAATTACCTTTCATTCACAACGTATCATTAACTCTCTCTGCTCATTTGAGATTTCTTCATTATTTGCATTGGCTCGTTGCAAACGACTATATAGCCAATCCGTGAAAGAAGATATATCTATAATCTCATTATCGAGATTACATCTATATCTTTTGTTTTTTCACCTTTACTTCGGAGATTTTGAAGTTCATGTTCGTACTCGCTAAGGAATGCTTGCATGCATTCGCTAGTATATGCTACAAAGTATAAACATCATTTTTTTCTTGAAATGTAAATAAGAATGGAACTCCCCTACCTGATAATATCTCATCTGTTAATTTTGAAGAAGACTCGTTGGTCCATGCACGTGGAGCTTCTTCATGAACTCTTTCAAGGTACTCACTAATGTAATACATGCACTCTTCAAGCATCCAACCCTTTGCCATGGATCCTTCTGGTTTTGCTCTTTCTCGCACATAACCTTTTAATATTCCCATAAATCGCTCGACCCAAAACATCCATCGAGTGTTGACAACACCTGCAATCTATATTTCATCTACAAGATGGACTAATAAATGAACCTGAATATCAAAAAATGAAGTAGGAAGTTCTTTCTCCATCAAACATAGTAGCTCTTTGCATTCACATTTTTTTGTGGGATCGCGTTTTTGTCAATCTCTTTGTATTTAATCCACCTATACATATCATAAAAACAATTATAAAGAAGTTAATTCAAAAATAAAAGATATCCAATCTTCATACATATTAAATATAAAAGTATCATAATTACCTTATAAGTGATCCAAGACAATAGATCACATCTCAAACTCCTTTCGTTGTACATCCATCGATAACCAAAAGTAAAATATGTTTCAAAAAGTTATGCTAGTCATGGGTCTTTAACCCAGATAAGCTCTTATCATCCATAGTAAACATGTTTTGAAAAGATGCTCCATATCCTATAGGAGTCTTAATCAATTGAATTCTACTGTTGATAGTCGGTATCTCTTTTGTTGTAAGTACCCAAGGAGCAGGTGCATAAGTCGTTTCTTGTCGATGTCTATCAAAAACTGGCCATAACTTTGGTTTTGATTTTTGATCTTTCAAATCATTCCTTGATGCTATGGAATCTTTTAGTCCAAGAAGATGTTGTCATAGTGAATAACCAATATTTTTTAATATATGCATAGGATCAAGAAGATGACATACTTTTAACTCTTTCCAATACTCCAAAGAATACCATATTGATATGTTCTCTGCGAGTGCCAATTTTCCTTTACCTCTCTTCACATACCATTATCTGAATCATCACTGAAGATTTCTTATTCTGGATCTATCAGAGGTCCATCTGTCCATTTTTTAGACCAATCCATAGGCGTCATAGGTTTTGGACACTGACTTGTTTCAATCTTTCCATTAAAATGTATCGCTTCTCTTTTAGATCTTAATCGATGATCTTCATGCAAGAATCATCGATGTCAAAGATAAATATTTTTGTTGAGATTCTTACTATAGATTGATCTCAACCAATCACCACAATATGGACAAGCTTTATAATCCTTAGTAGATATTCCTGCATCATGAAAATGATAAAAATATAATTAGATTAAATCATATTTATTTACATGCATATTGAATAAAAAAATTACATCAATACCTGAGCAAACACCATATCCTGGAAAATCGTGCATAGTCCAAGACACAATACCACGAATCGTAATATGCCTTTCATTGATGCTTTTTGATATATCAATGACATTAATACCTCTCCATAACTCTTGGAGATCGTCAATGAGAGGAGCAAGATATATATTCATATCTTCAACTTGTCTTTTTCCTGGGATTAAAAGTGAAGCATTAAATGTTCCTTTTTAATGCTAAGATATGGCAAAAGATTGTAGTTTATGACTATCATTGGCCATGTTGACCATTTACTAGATTTTGTGGAGAATGGATTAACCCCATCTAATGCAGCTCTTAATTTTAGATTCTGTGGATTTTGTGCAAATTCCGGCCACATAGAATCAATATGCTGAAAAGCAACACTATCATGAGGAATTCTGATTATTCCATCAGTACTTTTATGATCATGTCCCCAAGTCAAAAGCTTTGATAATTCGGAGCTTTGAAACATATGTCTAATCCGTGGAGCTAATGGAAAATGTCTCAATACCTTTTTTGGCATTTTAACTTCTTCGCCCTTATATCGAGGAGATTGACATTTGGGACATGTCAAAGAGTCTGCATATTCACCTCTATATAGAATACAATCATTAAGACATGCATATATACATTGATAATCTATACCAAGATTGTTGATTATCTTCTTCATTTCATCATGTGAGGTAGGAAGAATATTCTGACTTGGTAAAAACTTTTCAGATAATAACCTATAAGTTCATCAAAAAACAAAATATTAAAAAAAGTAAATAAGTAAATATACATATATATATGCATATAATTTTATATATGTGTATGCTTATGTGTATGTGTATGTGTATGTGGATGTGAATATGCATGTGCATGCGTATACATATGTGTATGTGTATATGTATATATGTATGTATATGTGTTTTATAGGTGTATATGTATGTATATATGTATGCGTATATGTATGCGTATATGTATGCATATATGTATATGTATGTGTGTATACATGTGTATGTATGTATGTATGTATGTATGTATGTATGTATGTGTATGTATGAATGTGTATATGTATGTGTATGTATGAATGTGTATATGTATGTATATGTATGTATGCATGTGTAGCTGTGTATATTTGATTTCATTTTTAATTGTTTTTTGTATATTGTGGTTTGCACATTTTCATATCTAGACCATTGAATTGTCTGGTAGTTTCCCCTTTTACAGTCAATCTATTACCTGTCTTGCTAAGCTGTTTATAGATATTAAATAGTGCTTACCAAGGAAGGTATTTATTCATATGTAAAATGGGATGCTTTTCTTCTACCTATCAAAAAATACTATTGGCTTCACAATTGCATAGCTCCGCCTCATGTAGCCCGCATAAAACTCTTAGAAGAGTTTTTGAAACCACATCTGAGTCATAGAAATTATTTTTTTCTTTTTCTTTTTCTTTATTTTTCTTTATTTTTCTTTTTCTCTTTGCAAAAATCCTTAATGTATTGCTTTTTATTTACCTTCTACTTTTTTAGGGTGGAAGAAAGCATAAGCTTCCTAAAATCAAGTATAAGCAGTTATCTTCGTAACTTTTTTTGTTAAAGAGAAAAGGCCTAACACCTAATCAGAGCTGAGGATCTAGAGATATGCACTAGAAGGGTCAGGATTTCACTTCCTAAGTGTTTTCATAACATCACATAGCTTATTTATATAAAAAAAGGCCTTCATTCTACTAAGATCTTCAAGTGAGAATGTCCTATATAGGTCCTCATGATGGATAGAGAGTATGGTAACCTACTCTCTCAAGTGCACACATCCCTACTAGTGTTTCTAATCACTTCTTATTGCAATTTAAAATCTTCTTTTATTTATTCACAACATCATGAACTGCAAGATATGATATGCATAAAATAAAAAATATATAGGATAATCACAGAAAAAATGGAATACATTCACCTGATAATTACTTCATCTTCATCTTAAAGGAGCTCTTGATCAATCTCATACTTTTCTTCATTTCTTCTCTTGAATAATTTTACCCTTTTTCTTGCAATTAAAGATCTTAAAGGAGTATCGTCATATTCGTGAAACTCATGTGTACCATTAATAAACAAACACATCACTACATACAGCCCAAACCATCTTTTAGCCAGTTTCTTTCTTGCATCATATTGAGTATCAAATGTATTCTCATACACCAATACCCATTCATTGGTCTCTATCCTACGTGGCCTAATTCAATGAGTTTTGTCAAAGTAAATTTTATTCTTTAACCTTGATTCCTTTATCTTTTGTATACCTCTTTTAGCTTTTCATTTCCTTGTTCTAATTGTTTTATTCTCATTGATAATAATTCTTATCTTGTCATGTCATCATTCCAAGGGAGCATCATCCATGTCAGAATCTGAGTCTAGATGGGGAAAATTGGCTTTTAATAGCACATTAGTTTAGCAGGCATAAATCCCATGGACTAAATGTACGGCATCCTATCTGCCCATAATGCAAATGGAAGATATCTAGGCCACTACTTCATATCCCCTTTCAAGCCTTAGAGATCACCTTCATGATAGAAGGGTGAGCTCTCTCAATCTTTCCATTAGCCTCAGGGTAATAGGTATTAGTGAGAGACAAACAAATCCCATGTTGGTCAAAGAATTCCTTTGCCTCTCTTGCATCTAGTTCTCTCGGATCTGCAACCACTTTCTCTATGTATCCAAATCATGAAATCACTTCTTCTAAAAGAAAAATGCATACATTATAAGTAGTCTTCATATGAAGAGTTGCTTTGGGCATGGTTACAAGGCCAACCACCCACTTGTAATGAATACGAGGAGGGTAAGTCGGATGTAATGGGTCTTTATGCCTAATTGAAGAATGAACTTTATATACAGCCACCAATAGGCTTCCCTAATCTTCTCATAGGTCACATAAAATCCTTTGTGACCAACCCATAAGGTCTCATGCATTTCTCTCATGACCTTTCTCTGAAGACTCCTATTACTTAGTACACATTGTGGATTCTTCACCTTACCTTTAGCATGTCACCAAATAAATCCATCTTTCAGGAAGAAGTTGTAAGACTTTTTCCTGATGGATCTATACTTAATTTGTGGATCAAGCTAAGGAAATTTTTAGTGAACTTAGATAATTTCCTATGTCCTTCCATTCTCCATCATATTCCTTCTCGAAGAATCGCTCATAAACATAAACTAGTGGATCATATCTCATAACATTTGTATCTCTTTTTATCCCATTATCATCAAAATCATCATCAAAGTGATACAAGGAAGGTAAGTTAGATGTAATGGATCTCTATGCCTAACTGAAGAATGAACTTTATATGTGGCACAAGTGCTCACAAGGTCTTGAACAATCACATATATGTCCGGCCACCAATAGGCTTCTCTAATCTTCTCATACATCACATAAAATCCTTTGTGACCTACCCATAAGGTCTCATGCATTTGTCTCATGACCTAGCTGTGAAGACTCCTATTACTTATTTCACATTGTGGATTCTTAACCTTACCTTTAGCATGTCACCAAATAAATCCATCCTTTACGAAGAAGTTGTAAGACTTTTTCTTGATGGATCTATACTTATTTGTGGATCAACCTAAGGAAGGTTTCAATGAACTCAGATAATTTCCTATGTCCTTCCATTCTCCATCATATTCATTCTCACAGAATCACTCATAAACATAAACTAGTGGATCATATCTAATCACATCTGTATCTCTTTTTATATCATCATCATCAAAAATCATCATCAAATTTCATTCTTGAAAGCATATCAACAACCTTATATAACTTTCCATCTACATGGAAAAAGCTGAATAACAAACTTTACATATGAGATCCACCTAAGCATCGGAATATCCAAAGACGAACAATTAGCAATCATACCTATCAAAGGAAGACAATCAACCTCAACTAAAACATTAGCTCCAATGAAATATTCTTTATCATATTTTAATGTAGTAACCAATCCCCATAGTTCTCTCTTAATTTGTTGATGCTTTCTCTGAGAGACTTAGAGTATCTTTGCATCAAATTGAACTGTCTTACGAGCAGGATATCGATCGTGGTGGTAGAATGAGCTTCCAAGGTTGGATCAAACCCGGAGGTTATTGCGTCAACCCTATCTAGCGGGCACATTTTGCATGTTGGGTGCCTTTTCTTGGAGAATTGTACAATGCTAGGCTCACTCTGGGATGAAGAAAAACACTTATCACGCATTATTGTAGTTGATGTAGAAGAAGTGGGTCATCATAGAAGAAGCATGTGATTAGAAAATGAAAGTAGAATAACTCAATGTGCAAACATCATCCTCATCAATACCCAAGAACTAGATCAAATGTATACAATCAATGGAGTGATTGACTAATAAACTAATACATCAGAACTGATCATCAAAAAATCGATCACGAAATCTAAATACAAAAGT
The DNA here is from genome assembly GCA_020310875.1 of Ceratopteris richardii. Lineage (NCBI taxonomy): Eukaryota > Viridiplantae > Streptophyta > Polypodiopsida > Polypodiales > Pteridaceae > Ceratopteris > Ceratopteris richardii. The sequence goes on along the minus strand of CM035416.1, from coordinate 20,686,876 downwards.
GAATCGCTACGTATAGTGTTGTTGACAAAGCATAGTCTTTGGTCTTCTCTGCTAGAAGGCCCAAACAATCCTTCTTCTCTTCACTCCTCTTTACTTTGGATAATATCTGAAAGAAAAATCCATGGGCAAGAAAAAAAACAACTCATTAGTGTCATTGAAAAAAAACTATGATTCTTGGTTTTCCAAAAAAAAAACAACTCCTTTCATGAAAGAAAAAAAGAAAAAAACTATACTTCTTGGTTTTCATTTCTTTCTCTCTATCATTCTCTCTCTCTCTCTCAACTTTTCTCTCTTTCTTTATAGTTGACTTGCTTCAATCTCTCCTTGCATAGCTAAAACTGCCTTCCTCTCTCTCTCTCTCTCTCTCTCTCTCTCTCTCTCTCTCTCTCTCTCTCTCTCTCTCTCTCTCTCTCTCTCTCTCTCTCTCTCTCTCTCTCCTCCTCTCCCTCCCTCCCTCCCTCCCTCCCTCCCTCCCTCCCTCCCTCCCTCCCTCCCTCCCTCCCTCCCTCCCTCCCTCCCTCCCTCCCTCCCTCCCTCCCTCCCTCCCTCCCTCCCTCCCTCCCTCCCTCCCTCCCTCCCTCCCTCCCTCCCTCCCTCCCTCCCTCCCTCCCTCCCTCCCTCCCTCCCTCCCTCCCTCCCTCCCTCCCTCCCTCCCTCCCTCCCTCCCTCCCTCCCTCCCTCCCTCCCTCCCTCCCTCCCTCCCTCCCTCCCTCCCTCCCTCCCTCCCTCCCTCCCTCCCTCCCTCCCTCCCTCCCTCCCTCCCTCCCTCCCTCCCTCCCTCCCTCCCTCCCTCCTCCCTCCCTCCCTCTCTCTCTCTCTCTCTCTCTCTCTCTCTCTCTCTCTCTCTCTCTCTCTCTCTCTCTCTCTCTCTCTCTCTCTCTCTCTCTCTCTCTCTCTCTCTCTCTCTCTCTCTCTCTCTCTCTCTCTCTCTCTCTCTCTCTCTCTCTCTCTCTCTCTCTCTCTCTCTCTCTCTCTCTCTCTCTCTCTCTATATATATATATATATATATATATATATATATATATATATATATATATATATATATATATATATATATATATATATATATATATATATATATATATATGTGTGTATATATATATATATATATGTGTGTGTGTGTGTGTGTGTCGCTCTGGAAGCAGAATAGTAAACAACGATCAACATTGATTAATTGTTTCTTAACATCGAGAGGACTCAGCACGAGAGACACCCATGGGCCTATGAAACAAAAACATCACCTCTTCATGGACTAGGGGGAAGAAACTATCTCTCTCTCCCTCTCTCTCTCTCTCCCCATGAGGATAGCCTAATAAGAGAATGATTTGTTTCGCACTTTAACATAGTAAGAAAGACCTTTGTTTTCTCTCTAAACAAGCACAAACCAACTAGAAAGAACTCTACTTTCTCATCTCTGTGTTTCTCAAAGTAGCAATAGAGAAACTTCTTTCTTGGAGAAAGAGAAAAGAAGAATAGAGGGATGGAGCACTTTCTTTCTAGCTTTCTTTATCTGCCACCAATGAAATCATGGAGCGGAAGGAAGAGGGTAGAGATATCAAGGACTCTCTCTCTTCCTTACTTAGAGAAGAACATGAAGAAAAAAAATAAGAGAAGAGAAGAAAAATTATGTGAAAAAAATCCACAGGGAAAAACTAATGAGGTTTAGGCATGTATATATAGCTTTTCCCAAGGTTTCTCTTCTAGAACTTTAGTTCCTTCTAGGTTTTTCCTTTCTATTTTCATAATATCTTCTTTTTGTTCTTTTCTAATTATGGAAAATCAAATCTTTCTTTTTCTATTTTTGGTCTTTCTTTTTATTTTTATTTCTCTTTTCATTTTTTTATTTTTATTTTTCTATATTTATTTTTCATTTCTTTTTCTTTTGATTAAGTTTTTATTTTCATTTCACACTTATATACAAAAGAATTGAACTAAACTAAGGGTTATAGTTAGGAAAAATGGATCCTAATTAGGTTTTTATCAGCAAAAAAATTAGGGTTTCTTATGTTTAGGATTTGCAACTCCGAATATGTACAGAAAGGGTCTAAAAACATGGGTTTCTAAAGATCCAAGTTGATTTTTCAAGGGTCAAGAGTTAGAAACTCATTTTTAAGGGTTAGTTTGAATGTTTTCTAGGGGTTTGAGGTCTTTGAGGGTGAAATTAACATGGTTTTCCAAGGATTATATAAATACATGGGTCTCTAGACTTGTTTTGAGTAAAGATATGGCACTTTTAATGGGTTTAGAATAAAATATAACTATATTTTGAGAGTTAAAGGACTTTATACAAGGAAATATACAATTTTCTAGGGTCAAGGTAGGTCAAATACTCATTAAAAGCACAAATGAAAACTCCTTATGACACTCGTAAACATACACTAGCGGATCATATCTCATCATGTTTATTTCTCTTTCCTACATCATCATCATCATCATCATCAAAATCATCATCAGATTTTGCTCTTGAAAGCATATCAACAACTCTGTTTAGTGTTCAAGCTATATGAACAAAGGCTGGATTAATAAACTTTACATATGGGATCCATCTAAAAGCATCACAGTATTCGAAGAAGAACAGTTTGTTATCATACCAATTAGTGGAAGATTGTCAATCTCAACTACAACATTCGCTCCAATCTTTAAAGCAATCACTAATCCCCATAACTCTCTCTTTATCTATGGATATTTTCTTTGAGTATAATGTAAATTCTTTGCAACAAAGAAAACCATGTATCTCTACCCCTAATTATCATCTTGATCTATGACACAGTCTATACCAAAAGGACTTGTATCAACAATCAAATTCATAGGCTTCTCACCCAAATAATCAACATGCTTCATAATCGGGGCTTCAATTAGCAATTGCTTTGATTTACGCATCCCAATCGATTGTTTTTTTGTCCAAACAAACTTCTTTCTCTTTCTCAACAGACCATATAAAGGGCTTGCAACATGAGAAAAGTGAGGAATTTAGATCACGTAGAAGACATAGGCTCCCAAGAACCTCCTCGCCTCATTGACATTACGACACACCACAGAAATCCTGCTAATGGCCTCAACTTTCTACATGTATGGTTGTGGCCATAATTGTCACAAGGAAGCAAATAAGGAAGAGAGCTCACACACTCTCACAATCAAAGAGAATCACACACCCACATATTGAGGCAAGGCAGAATGATCTTCTCCTTCTTCTATTACATAAAAGGAATGTACAAGAATGATCTAAAAACAAGAATACAACAAGTGCAATATATAAAGATCAGTACATAACAAAAAATCTAATGTCTGCAAATGAGTGAGCTGGAAAGAAACAAACGTGCCATCACTCTCGATAGATAAATCTAGTACAGCTCAATGAAGTATCCCTGACATATACCAGTGTGACCACTATACATGTCAGAGAAATGAAAAATTGATACGTGTCATCCTAGATCATCACATGTTGAGCTTGATATCTCAACACTCCCCCTCAAGCTCAATGTCATATCCTCTAATCCAAGCATCTTCTGAAACCTCTTTAGCTTCTCTGCTCTAAGTACTTTAGTGAAAATATCAGCAACCTACTCATCTATTCTCACATAAACAAGATCAATATCACCTTCCAATACATTCTCTCTAATGAACTAATAATGTACCTTGATATGCTTCGTTCTAGCATGAAACACAGGGTTGTGTGCTAGTTGTATGCTGCTAAGATTATCACCATAGATGGTGATAGGCTTTTGCACTTCCACACCTAAACTTGCAAGTAGCATCTCTAGCCATGATGCCTCACATGCTTCCATTGCAGCACCTCTATACTCAACCTCTATACTCGGCAAAGCAACAGTGATTTGCTTCTTACTGCTCCATGTAATAGATGCACTCCCAAGTGAGAATAGAAAACCACTAGTAGAACTTCTATCTAGAATGCTACCAGCCCCAATCTGTATCGGTGTATCCATGAACCTACAAATCTACACCCGCTTCATAAAACAATGCATAATCCAAAGTAGCACTCACATAACATAAAGAGCGCCTCAAAGCATCCAAATGTGGCTTCCTAGGAACCTGCATAAATTGACTTTCAAGTCCAATAGTGTAGCTTAGATCACACCTTCTAATTGTGAGATATATCAAGCTTCCCACAATTTCGTGTATATAGTAGCATTTTCCAATGCTTCACTTGATGTAGTATCCAACTTCAAATTCTGATCTAATTGCATAGAAGTTGGCTTACAATCAGCCATACCATACTTTTGCAGCATATTCAAGGCATATTGCCTTTGCGACATCCATATACCTGTTTCTGTATGTATAAATGCAATGCCCAAGAAATACCACAGCACACCAAAATCTTTCATGTCAAATTCCTGCATAAGAAGTTGCTTTACCTCTTTAATGCTTTCTTCATTATCGCCCCCTACAATCAATTCATCAACATAAATAGCCACAATTGTGATTCCATCATCACCCTTCCTTGCATATAGAGAATGATCTACATCACACATAGAAAACCCAATGGTGGTTAAGTAATCAGCAATCCCTACATGCCATGCACGAGGATCTTGCTTAAGTCCATACAAAGCCTTTTGCAGCCTGCAAACATATTCTGAATGCTTTGTGTCTTCATATCCTTGTGGCTGGTCCATGTATACTTCTTCTTGTAACTCACCATGTAGGAAAGCATTCTTCACATCCATCTGATGCAAAGTCCATCCTTTTGTTGTAGTAATGTAACAAGTGTTCTAACAGTAGACATTTTAGCTATGTTTCCTCATAATCAATGCCATATGTTTGTGCACATCCTTTTGCTACCAATCAGGCTTTGTACCTAATTATGCTACCATCAGCATTGTGCTTTACCTTGTAAACCCACTTGTAGCCTATAGGTTTCTTCACTTGCAGCAATGGAACCAACTTCCATGTATCATTCCCATAAAGTGCAACCATCTTCTCATCCATAGCTTTTTTCCAATCTGCATTTCCAACTGCATCTTTAAAACAAGAAGGTTCAACATCTTGTATGACCTTGGTCATGTAGGCACAATGACGGGCCATATAATTGTCATACGTTAATAGCTGCATTGAATTCCACATCCTCCCAGATCTTCTTGGTCTTGGGTCACTTCTCCTTGTATCATCTGCATGTGCCTTTCTTACTCCTGGAGTCTTCACAGAGGGCAGTCCAAGTTCCTCATCAAGACTTTTTTTTGAATTGCTTGAATCTCCATCAACGTCTTCAAAACCTGCACATGTTTTACTACTAGCAAAAAGCTTTTCTTTACCTTTCTTGGATGTATTTGATGAATTTGTTGGACAGTAATTTCCACGCAATCTTCCACTTCATGGATTTGAATTGGAACTATTTCTTGGTGATGAATCCTGTCCACTCAAAACTTGAGATTTTGCACTTGATTTTTTAGCATTTTCTTTGTCATTTGATTCAAGATTCAGTCCTTCTTTGGCATCTGCATAGAAGCTTGATATTTCATCAAATACCACATCTTTGCTTACCTTCACCTGTCGTGCGAGTGGGTTGTAACATTTCTACCCCTTTTGCTCAAGGGAGTACCCAATTAAGATACATTTTTCTACTTTTGGATCAAGCTTTGTCCTCAACTCATCTCGGATATGTACATATGCAATACAGCCAAATAATTTCATATGTGATAAGTTTGGTTTTTTACCTATAAAACTTCTCTTCAGGTGTAACTTGGTGTATAGCAGCAGTTTGAGTTCTGCTCATGATGTATACAACAGTATGCATAGCTACTACCCAATAACAATGAGGCATATTCTTCTTAGCCATCAAAGCTCTTGCTATTTCTGCAATATGTCTATTTTTGCGTTCAACACCACCATTCTATTGTGGTGTGTACCTACATGAAAACTGACGTCGAATTCCAAGAATTTTAAGAAAGTTGTTGAAATCATTTGAGTTGTATTCACCTCCTCCATCAGACACTTAATGTTTGAATATACTTCCCTGTCTATTTTTCCACCATGGCCTTAAAATTATGGAAGTGAGTGAACACCTCACTCTTCTCTTTCATGAAATATACCCATACTTTCCGTGTATGGTCATCAATGAAAGTAACATAAAACCAGCAACCACCCATGTGGTCTGTGTAGGACCCCAAACATCTATATGTACTATTTCTAGCATGTTCTCACTAACATGCTTATCATGCAAAAATGATGCTCTTGACTGTTTTCCAAATTGAAATGTTGCACATACCTTTTTCATCTCTAGAACCTTGAAATTTGGTAGTCCATTGAGAATCTCCTTCGAGTGCATCAATTTCAGCCTCTATAAATTTGCATGTGCAATTCGTTTGTGCCAAATCTCTATATCAACAATAACATCTTCACCTTTTGCAAACATGGCTGCATTCATTTCAGGAATTTTCACATTTAAGGTGAACATCCTACCCACTTTGTTTCCTTTGGCAATCAATCTTCCATCTCGTTTGTACTCTTCTACATATAACGCATCAGCATTAAACCGGACTTCTAATCCCTGGTCAGCCATTTGTCCAATAGAAACTAGATTCTTTGTTATATTTAGAACATGCAACACATCAGTAAGGTGTTTTACATTCCATTATGTGATGTTGAACCATGAACAGCTTCTCAGAATTGTTCGCACTTGTGGATGCGTAGTCGTTTTGCTGCCTTCTGTTATTTTGATTCTTCGACCTGCAATCAGGTTCAAAGTGTCTAGGTTTACCACAATTCTAGCGTCCTTTTATTGTCATTACCTCAATCATTTCTTTGAAAATTTCTACGATTCTGTTGTTGACCTTGGTCTTGGTTATTGTGTCCTCTTCCACTTCCAAAGCCTCTACCTTTGCCTCTTCCTCTGCGAGAGTAGAATACCTCCTCAAAACTAGGTTTTCCTTGGGAGTTTGAGTCCTCACCAAGATTCTTTTCTTCAATAATCAGCATAGATACCAGATTAGCAAAATTCGGAATATTTTCCCTAGTCTGTATAGAAGTTCTAAACTGCTTATATGTAGTTCCTAAACCACGAAGGCATACTTCCACCTTATCATCATCATCTACATTCACACTAATAGATGCAAGTGACTCACATATGCTTTTGATTTTCAGGGTGTAATCACTTACCGACATGCTCTTTTTCTCCAATGTTTGCAGCTCGTTCTTGAGTTGCAATTTTCATGCCTTTGTATTCGTCTCACACAATGTGAACAAAATGTTCCAAACCTCTTTCAGAGTCTTGGCATCTTGTATGTCCAATCCTGCTATCATGTATGCTAACAGATAGCCAATACATTACCTTTTGTGCTCCTTGATTCCATTCTTCATATGCTCTTAACTGGTCTATAGTCCGATTCCTCTCTGGTAACTATGGAGCATTTTCATTCTCTCCTTCGATGTACTTCCAGTAGCCTTTTCCCATCAAGAAATTCATCATCCTGAATCTCCTAGTGTGGAAGTTGTTCTTGTCAAGATTATCGCTCATGAGCTGACTCATTCCATCTGCATTTGCCATTTTTGCAGTTATTCACAACATTGCAAAACACTACAAGTAGCACTTCTGCTTGAACACTGTTGCACTATGACGTGATAGTTAGATCTCGAAAAAAACACAATTTTTGTGTATCAACAGTACACAAAATCACTTGAAATTCTGGATCTAGAATATATGAGTGTTGTCGAACATGATGCAAGTTACAGTTTTGCAAATTGACCTAGTTTTTCTATGGGACCCACCTTGCAGGTTCAAAATAGAAGTTGAGATGGTTGAAATAGAGGTCGAGATGGCTCGAAAATATTTTGAGGTCTTCTACCCTCATGCCAATTTTTGTAGCAATCTGAGGTCATTTGTGAATCACTCTTTTTCCATGCCTTCTTGCGTACTCTTCACCGTCGGCCTTCTCCACGTGCTCTCTACAGCCACACTAGCTCTGATACCATGCCACGAGGAAGGAGATAAGGATGAGAGCTCACACACACTCTCACAATCAAAGAGAAGCACACACACAGATTGACGCAAGGAAGAATGATCTTCTCCTTCTTCTATTACATAAAAGGAATGTACAAAAATGACCTAAAAACAACAATACAAGAAGTGCAATATATAAAGATCAGTACATAAGGAAAAATCTAATGTCTACGAATGAGTGAGCTGGGAAGAAACAAATGTGCCATCACTCTCAGTAGATAAATCTAGTACAGTTCAATGAAGTATCCCTCACATATACGAGTGTGACCACTATACATGTCAGAGAAATGAAAAACTGATACGTTGTGATCGAGAATCAACACGCAATGTCGGAGACGGTTATCAAGTTGAAGTATAATTCAATTGAAATGACTAAATGTGTCTACTTTGCAGGTTAGTCCTACAAATGGACATGAGACTAGGGAAAAGGGGTCCATATGTCTATCATATAAGCATCCATTCATATAAGTATTGCCAAGATAAATGTCCATCGCTGATTTCTATTTTGAAATTCGTTTCCCTATCATGCTATTGGCCGATATAATTGACTTATAAATGTATGATTTGTTCATGAACTCCTTGTTTAATAATCACATACTTCTGCCTGAGAGATTATATAAGTGCGCATGCATACTTGTGCATGTGTTATATCCACAAGTGTATGATGAACCATGTGTATTTACATGTGTGATGTGTTTTAATTTGTGTACTCCTTGAGTATATTTGATCGATTGAATGTATGTGCATGTACATGATGATTTGTATGTGATTGGGCATGAAGTGTGTGACATCAAGAGATGTGCGTGCGTGAACTTAAATGGAAAGGGCTGGAAGAAAAGGAGAAAAACGTTCTCTCTCGAAAGGGAAGAAGCTGCCAGGGCTGGCAAGTACAGAGGGAAAGAAGAGAACACATTGGATATTCCCAATGATTGCAAAATGATGGGGGGATCTCAATTCAAAGAAGCCGACAATTGTTTTAGAAAGAGGCTCGTGACAAATGGTGAGCAGACATGAGAGATGGGTAGTAAAAAAGGGAGAGGATGCTCACGGATAAGGCATGGGAGAGAAAAGAATGGGATGGCATGTGTAGTTGCAGCGGAGGAGATTTATTAACAGAGGCAAGTCTCCATACGATTTTTTTCGGGCTTGCTACTCCCTTACAAGTTATTCGTAGTGGCATCATGGAGTTGAACACTATCACAGCCACTGATCATTCAATCTTCTTAGGGGAAGTCGATCGTCGTCTTTGAGCCGCTTTTGTAGTCGAATGATAATTATGGTGAAGATAATAGTCTGGCAATAAGTACGGTAGCTCCGTTGAGTACAAGGACAGGGCTCAGAAGAGAAAGCAAAGGAGGAGGGAGACAGGAGTTCTTTGCCTCGAGAAAGTTCATTGGAATAGCATGGAAGAAAAGCAACCACGGGCATCAGTCTGGAACACTCTAAGCCAACATCATTGGCATAAATAGATATCATCACTATGCCCTGCTGTTTGAGTTGTCTTTACAACATCAGAGAAGGAAGAACGTTAATCGAAAGGAGATGACTTGCAGAAGGGAAGATTAGATGTGTTGTTATCACAGCACGGTTGTAGTAGAGGAGTCAAAGTAAAATCGAATGGGCCTTTGTTTTGTAAATCAAAGCCTTTCTAGTCAATTGTGCGCATAAACTTTATGCTTTCATTGTTATACTTTTTCACTGCAATTCACACTTTTACAAAGCTGGAAACATCTCTAGTTATGTTAACTGTTTGATCATCGCACAAAGGTTGTAAAACCAGGTGAGTCATTCTCTTTGCTTGCATTTAAAGTTTGTAAATATCAATCCATAAAAGTTTTCACTCTGACTATCTGTATTTACAGTTTGTGTATATAGAAAGAGTTTGTACATCGATAAGTTTCTGTGCGATTTAGATGTAGGGAAAGTTGTAATTTGGTGTTTGAATCTTAATCAAATATTTTTTATGAATTCGTGAACGTAGGTGGAAAATCTTATAGATATGAGTTCATAAGTCTTTCCCGAATTAGTTCCCTCTGAATCATGATTTCCAAAACCTGAGGGATCATCATGCAAAGCAAACAGACGAAGGATTATCCTATGAGTTGTTCACAATAATGTCATAGCGAGTGATTTTAGTTTCATCCACTACTCACAGCTCAACGATGTATGATCTGCCTTTATGAACATAATCTTTAGTGATTTCCATTGCACCAGGGATTAATAAACGACTGAAAGAAACGTTTTTTTTTTTGTAGGGAGAAGCTTGATTGTATTTTCCTGCAATGAAAAGTTGTTTCATTCTTCTAATGCTTTAGTGCATCTTGAAGACAGACCAGACGTTTGAGCGATATCAAAAAATAAATAAAAAAAGTTCTTTACTCGTCTGTTATGAAATGATTGGGAAGCATTCAACTCAATGATACTTGCAAGCTATGTGTTTTAAACGTGTGATGTTATTGGTTCATGAAATCAATGAAGTCTGTTCGAGGAACCATGTAACTTACCTGTAATAATAAACTTTTGTTGAGGAGCATTCGTTTAGTCCAAACAAGCTTAACCATATAATGAACTATGGTCTAAAATACTGTTCATCCTTCGGTTATGAAATTCTGTTATATGGTTGTTTAGAGGGAATTCAGAATGTTGAGTGATTACACATAAACAGCAAGTGATAAATCACGTATAAGCATTCATGATCCACTACAAGTAAGCACCACTAGCATCTTTTGTCTCATTCATCATTACTTATAGAAATCTGTTTGAGAGTATGTTAAGGGCTTTAAACCACTTCTTATAGGATCGTCTTTCATGAGTTGATTCAAACGTTGATCCATATGAACTCACATAGTTCATAATGCCAAGCCCAAAGTGTTAAGATTTGTGTAGATCCATCTGTAGTGTCACCAATGATAATTTTTACGATACCACATGTACCTTGGAGTCTTCGACCCATTCCAGTACCAAAGGCTCACATTTCAAAGTTGATTGACTTGTTGAACGAAAAGATTAGAATGGGGATTCTTGAGCCATCAAGTGCTCCCTATTCTAATCATTGGTTCACAATACCAAAGAAAAATGGATCATTGAGGTTTACTCAAGATCTACAGCTAATAAATAATAAGGTGACAATCAAAAATATGGGAACTCGACCTATCATAGATGAGTATGCGGAAGCCTTTTCAAAGAGATCCATTTATTCAATGGGGGACTTGCACTCTGGGTATGACCAATTCCAGCTAGCCATCGAGAGTCATGACTTGATGACTATGAGGACACCACTTGGACTCGTGCACATGTGCACTTTGCCACAAGGCGCTACAAACTCGGTGGCACATATGATGAATGGTATGCATAAGGTGCTTAGGGATTTTATTTTGCATCTGACCATGCCATTCATTGATGATGTTCCTATTAAAGGTTGTGAGGAAAAAGAAAAAGATGAGACTCTTGATGAGGATGGATGTCGGAAATTTGTCAAAAATCACATAAATGAATGTGAATCCATTCTTAGTCAGCTGGAAGAGGTTCACTTGATGTGTCTATAGAGAAATCAGTATTTGGAGTGCAAGAGGTACTAATTGTAGGAAACCTATGTGGTCCTAAAGGAAGAAAGTTGTGCCTGAAGAAAGTAGATACCACTCAACACATGAAAGAATTCTGCTCCTTGATTACTGAGGTGAGGAGATTTCTTGGGGCATGTGTCTTCTATGTTGTATGGCTTCCTCATTTTGCCCATGTTGCGGACCTAGTTTATCAATTGCTTCAAAAAGGGCAAAGATTTCAATGGAAGGACATCCACACTCAAGCTCTGAGGAAATTAAAGAAAGCTCTTCTAGAAGCACCGCTGCTTAGAAAAGCCGATTACAGTGACAATAAACAAATCTACATTACCATAGATACAAGTCCAACGGGTATAGGATGGGCCATTGGCCAAGAAGATGATGAAGGAAAAAGGTATGCGATTCGATTTGGATCTAAAGTACTAAATGTTTGCCAGAGAGGCTACCCTCAGATTAAGTGAGAGCTTTGGGGAATAGTGACCACTTTAAAGAATGATAAAGAATATTTGATCGAGCCAAATGTAGTGGTGGAAACAGACTGCTTACCATTATTGGGAATGATTGTGAATTCTTCCACTGTAGACATCGCTATGTTAAGATGGATAGCGTATATCAAGTCACTAAACCCCGAGTTTGTTCATATAGCTGGAAGAAATAATGTGGTAGTTGATATGCTATCATGAGCTATATCTGAAAATGAAGATTCAATGATTTCTAATGATGAAGAGATAGGTTTGGATTTTTATTCTTCACATGTACATGCTTCAAGCTTAGATGAAGCATCTAGAAGACTAAATAAAAAAGAACCTACTCATCAAACTGAGAAGCATGAGGCTAATGTTGATTCTTCAAGAGAAGGAACTCAAAAGAGCTTAGGAAGTGAGAAAGGAAATCGGAGAAGAGAAGAGGAAACTTACGAAATTCAAATAGGGATAATAAAAAGGTTCAATGAAGATGAATATGAAAATGAGTGGAAGGAAATCAGAAGATACTTAAGAATTAAGTCTTTTGATCCAAGTTGGAGCAAAGAAAGGTTCCGTACCATTCAAAGAAAGTTAAACAATTATTTTCTAAAAGATGGATTTACTTTGGAAACAAAAGATTTGAATAAGCAAGATACCTCAGCAAATTGTGGGTTGTAACGAAGCGAGAGACAAGATTATGTGTGAAATGCATAGTTCACTATGGGTCGGACATAAAGGCTTTCAAGGGACTTATGAAAAGATAAAGAAAATATATTGGTGGCCCAGGATGTATGTAGATGTCCAAAAATATGTGGCCACTTGTAAGACTTGCGAGGTGTTCTCGAATGTTAAACACAGAGATGAGTTGCATCCGACATATCCTCTAAACATCCACTATAAGTGGGTTGTCGATCTGGTTACAATGACATTAGGGGTTCAACAAATGCGATATATTGTGCTGGCAAGAGAGGACCTAACAAATCATGTTGAAGGAAGAGCTCTGAGGACAAAAACTACGAGCAATGTATGTAGGTTTCTATGAGAAGGTGTGTTTAGTAGATTTGGCTATGTTGAGAAAATAGTTGTTGATAGAGGTGAGCTCGATGCTCAGGAAGCCAAAGACTTCTTTGAAAAATATGGAATTCGGCTATCGCTCACCGCTGCTTACAATCCTGAAGCCAATGGGAAAATTGAGCACGGACATCGTCTGATTATTAAAGCTTTGGTTAAGGCTTGTGAGAGAAAAATAAAGAACTAGCCAAAATATCTTCCCTTTTCCCTATGGGCAGATAGGATGACGTGCACTAGGACTACTGGTTACATGCCAGCAGAACTAGTGTACTGTCAAAAACCTATATTACCAACAGAGCCGCATGCTTTAGCATGGAATTCATTGTCACGGGAAGATGAGGTATTGAGAGAAGATCTTCTAGTGGTACAGATTCTTCAATTGGAAAAAGGAAGAAATCTAATAGAAGAAGTTGTAGTTAAGCTCAGAGCATCTAGAGAAAGAAACAAGATTGCGTTTGACAAGTCCCATAGATTAAGACCCAAAAAGTTGAATGAAGGAGATTGGGTACTTGTCTATGATAGCTCACTAGATGCGCAATATGAAGCCCAAAGAAAATTGGTGAAGAGATGGTTTAATCCCTATATGATATGTAAAGTGTTCGATAATGGTACATACTCTCTTAGGGAATTGGACGGAACAAAGTTAAAGGAATTGATTGTTGGAAAAAGAGTTAAGCTTTTTAAAAGAAGAGAGAATGAAGAATAGGAGACATTGGTAGATGAAGAGGAGGAAGAAGATGAAGAAGATGAGGGACTTGCTGAAGAGGTTCAAGATGGAGAAGAGAGATAAATAAAAATGGAAACAAAAGAATTTATATATACATATATGCATGTAAATATTAAAAGTGTAAATAAATAAGAAAAGCAACTGGATAATAATTTATGTGCATACCCAAAGGTAAAAGTATACATTGAATAATAAAGGTTTGTAAACATGAATGCATGTTAATGTACATAACTAAAGATTACATGCATGATCATTTCTAATGTGTCTTTCCTTGCAGGTGCAGCTATAAAAATAGATAAAGAACTATGATTCAACCATGGAGAGGAATTTTTCAAAGGAAGCAATGATATCACCTCAGAGGAATTCAGTTTGAGATAGAAATGTAAATTTAAATAAAGCTAGAAATAGAGCTTTGACACAAATAAGAAACACATCTTTAGAATAGCCTCCGATTGATGCTTTTATTTTTGAATATTTACTCCTCGTGCCTTTAAACCCATTAGCACACAAAACAGTGATAGACGAAGGACCATCAACTGGAATAGCTTTAAACCAAACAGGGATGTACATGCAACTCGGCCTAGGGCTGGACCTTTAGATCAGGCCAAAAATAGAGAACTGACTCAAGCCAAGAATGTGCCTATATATCAGTCCACTTTCTACATTTTCTAATATGCTCCCCATGAATGTAGATATTATAGAAGAAAAAGAAAGATTTCTAGCAAGAATATATCATGAAATGCTTCGAGAACAAAGTGAAGGTGACCCGTTAAGTGAAGAAGAACTTGATGCCTTTATTTGTGAGTACTTATTTCCTCTACTGAAGGACCAAACAAGGGGACTGATATATAGGCATCCATAAGAATTCAATTAAATAAGACCAAAGGATTATGAGTTAAGAGTTAGAGTTTGCTACTATATATAAATAAAGGTGAATAATATCTTCTAAACTTGTGATTTGAGGTGTGTATATATGTGTGTTTTATTATCATGTTTTGTTCCAGCACTCAACTTCGAAAACACGTCTTAAAGAGAATTTAGCAAAGAAAGTAAGTTTTCTATAATGGAATAAAGTGTCTAATGGTTTTCATCGAGTTTTTAGAAGAAATGAAAATCAAATCAGTAAATGAAAGATGGAAACTCAAAATGAAGAAAGAAGAGGTGATCAAGGGTGAGAAATTCAAATGGCTTCTGACTTTATACTCGTGAGATGTTGCTGCTTCAGTTTTTCTTTTTTCTTGTATATATGTATATATAAAAAGACTCCATGATCTGAGCATATAATACATAAAGAAATGCATAAATGTTAAGGGATTTAAATAGTCCAATTATTTCATATGGCTATTGAGATTACATGTGATGCATGAAGGACCAGGATTATGTGAGTAGGATTAGAAAGCGGACTAGAACTTTCAAGAACAAGACCAAGGAAGGTGAAGGGAAGACCTAAACTGAGTACCTGTATATACTAGTGTTCATGAACACGATGATTGAGATGCTTTGACTTTTGCTTTTGATCTCTTGTCTAATCTAACCTTTAGACAAATTATGTTTCAGAAAAAGACTTCATAGACCCGCCAGCTATCTATGTGTATGTGTATGTGTTGTTGGGCACTGTGATGAGCTAGTAGGTGGGTGGAGTTACCAAGTTCGGGTGATCAGGGCAACAAACTGACACTAGTTGCATCGTATGGTCTGACCTATATGTTTTCATGTGCTCATATGAGTCGATATGTGGGTGGAGTCACTGTGACCAGGTGGTCAGAGCCATGAGCTAACGTCGATTTCTTATGAGGCTGACATTTTGCATCGTGCGCTATGTCGGGTTGATAGATGAGTGGGCTAAACCTGGCTAGGTGGACAGGTCCATGAGTGGCACCCGATTTTGGCATAGGTTGACATGTGTACATAAAGAATAAAATAAATAAAAATAAAAACAAATATAAAGGCTGAGGTGGGGTGGAGAATTAAAGCAAAGGAAAATAAAATAGAAGTAAAAGAAACATAAGAAAAAAATCTGATGGAGGTTTGGATGGTGGGAGATCAATAGGGAAGCCAGATTGTAGTCTCATAAATTGAGTTAGTAAGGGCTTGTATATACACATGCTTAGGATGGGCTATTGGATCTGACTAAGCCAAGTTAACGAGAGAGCTAACAAGTTTCCAATTCGCTCATGCAATTGCTAGTCTGAATGAATTAATGTATCTTGATATGTTGTATGTGATGCTTGTGTCTACCTTCTTCTCTTAATTTATGCCAAGTTTAATGCACTTTCATATTTCATGCATCTAGTTAAATTTTCTTTAACTTGTGTTTATCTTCCATGACTATTTGATGCTCGTTCGTGTTTTCTGACATGTATGCAGGTTGGCGCATCTGGAGGATGCATAGGTTCAGAGGGGGTGGATGTGGTCGAGAATCAACATGCAATCTCGGGGACCATTTTTAGGTTAAAGTATAATTCAATTGAAATGACTAAATGTGTCAAGTTTGCAGGTCAGTCGTGCAAATGGACATGATACTAGGGAAAAGGGGTCCATATGTCTATCATATAAGCATCCATTCATATAAGGATCACCAAGATAAATGTCCATTGGTGATTTCTATGTGAAATCTGTTTCCCTATCATGCTATTGGCTCATATAATTGACTTCTAAATGTATGATTTGTTCATGAACTGCTTGTTTTATAATCACATATTTCTACATGAGAGATTATATAAGTGCACATGCGTACTTGTGCATGTGCTATATCCACGTGTATAATGAACCATGTGTATTTACATGTGTGATGCGTTTTAATATGTGTACTCCTTGAGTATATTTGATCGATTGAATGTATGTACATGTGTGATGCGTTTTAATATGTGTACTCCTTGAGTATATTTGATCGATTGAATGTACGTGCATGTACATGATGATTTGTATGTGATTGGACATGAAGTGTGTGACATCAAGAGATGTGCATGCGTGAACTTAAATGGAAAGGGCTGGAAGAAAAGGAGAAAAACATTCTCTCTCGAAAGGGAAGAAGCTGTTAGCGCTAGCAGGTACAGAGGGAAAGAAGAGAACGCATTGAATATTCCCAATGATTGCAAAATGATGGGGAAATCTCAAGTCGAAGAAGCCAAAAATTGTTTTACAAAGAGGCTCGTGGCAAATGGTGAGCAGACATGAGAGATGGGTGCTAAAAAAGGAGAGGACGCTCACTGACAAGGGATGGGAGAGAAAAGAATGGGATGGCATCCATAGCTGCAACGCAGGAGATTTATTAACAGAGGGAAGTCTCCATACAATTTTTTTCGGGCTTGTTGCTCCCTTTATTCGTAGTGGCATCATGGAGTTGCGTAATGTTGCTATGAACACTATCATAGCCACTGCTCATTCAATCTTCTGATGAATTCGTGAACACCGGTGGAAAATCTTATAGATATGAATTCATTAAGTCTAGTTTCTCGAATTAATTCCCTCTGAATCTTGATTTCCAAAACGATCAAAACTTGAGGGAGCATCATGCAAAGCAAACAGACGAAGGCTTATCCTATAAGCTGTTCAAAATATGGCCATAGCGAGTGATTTTAGTTTGGTCCACTACTCATAGCTCAACGACATGTATGATCTACATTTATGAACATAATCTTTAGTGGTTTCCATTGCACCAGGGATTAATAAACGGCTGAAAGAAACGTTTTT
This sequence comes from Ceratopteris richardii, assembly GCA_020310875.1. Taxonomy (NCBI): domain Eukaryota; kingdom Viridiplantae; phylum Streptophyta; class Polypodiopsida; order Polypodiales; family Pteridaceae; genus Ceratopteris; species Ceratopteris richardii. The sequence continues at coordinate 20,669,410 of CM035416.1, read as the reverse complement.
TTTAGGGAAAAGCTTGACTTTATTTTCCTGCAATGAAAAGTTGTTTAATTCTTCTAATGATTTAGTCCATCTTGAAGACAGACCAAACATTTGAGCAATATCACCTGCACACATGCATAAGTTTGCAAATAAATCGAAAGGGTTCATTACTCGTCTGTTATGAAATGATTGGGAAGCATTCAACTCAATGATACTTGCAAGCTATTTGTTTTAAATGTGTGTTGTTATTGTTCATCAAATCAATTAAGTATGTTCAGGGAACCATGTAACTTAGCTACAATAATAAAATTTTATTGAGGAGCATTCGTTTAGTCCAAACAAGCTTAACGATATAATAAACTACCATTCATCTTTGGGTTGCAAAATTCTGTTATATGGTTGTTTAGAGGGAATTCAGAATGTTGAGTGATAAAAAAAATAGCAAGTGATAAATCACATAGAAGCATTCGTGATCCACTAGAAGTAAGCACCACTAGCATCTTTTGTCTCATTCATCGTTAATTATAGAAATCTGATTGAGAGAATGATGAGGGCTTTAAATCACTTCTTATAGGATCGTCTTTCATGAGTTGATTCAAACGTTGATCCATATGAACTCATATAGTTCATAATGCCAAGTGTCACATATAATTTGTCCTAAAGAATTCCTATTCGCTTGAAATTTTGCAATCTCATCAACTTCATCATCAGACAAGTCACTCAAGGCTACAGCTTCATTCATCACTTGAGTGCTCTCAGATGCATCTCCCATCTCTATATCATCAGGTAAAGGAAATCTCTTTCCCTTTATTAGCTTAATAAAACTATCTTTGAACTTAGTCTTTGCAACCGAGAAGACATGTTCCAAATTCATAGTCACTTAACTCCTTAATAAAATGTCATTTAATATTTCTTTGGCATCATTCTTCTTCTCAAGCTCAGACATTAATATAGCCTTTGGTGTTTTCTTCTTCTTTTTCTTCTCATTTTCTTGAACATTTTTAGTCTTTTGCATAGGTTCTTCGTTCTTTTCCTTTTCTTTATTTGTTTCTTGAATTTTAATTGGCTTCGCTACCCTCTTTCCCTCTCTTATTTCTTTCCTTTTGGAATCTTCCAAAGAAGCAATAGGCTCCTTAAAGTGAACTCCCTTTCAGTTTCCTTAGCTCTTTTCTCAGCATCTTAACTTTGTCTTCTAGTTACTCTTCTTTCTGGTTCAACATCATCTTGCATTTCATCTCTTCTTCTCTTATCCTCAACATTAGCTATGTGCGAGTAGAACTTGATTGATCTACAAGAGACTTCTAGGCAATCTTCTGCATAATCGCATCTCTAGCTCTGACTAAAGCTTCTATTGAGTAACTTGTTTGTGGTTTGTTGGAGTTAGATGTCTGCGGAAGTGCACGAATAGCACAAGGAAGAAGAAGAACACACAATATTGAATGTATTACCACTAAAATGTACAAAGGTAAGTAGCCCGTTAGGGCAATAGGCATATATACAAGCCAAGGGAAAAAAAACCTCCTAAAAAGGGAAAGAAGTGCCCTAGCAGTCCTAAAGTGTTCACACACATCACTACCTAAATATATCAACAAATCCCCCTGGGAGTGATGCGGTGAACAAGGAGATGGCACTCATGTAAAAGGAAGTTCCAAGCTATGTGGAATCAATCCACAAAAGGAAGTAAGCCCAAAGCTTTGCAGAAAGCTTCAAACTTCTCCCTAGGCAGAGCCTTTGTAAAAAGGTGTGCAATGTTCTCATGTGTGGGCACATATGCCAAGCTAATCTCCCCAGTAGAGAACCTCTCCCTGACATAATGATAATGCACCTCAATGTCCTTAGTGTGAGCATGGAACACAGGGTTCTTCACAACTGCCAATGCGCTCTAACTGTCAGTGAAGATGGTGGTGGCAGAAGCCTGACCAACACCCAAATCAGCCATAAGGCATCTGAGCCACACACACTCAACAGTCGCTGTGAAAGCTGCCCTATACTCAGCCTCACAACTGGAAGTGGCCACAGTAGGCTGCTTCTTGATCAACCAAGATATACATGTGCTATCAAGCATGAAGCAAAAACCACTAGTGGACACACAAGAGTCATAGCAACCAGCCCAATCATTGTTAGAAAAAGCATGCAAATCTGGCGGTAGTGATCCCCCCTTGGGATAAAATGAAGCAAGTAGTCGGGTACCACTCAAGTAGTGAAAGATGCGCTTAACCACTTGCCAATGCTTGACACCTGGGCAATGCATAAACCTACTCATCTGTGAGACAGCAAACTAAATATTTTGATGAGTAATGCATAAGTAAATCAAGCATCCAACAATCGGCTGATAGAGAATAGCATCAAATGCATCTCCAGCAAGCCTTCTAGCAAAGAACATTCAAAAAGAATAGAGATTTTTTAAGAAGTGAATAGTAAAGCTGTCTCCATAGGAGTGGCAATAGGCTTACAGTCTTCAAGGCCAAAATGTTGCAATAATGTGTCAATATATTTCATTTGACACCAAGCCATTCCACCGTCAACTTGCATAAATTGAATTCCCAAATAGTGATGCAAATGCCCCAAATCAAATATCTCAAATGAGGCATGCAAATCAGCCTCAAAAGCAGCAATATGCATGTCATGAGGTCTAGTAAGCAGTATGTCATCAACATATACCACAATGATCAGAAGCACATCATTAGCACGCTTAACATATAAGGTGCTTTCAGTTGGACTATTCTCAAAACCATGTGGAATCATATATCTTTTCATACCAAGCACGTGGTACTTTCTTTAAACCATATAATGCCTTCTTTTACCTGCATGCCTAGTTTTCATGCCATTTCTGCACAAAGCCACGAGGCTAAAAAACATACACTTCTTCATGCAAGTCACCATTTAGAAATGTTGTTTTAATGTCCAACTGATGTACATTCCAACCATGATGAGCTGCAAGTGCACAAATGTTATGAATAGTAGTCATTCGGTAAGTAGGAGCAAAGGTTTCATCAAAATCAATGCCTCTTTCTTGTGCATAACCCTTTGCAACAAGCCTAGCCTTATACCTATCAACTGTTCCATCTGGTTTACGCTTCAGCTTGTATATCCACTTATTGTCAATGGCCTTCTTGCAAGGAGACAAGTCACATAAAGAACATGTATCATTTTTCACGATAGCATCATATTTAGATTGCACTGCAGCCATCCAATGTTCTGAATTTTGTGCTTCATCAAACGAAATAGGTCCACTCTCATCATAGAGACTAGAGGCAGCCATAGCATAGCAATCTGATGCAAAAGAGTCACTATGAAAGCCTAACCAGTACGATATGACAAAGGTGCATCTAATTTGTTGTCATGCAAAGTCTGCACTAGCCATTTTGGCATAATTTTTTGTTGCTCTATATCAGCTCTCTCATCAACAAGTGCATCATGTAAATCTGCATCACAAATGGAATGATCTGCATCATCACATGAAACGTGTAAAGGTTGAGAAGTTGCCTCATTAGGACCAACAGTAGATTTCCCACGTGTAAAAAGAGGCAACAAAGTATCATACATGCCTTTGGAGCTAACAAATGTCTCCTTAGTACATGAAAGTAAGGTCTAAATAGCATCTTCCACAAAAACAACATCACGGCTAACCAGAATGTGTTTAGTCTGTGGATGATACAGACGATAGCCTTTCCTTTCAGAACTGTACCCAACGAAAATACATTTTACTGCTTTATCATCCAATTTTCTAGGATGTTGTTTAGGCACTAATGCATATGCCAAACAATCAAAAATACGCAGATGAGCAACAAATTGCTTGTGACCATGCCAAGCCTCATATGGAGTGATAAACTACAGCACTGTAGTGGGACACCTCTTAAGTACATATGTTGCACACATGATAGCCTCAAGCCAAAAGCTAGTAGTAAATGCCCATTCTTCATCTTGCACAAGATTAGCAGACTCGGTTTTCGGTGTAGAGGCCTCTACAACAACCATTCTGGCCTCTTTCTTCTTTGCCTCTTTAGCAGCCAGTTTTGGATAGCTCTTAATGACATGATCATTTGCTTTACAGTATTTGCAAAACAATTTTTGTTTTTTTTATTTCTTCTCATCTTTGTCTTCCTTCTTCAAATGTGCGGCATTTGTAGATTTTTGCTTACTAGTAGAAGAGCTCCATTTACCTTTGCCCTTTTGACTAGCCACGAAAGCTTGATCTACAACATGCATGATGGACTTTTTCTACCTAGACTGATGTTCCTGCAACAGAACAGAGACTAACTCCTCAAATGACAAGGCATTTGGATTGCCTTTCATCATCAAATGAAGAGTAGAAGCAAAACTCTGATATGAGTCAAGAAGTCTGCAAAAGTGAGCTATCTGGTATAACTTCATTAGCAGAAATCAACTGTTCTTTCAAATCCTTGATCTTTGTGAGAAAATTGTTAGAATCACCTTCATTCATGTGCTTACTCTCCAATTGTTTTTAGAGGTAAGCAACACGAGCCTCATTCCTAGCGTGTTACAATGTGGTAAGTGTATCCCAAGCATCCTTAGCTATTTTTCAAGAGTGAATGTGAGGTATAATGGCACGTTTTATAGACAAAGCTATCAATGCATGTGCATGAGCATCTCTACCATCCCAACAAATTTACTCTATAGTAGGTACAATAAAAACAGTATCACGAATAGGAATCTGTAGAATATCATCATCTTCGACACCATTTCCATCATCTCCAGCACCTGTATTTGCACTACCTGTATTCGCAGGTGTAACACGACGTCTTTCAACACCTTGCACAAAATTTCATAGTCCGTTTGCAACCAATACATGATGCATCATATAACTCCACAATGGGTAATTCGTACCATCCAACTTATCCTTAATAGCCAACATACAAAATACATCACTGCTTTCAGCCACGGCCATTGACTAAAATACATTGATGTAGAAAAATGATTGTATCTGAAAAAGTTGAACAGAACTACCCAAACAAGTTTCGCTAGACCTATAGTAGACTTTGAGACACTTATACTGGCAAACCGAATCGGTATATATCTTTGGCACAAAAAGACAAAATAGCCTGCACAAGTACTGTGATAGCACGTTCTGAGGCCGAAACGAGCTTAGATCGCAATTTCTGCACCATACAGCAGAGCTTTTTTTATCTTTGAAACAACCTGAATATGCTTACCAAATTTCGTGCGATTCTAAGACTGCAATCGGAGATAGACAACGCCCTAGATGAAGCGACAACCTACCTTGATATCAATTTTTGGATTTAGACATCTGTGGAAGCACACGAACAGCACAAGGAAGAAGAAGAAGCTTGGAGCAATACACACAATACTATCAAATGGCCCAGTATTCCCCAGATATGTGGGTTGAATTGGTGGTGTAGGGGTCTCTTGAGCAACAAGCTATAGTGTAGGTGTGGCCTAAGGCATCACATATCTTTGTATGTTTGGTATTGGCATAGCATTTCTCTGTGATAGATCTATATAGCTAGTGCCAACCCGAGTAGGAGTGAGATCTTGATAACCCATAGAATAGACCTTGTTGTGTAAATTGGCCATTTCTTTGGAGAGAGATGTCTACATCGTCTTAATGTTTGCTATCTTCTTGCTAAGGATTTCCAATTGCAACTCCACTGATGTGCAAGAAATGGATGCAACATTAGCTATAGATGGTGTTGTAGAGACATTTGAAACCACTTGAATAGGCGTATCTCTTTGTTGTAATGGAGTAGTCTATGTAGGCCTATCATGCAGCTCAGCTTGTCATTGCCTCATTTGGGCAATAGCCTCTACTTCTCTTCTAACTGTAGCTCAATCTTCAGTGTGCCCAAATCTTTTTCCATGCTCCTCAATTCTTCTCTCAACTTCAGTCCTATCCTTAGGACTTAAAATCTTGAGCAACAAGTCAGGCTTTAGAGAGTCTAGGTTAGTCTGAGGAAGCTAAGAATACCTCCTAAGGAACTCGTTTAGTAGGTGTGTTAAAGATGCAGTGGGTTTTGGGGAATGAACCCACTACAAGTAACCTTCTCTACTATGTTGACTGAACTCTTCTAGATATAACAATTTATGTAACTCTTTTCTAAATTCAAGCCATGTCTTCTCTATATGAACTGAGATGGATGTTAAGATCGACCTTGATACTACTTGAGTGAACAAGTGAATCAACATCTCTTCAGGTAATCCATGGATTCAAGCTTGGTCTTTAAATATGTCGAAATACTCACTCATGTTTAACCATGTAAATTTCCCTTTATCTCTTAAGATAGCTTGAACCACTCAAGCCCCTTGCTTTTCTATCATTAAATCTTTAAATACTCCTTCCATCTCTCTTGCCTGGCTCTTCCTAGTGTGTAGAACAATATCGAGACTAAATGGTTGGACTATTTCTCTTAATCCAAAATAGAGCTCAGAGAAGAGGCTAGATGAGTCTCGAGCCAAGAGGGGAAAGTAAGTCTAAAGATTTGTCTCCTTAATCTTAGATTTAACTACCTAGGAAAAATATGTTCTAGGATTTGAGTACTTTATTGTTGATGTATAAAACACCACAAGAAATGAATTGATGTGACACTAGAACACCTCTATGGTCACCATTAACTCATTGCCACTCCAAACTTTGAGAAATGATAGCAAAAACCAAGAACTTTACTTCTTCAAAACTTTCTAGTCACTGAAATGACATACCTTCAACATTTTGCTGATTTCTCTTAGCTCAAATACTATTTCACTAAGCTCTTTTGGTGGATGAAATTAGAAGAAAAGATCTTTCCAACAAGCTATTATTTGCAAGAAACGGATCTCTAGAACTCATGTTATGGCCTTCACAAGATGACTATGTATATCTGCCGAAATTGGAAATTCTTCCTGTTATAGTAAAAAGCGCCTATCTAAAAATGGAATCATCACACAGGAGGCAAGCATGGAGATGATGGAGAGAGTCTCATACACAAAACTTTACTCAGTTCTTCTTATATCTATGAAAAACTCAAAAACTTTACAGATGCTTTCTCACTCAGAGAAGTCCGACTATACTCAGTCATACAAAATGAACTCCTTCTCACATTCTATCACTCTCTTCCACTTCTTCTCTCTCTTCGCGTCAGTTGATACAAAGTAACTTATATATATTTTCTCATTCTCATGATTTTTAAAAAACTTCTAGAACTAAAGTGAACTAACTTTACAAATATAATACACTTGTGAATTTGTCCCTTCACATAGGCATGTGGTTTTCTTCATAAGATTTGACCTTCAAAAATATTTCCAATTAGTGATTGTTTCTCCAACAGCTCCCCTCAATCACTATTTGACATTCTCTGTTTCTTCATATCATCTTCTTTTCTTTTACTCCTGCCATGCTTTTAAATCTACTGGTCTTCACACCATCCAAGCTCTTTGTCATTATGTCTGCTATCTGATCTTTTGTAGAAATGTACTCCACTTCAATTTCTTTCTCCATTACCTTTTCTCTCAGAAAATGATAATGTATCTCTATGTGTTTTGTTCTTGCACGAAATACTAGATTTGCTGCAAGATAAAGTGAACTCATATTATCTCCATGTATTGTAGGTATACCTTGATCAATGCCCAAGCTTTTGAACAATGTCTGCATCCATATAACCTCCTTAGCTGCTTCCACAAGTCCTTTGTACTCAGCTTCAGTTGATGATAATGCTATTGTATGTTGTTTCTTTGAAAACCAACTTACAAGCTTATCACCAATGTATATCATGTAGCCATGAGTTGATCTTCTGTCATGCTGGTTACCTGCCCAATTTGAGTCACTGTAGGCTCTCAAGTTCAAATTTGATGTAAAAGAATAATATAATCCTTCCTTTATAGTTCTTTTGATATATCTGAGAACTCTTTGACCTGCAATCCAATGTGGCTCCATTGGAAAATGCATGAATTGTGACAAAACTCCCATTGCATAACTAAGATCAGGTCTTGTTAATGTAGCATAAATCAAAATACCCACAAGAGATTGATACTTCCTCATATCTTTGTATTTTGCACCATCATATTTACTGAGCTCGTGATTAACATCAAGTGGAGTTGAAGCTTCTCTACAATTTTCCATATCAAACTTCTTCAATAGATTCAGAAGATACCTTTCTTGTGATACATATATGCCATGATCTGTATAAGTGACTTCCATTCCAAGAAAGTATGATAACTTTCCTAGGTCACTGATCTTGAATTCTTTTTCAAGTAATATCTTTACCTCTTTTATTCCTTCATCTGAAGTACCTGTGATTATAATGTCATCTACATAAATACAAATGTAGATTGTACCTTCCTCTGCTCTTTTGATAAGTACACTTAGATCTGCTTTTGAACTTTGATATCCAAGATCATTGAGATACTTCACCAGTCTATAGTTCCATGCTCTTGGAGCTTGTTTCAATCCATAGAGTGCTCTTCTCAATCTGCAAAAAAAAATTGGATACCTTGAGTCTAGAAACCCTTGAGGTTGTTCCATGTATACCTCGTCTGATATGTATCCATTCAAGAATGCATTCTTTATATCCAATTGACTTAGGATCCATCCTTTTGAAGCTCCAATAACAATGATTGTCCTTAAAGTTGACATCTTAGCTACAGGATTGAATGTCTCATCATAATCTATGCCATAGGTTTGGGCATAGCCTTTCACCACCAGTCTAGCTTTGTATCTGGCTATACTTCCATCTGCAAGCTTCTTTACTTTATAAACCCATTTATTTCCAATTACTTTCTTACCATTTGGTTTAGGAACAAGTTCCCATGTCTTGTTCTCCTCCAGTGCATTGAATTCTTCCTTCATTCCTTCTTCAACATTGTTTCTTACCTTTTGCTTCATCATAGTTTTGAGGTTCTTCATCATCTTTGACCATATATGCATAGTTCTTCTCAGTTATGTAAGAAGTATCATAAGAATACCTTTCGGGTTGCCTTCTATTCCTGCTTGACCTTCTTGGTTCACATTCTTCATAAGTGTCTGGATACACTTCTTCATCAAATATAGGAGCTTCTCCATTTCTTCTTGCTAATCCACTTCTAGATGTACTTGCTTGCATATAGTCTTCATCTATATTCACCTGCATAATTGATTTTCCTTTCTCACATCTTCTTACCTCTTCTTCAAATTCTTCAGCTGTATGACTTTGATCTGTATACCAACTTTTCTGTTCATCAAATGCAACATCTCTAGAAACAAGAAATTGTTTGGTTAGAGGATTCCACAACCTGTAACTCATCTGCTTTTCATCATAACCAATGAACACATATTTTTGTGCCTTTGGTTCAAGTTTATGTCTAAGTTGTGATGGAACATAAGCATATGCAATTGATCCAAACACTTTACAATGATCTAGTGTTGGTTTCTTACCCCACCAAGCTTCATATGGAGTCATTCCATTTAGAGCTGCACATGGTAATCTATTCACAAGATATGTAGCTGTATTTACAGCCTCAACCCAAAGATAATTTGGACAGTTCTTCTCCTTCAGCACAGCTCTAGCAAACTCAACCAAAGTGATGTTTCTCCTTTCTGCTACACCATTTTGTTGTGGTGTATACCTGCAAGTTATTTCTCTCTTAATACCTGCATTCCAAAGATAATCATTGAAATCTTGGGAGAAGTATTCTCCCCCTCCATCAGACCTCAGACTTTTAAGCTTTTGACCTGTGACTCTCTCTGCATATGCATGAAAATGCTTGAAAGCTCCAAACACTTCTAATCTTTCCTTCAATACATATAAATTTATCCATCTTGTAGCATCATCAATGAAAAGAACATAGTACCTTGAGCCACTGATAGGTCCTTCTTTTGTTCGTCCCCATACATCTGTATGAATGAGCTCTAGTAATCCATCATGTTTGAATCCTTTCTTCTGAAATGGTAACCTATGTGCTTTACCCATTTGACATGCTTCACATTTATAAACCATATGTTGACTCTCCACCTTTGGTAGTCCTAGTACAGATTGATTAGCAATCATAGCTTTAATTCCTCTTTCATTGAAGTGACCTAATCTCTTATGCCAGAGATCAAGTTCTGTAATCACTCCTTCACCATGTGTGAGCAAAGCTTGACCAATGTTCCCTTGTACTCTTAAAGTAAAGAGTCTACCTTCTTTCTTACCAGTGACAATCTGATTATATCCATTCTCTAGATCTTCAACAAATACTCCTTCATTTGTAAACCTGACTTGAAAAACTTTTTCAACTATCTGTCCCACACTAATCAAGCTTTTAGGTATTGTAGGAACATACAAAACATTGGTTAGCAAATCTGCTCCACTCTTGCATCTCACTTTTCCAATTGAATGTACACTATGTCTTGTATTATCACTTGTTTGAACACTATGACTAGAAATGCCTTTTTCCAATTCTGACATCAATTCTATGTTTCCTGACAAATGATTAAAACATCCAGAGTCAATATAAAATAACTTTAGATCTTCTTTATCTGATGTGCTGATTGGATTCATCATCAATGATGTATGACTTTCATTATGTGTGTCATTTGCATAATTGTAGTAGGTGGTGTTGTAGGATTCATTCTGTCCCCAACTTCTTCCTCCACCTCTACCATAGCCTCCTCTTTGACTTTGTCTACCTCTTTGAAAATTACTTTGATATCTTCCATCTCGGCCTCTGCTATTGTTGTTTTGATTTTGGTTTGATCCTTGTTGATTATGCCAACAGTCATGAGTCAAATGATTACTCAATCCACAAATCCAACAAGCCTTCTTGTTGTTATTTTGATTACCTCTACCTCTTCCAAAACCTCTTGCTCTTCCTCTTCCTGTGCCTCTACCTCTTGCAAAATAAACTTGAGAAGTTGACTCTTCTTCATCCTTTGCTTTACCTTTATCTCCTTTCTTCTTATTCTTCATGTACATTGCAGAACTTTTTCCTTTATCTCCATCTCCCTTCAAGTCTTGCTCAAATGTGAGCATCAAACCAAGCAACTAGTTCAAATCTAGAACATAATGATTTAATGAAAGTTCTGTTGATAAGACAAAAGGTTTCCACCTTTCATCCCCTCTACAAACTTGTAAGTAGTTGAGCAAACAAATTGTGATCCTCAATATCTTCATCTATGGATCCAAGACTATCAGCTAGATCCTTCATATTAGTGACATAATCACTAATACTTTGGCTTGGCTTCTTCTTAAATGTTGTAAACTCTGACCATAGACTTGCTTTCCTTGCTTTGGTAGTACTTTGGAAATGATATTCCAATGCATTCCATATATCTTCAGATGATTTCAATCCTCTGATGTGTGGTAGCAAATGATCTGAGATTGTATTGTAGATGTAAGCTTTTGCAAAGCTTTTGCACTTGCATCCTTCTTCTGCCAATGCTTTAAAGCATCAAGTTCTTCTTTCTTTGGTCGGCTTTCATCTTCAAATATTGGCTTCTCTTCTTCACCTGTTACATATACCATGAGATCCTTACTCATAAGTAAGTCTTCCATTCTCATTACCCATGCAGTGTAATTATCTCTGTCCAATTTGTCAATGGAGATATGATCTGCCATACTCCTTTCCTTCTGCTGCAACCTATGAGCTTAAAGGATAAAGGATAATACCTATTGGAGTTCTTTGTGTATGAGGATACTTTTGAAGTAACCCTTTGATGCCTTATGTCTTCAAATGCTTCACCTTTCAACCTTTAATGAAAAACTTTTCAAAACTTCTCGTACCTCTGCTGCCTTCTGCTCTTTAGGACCTTTCTGCTCTGATACCACTTGTTGATGTGTAAAACACCACAAGAAATGAACGGATGTGACACTAGAACACCTCTATGGTCACCATTAACTCATTGCCACTCCAAACTTTGAGAAATGATAGCCAAAACCAAGAACTTTACTTCTTCAAAACTTTCTAGTCACTAAAATGACATACCGTCAGTATTTTGCTTATTTCTCTTATCTCAAATATTGTTTCGCTAAGATATTTTGGTGGATGAAAGTAGAAGAAAAGATGTTTCCAACAAGCTATTATTTGCAAGAAATGGATCTCTAAAACTCAAGTTATGGCCTTCACAAGATGACTATGTATATCTGCCAAAATTGGAAATTCTTCCTGTTATAATAAAAAGCGCCTATCTAAAAATGGAATTTGATGCCTAGCATTGACTTGCAACGAAAATTCGATGCCGGGCATCGACTTGGGGTGTTTTTAGCCACTTTTCAGCAGGGATTCTATGTCAGGCATCGACTTCCCGCATAAAACCTCAAGCTTTCAGATGCCAGAAATATATATGATATCATAGATACATCAAACATCATTTATCAACTGGAATTCAATGTCAGGCATCGAGTTGCTTCAACAAAGGCATGATTTGCAAACACTTCAGCACTAAATGAAATAGATAAATGAAAATATGACTTATCAGCAGAGATTCGATGCCAGTCATCGAGTTGCTTGGAAAACTTGATCTTTTGAACTCATCACACAGGAGGCAAGCATGGAGATGATGGAGAGAGTCTCATACACAAAACTTTACTCAGCTCTTCTTATATCTATGAAAAACTCAGAAACTTTACAGATGCTTTCTCACTCAGAGAAGCCCGACTATACTCAGTCATACAAAATGAACTCCTTCTCACATTCTATCACTCTCATCCACTTCTTCTCTCTCGTCGCGTCAGTTGATACAAAGTAACTTATATAGATTTTCTCATTCTCATGATTTTTAAAGAACTTCTAGAACTAAAGTGAACTAACTTTACAAATATAATACACGTGAATTTGTCCCTTCACATAGGCATGTGGTTTTCTTCCTAAGATTTGACCTTCAAAAATATGTCCAATTAGTGATTGTTTCTCCAACGTTTATGTGATGTCTTAGGCTTGATTCGCTTGATTTTTCTCTTAACTTGACTTGGCTTTCTCTCTTCTTTTGATATTGACTTGATTTCTCTTAATTTCTTTTTCTAAATTTTAAGTTTGCTTTCTTTTCAATTTCTAAATTTAATATGCTTTTTAGTTTTTTAATTTTTCTTATTTTTATGATTTTAATTATATTTTTAATGTTTTTGCTCTTTTTATCTAAATTATGATAGTAGCAAATTCTTAATCTAAGTAACAATAGACAAGTGCACAAGATGATTTGTTTAAACTAATGTAGAGTATGAGTGGATAAATTCAAGAAAAAAAAACAATCTTTCTTTTTCATGTGCGTGAAGCAATGCAAATATTGAAAATTTTTGAAAAGAAAATACCTAGAAATCTGATCTAAAGATGTTCTCAATTTGTGCAGTGAAAAATATTCTTACATTTTCTTTTTGAAGAAACTAAATACAAGTAATTCTAAATGTGCATGAAAAAGTTCTTTCTCTCTCAACAAAAGGTGTGGGTGGCAAGTCGAGGATCTCTATCTCCAAGGCAACTGCCTTGCTTCACATCGAGTCCACTCTGTCGATGGGATGTCGATCACAGTGGTGAAACAAGCTGTCAGGGTTAGATTAGGCCTAGGGGCTGTCATGTCGTGTTACAAGGCTGAGGGAGCGAGACAACCGCAACCGCAGAAGAAGGATAAACAAGACTTGTGGCTGAAATGACGGAGATGTAGGAAATTTCGCAAGAGTCGGTAAATGAAGAATGCGAGAGCAATAAAAAGCAGAAGATAGGAAGAGAAAAGAGTTCTGTCGTCGAAGAGAAAAGAGTTCGATCGTCACATCGTCACTTCGTTAGATTGGTGGAGCAGAGTTTACTGTGTTAAACAGACTCTTGGATTGATAGTTAACAGGAATGTATTTGAGAGATACAGAAGGATAGATACGTCTCTGTTCTGTTGCGCACTGTAGTGAATAGGGTTGATCACATCGAAACTGAAGTATTCGGAGACCACGAGTAACATATTTTAAAAGACTGTGTATGAGATATTGCTAAGGATATTGAATACTGTTCCATTCTATTCATATTTAATTATTCTGCTATTCTTTGGTTGAATCGATTCTCATTGGGTAGTTTGTGATGTTGTGAGTCTATTTGGTGAGCAGTTATATATGATTCTGTATTTCTCGACTGTGAGATTGTGTATTGATTGTCCTGCGTGAGACTGTGTAAGAACAGAGTTTATTACCATTTCGGTTAAGTGACCAGGTTTTATACAATAAACTGTAATCACTGAGTATTCGACCAGGATCTGTGTGTGGACAGAAGTCTTAGTAAGTCATTAATTGCGGTAGAAATCTATGATCTGAGTCAGCATATGAAAAGTTTAATATAATCTCTATTCGAGTGGTCTGTGCATTTCATTCGGTGCGTTTAGTTGTCGCATGAAATCGTCTTATTGTGGATTATTTTGAGGAGAGTGTATTCGCGTAGTTGTAAGTTTCGGTAGAATTTCTGTACTACTACCATACGTATATTCATGGACGAACGTTCTGACACTTATCATACCAAGGAGTAGTCAGTATTCAAACTCAACCCCTGTGTTAAGAGGTGAGAAAATACTAGCGATTGTGTAAGAGATTGGGAAAATAGTACAGGGCCTCTGTCTAACAGACCCCTACCACTCCCAAGAACCCGAGGACCCGATAATACTCGTCCGAAAGTTGGATTGAGTTATTATCGTCTAACATTTGGCGATCCTGCTGGGGATCGAACAAATCAAGTGCAACCAACTTGGGATATATTGTCAAAAGCATCCATCACACTGCCTTTCGGGCAATTACTGGCATTAGTACCAGGAATACGCCAACAATTTCAACAACAGTCTACTACAAAATCTGCTTGCATTCCGGCTACCGCAACCGTACAACTGGAACCAGACTCTACGGTAGATCACTCAGTTCCTCTGATTACGGTATGGTTTCATAAACATCAAATTCCACAAGTTTTAATTGATGGGGGGTCCGGCGTGAATATTGCCACTGCGTCACTTTGTAAAAAGTTAGGATGGACTAAGATAGAACCAGTTCAATTCTTTGTTAGGATGGCTGATCAATCTAGAGTTCATCCAGTAGGACTGGTCCGAGATATACCTATAACTGTCCAAGACACAACATTCAAGATGACTTTTGTTGTTCTTGAATTGCCGGAATCCACCCTAGACTACAATCTACTTTTCGGTCGTCCTTGGTTAAAACAAGCCAAGGTAATTCAAGACTGGTCAGCTCAGGAACTTACATTCAAAGATAAAAACCGCAAATGTGTTGTAAAATTAGATGCTATACAACCCTGTGAGTTACATGCTCGACCATATTTCGCCGAACCAGTCCATATGTTAGATGGATTGTCGGATGACGAAGAAGAAGAATTTCTGAAGAATAATGTTGATTTGATGACAGTAGGAACTATTGATCTACAGTCTGTGGTAGATACTTGGAATGCTTCAGTATGTACAGTAACACCTATTGTCAAAGAAATTAAGGAGGAAAATACCATTTCGATTCAAGGTAATGAATTACCGCGGCTTCTCGAACCTTCCGCTGATACAGAGAAACATCAACAATTTTATGTTCCAGAAGATCAGTTAATTACTTATAATCTTGGAGATGAAGACCACCCTCGTCCTGTAAGGATAAAGCAAAACTTACCTGAAGCTTTTCAAGCAGATTTAATCAAGCTACTCCAAGAATTTACTGACGTCTTTGCATGGGATTACAAAGACATGAAGGGTCTGGATCCTCGTATCTATCAACACAGAGTTATGCTAAAACCAGAAGCAAAACCGATAAGGCAAACCAGCTACCGGATGAACCCACATTATGCATCTCAGGTAAAGGCTGAACTTGATAGGTTATTAAAAGTGGGGTTCATAGTACCAATAGAACATGCAGAATGGATTTCACCAATCGTAATTGTACCAAAGAAAAACAAGCAATTGAGAATTTGCGTAGATTATCGGAAATTAAATGCTGCAACAATACCGGATCCTTTTCCAATTCCTTTTTTGGATACGATGCTTGATAAAGTAGCAGGTCATGAGATGTATTCATTTCTAGATGGATACAGTGGATATAACCAAGTAAGAATGGCTGAGGAAGATATACTGAAAACTGCATTTATTACAAATTGGGGTGTTTTTGCTTGTACCGTAATGTGGTTTGGATTGAGAAATGCACCAAGCACATTTCAAAGATGTATGCAGGAAATATTTTCTCCTTATCTTACCTCATTCATGCAAGTATATCTTGACGATTTTTCAATTTTCGGTAAAATGATTGCACATCTAGTACATTTACGATGTTGCTTTCAGAGATGTAGAGAATATAGATTGTGTTTAAACCCAAACAAATCTGTGTTCGCGGTTTCATGTGGTAAATTACTTGGTCACATCATATCAGCACAGGGTATTCAAGTTGATCCCGATAAAATTTCAGCAGTATTAGAGGCTCCGGTGCCTAATACACCTAAGGAAGTAATGCGATTTATGGGACAAGTGAGATGGCATGGAAGGCATTTACGGTGGCTTGCTCATGTGGCAATACCACTGAACAAATTAATTTCCAAAACTGCAAGGCAATTCGAATGGACTCAGGAATGTCAGGTAGCATTTGATCGACTGAAACAGTTATTAACACAGGTTCCCATTTTACAGCCACCAGATTGGGATAACCCATTTCATGTATTTGTTGACGCATCTGATATAGCAGTAGGAAGTGTACTGATGCAACAAACAGATAAATGGTTTAGACCAGTATACTATGCTAGCAGAAGATTAGCACCTGCAGAGAAGAACTACTCGGTAGCTGAGAGGGAATGCTTAGGATTAGTATATTCGGTAAAAAAATTCAGACATTATTTATTGGGCCGAAAATTTACATTTCATGTCGATCACGCTGCATTGGTTTACTTGGTTCGACAGCAACATATCAGTGGCCGCCTAGCACGATGGGTTCTACTATTGCAAGAATTCGACTATGATGTCGTTCATCGGCCAGGTAGTTCACATGCTTTAGCAGACTTTTTGTCACGCTTAGATTCAGGTGAACCTCCGGTTGGTATAAATGATACAACGCCAGCCATTTATACTTCAGAACCAACTACTGAAGAATTGTCAAACCAACCAGTGCCAACTACGTATTATGATCAGTTATTGACCTTCCTTTCAAGTGGATATCTACCTTCTGAAGTCCCCACAGCTACACGCCGAAAAATTGCAGGTTTTAGCCGACGATTCCGGTTAGTTGCTGGAGAATTATATTATACAGATCATACCGGAATCCTACTTCGCTGTATTCCACCACATGAAGTTAACTCAGTTATCATTTTGGCTCACTCAACTCCTTCCGGTGGACATTTTGCAGCAGATCTTACTCACCGGAAAATTCTGCAAAGTGGACTTTGGTGGCCAACTATGTATAGAGATATATTGGAATTTACCAAAACTTGTGATAGCTGTCAAAGGACTGGACAACCATTACAACGCCATTACTTTCCACTTCATCCAGTACTTCCTTTAGAACCATTTCAGAAATGGGGTCTTGATTTCATTGGTCCAATCACACCTCCCGCGGTATTCAGCAATAACAGGTATATATTGACTTGCACAGATTATGCAACCAGATGGGCAGAAGCATGGCCTTTACGCTCGGCTACAGCAGTTGAAGTAGCGAAATGTCTATTAACAGATGTCTTTCCAAGATTTGGACTGCCACTAGAGCTTGTTTCAGATCAGGGTACTCATTTTATGAACAAGTTGATGAAAGCATTAACACAGTCATTCCAGATCAGTCATAAATTCAGCTCATCATATTATCCTCGTGCAAATGGATTGGCAGAAAGTACCAACAAATCTCTGCTAAATATGCTTCAGAAATTGACTAGAGAAACACCGGAAAGATGGGATCAGTTGCTACCTGCAGTCTTATGGGCCTATCGCACTACATATAAGGTAACCACCGGCTTGACACCATTTAAGTTAGCCTATGGAATAGAAGCAATAGCTCCGATGGAAATTGTAATACCAAGTTTAAGAGTAGCAACGTCTCAGAAACTTTTACCCGAAGAATCATTGGTATTTCGGTTGGAAATACTTAGAGAATTAGATGAACACAGATGGCTCAGTTTCTTAACTATGAAAGAAATTCAATTAAGACAGGCCAGGACACACGACCGAAATTTAAAGACTCCAGTATTCTCGGTAGGACAGCTTGTTCTTTTTTACAATGCGAAGTCCAATAGATCAGCAGGAAAATTCAAGTTACGTTGGTTCGGTCCATTCAAGATTGCAGAACAAGTTGGTCCGGCTACTTTTCGATTGACTACATTGACTGGACAAACACTTCCAAAAGCGATAAACGGTTCAAAGCTACGGCCGTATCAAGTAGCGCCACCTCGGCTATAACAAGGGTACACAGCGTACCACAAATTTTTTTACTTTTCTTTTGTTTTTTAATTCCTCTTTTTTAATTCGGTGTAATCAATAAAATAAGTGTAATCGCCGTACTTTAATATCTATTTATGTCCAGCCGCCCGCTCCTTTTCTTTGCATGCACGCACGTCAGATATAGACATTACTGTCCGTTTTGTGTAATTAGTACCGTTTAAAATATTCTTTGTACAAATTTCTTATATAACTCACTTAAACTCGCCGGATAGGTAATTTAGTATTTTGCGACCACAACCATAGTTTCTGAATACTTGTGTTCTGCGTCTTGCATCTCTGTGTAATGGAATCCCTAGCGAACTATACAGCTTTTGCCGATGGTATCCCTGATGAAGTAGGAAATTATCTGCATGTACGAGGATTGGGTAGTTTCGTCGAGCTGCCATGGCACTCAGTAGAAGCTCACCCCTTCTTCGCACAGATCATTTCCGCTATCGCTCGAGTATCTCCCACCGAGAAACGATGGGTTTTCCTTTCCTTACCGTCTAGAACTGTGATCACATTCCAAGTGTTTGCAGAAATTTACCATTTAACTCCACAAGGCCGCGAGAATGTTCCCATGATCTCAGCAACCCGAATGGCAGAATTGTTCCCGCGATTTTCATCTAATGAATACGCCATTCTCTGTCAACCAGAACCCGAAAGAACTGCACTACAGTTCCTAGTTGCTATACTCAACTTTCAGAAACGTACCTATGGTATCTCTCGACCATTTTATTCTGCCATAGATATAGCTGCCCGAGAACCTGTTAACTTTGCGTCATTTTTCTTTCAACGTATTCATAAGGAGTGCGTCTCAATTATGAAGCAAGTTAACAAAGATAAAACCCCAAGGTCTCGACTACCACACATTTTATCATTTCTGTTTCCAACCATAATGCAAGCACAACCACCACCAAGAGGACCAGTGTTACAGATTGAAGAATCAGCGCAACCGTTAGATGACGACGAAGAAGATGAAGAGGAGATTAATCAGTTATTCAGAAGAAAACGGATCAGAATCAGTTCTTCTGAAAGTAAGAATGCAGGTTCAGTCGAACAAGACGAAGAAGTACAACAGGAGGTCGACCGGCATTCAGGTGGAGTAACACAAAAGGAAGACGAACAACAGCAGGAAATACAAGTAGAGAAGGAAGCTGATCAGCAAGACAAGGAGGCAGAAACAGAGGCCAAGCATCAAGAGGAAGAGAGGTTCCATGATACAAATACATCGATGCACCAGGAATCGTCCACATATTCATTAGCATCAGAGCATCTACAAACGCAGAAGCAAACGGACACGGAAGCAATGTCAACTGATAAAGTCGGTCAACAGCAGCAGCAGGAGAATCAACAAATCCATGAATGTCAACCTACTAATGATGCACTGGATAAGCTCCTGAAGGCAGCAGAAACAACAGATGATCAACAGAATGCAACAAAGGTAATTAGCTCTAACACAGCTCGTTCTATTCTTCCACCGCAACAGGAAGCACATCCCATCCATGATCACCCAGACCATACATCATCATCTACAGTATTGCACTTGCGGGTTCGAGTCCACCGTGCGTGCCAGTGTTACAAGGCTGAGGGAGCGAGACAACCGCAACCGCAGAAGAAGGATAAACAAGACTTGTGGCTGAAATGACGGAGATGTAGGAAATTTCGCAAGAGTCGGTAAATGAAGAATGCGAGAGCAATAAAAAGCAGAAGACAGGAAGAGAAAAGAGTTCTGTCGTCGAAGAGAAAAGAGTTCGATCGTCACATCGTCACTTCGTTAGACTGGTGGAGCAGAGTTTACTGTGTTAAACAGACTCTTGGATTGATAGTTAACAGGAATGTATTTGAGAGATACAGAAGGATAGATACGTCTCTGTTCTGTTGCGCACTGTAGTGAATAGGGTTGATCACATCGAAACTGAAGTATTCGGAGACCACGAGTAACATATTTTAAAAGACTGTGTATGAGATATTGCTAAGGATATTGAATACTGTTCCATTCTATTCATATTTAATTATTCTGCTATTCTTTGGTTGAATCGATTCTCATTGGGTAGTTTGTGATGTTGTGAGTCTATTTGGTGAGCAGTTATATATGATTCTGTATTTCTCGACTGTGAGATTGTGTATTGATTGTCCTGCGTGAGACTGTGTAAGAACAGAGTTTATTACCATTTCGGTTAAGTGACCAGGTTTTATACAATAAACTGTAATCACTGAGTATTCGACCAGGATCTGTGTGTGGACAGAAATCTTAGTAAGTCATTAATTGCGGTAGAAATCTATGATCTGAGTCAGCATATGAAAAGTTTAATATAATCTCTATTCGAGTGGTCTGTGCATTTCATTCGGTGTGTTTAGTTGTCGCATGAAATCGTCTTATTGTGGATTATTTTGAGGAGAGTGTATTCGCATAGTTGTAAGTTTCGGTAGAATTTCTGTACTACTACCATACGTATATTCATGGACGAACATTCTGACACTTATCATACCAAGGAGTAGTCAGTATTCAAACTCAACCCCTGTGTTAAGAGGTGAGAAAATACTAGCGATTGTGTAAGAGATTGGGAAAATAGTACAGGGCCTCTGTCTAACAGACCCCTACCACTCCCAAGAACCCGAGGACCCGATAATACTCGTCCGAAAGTTGGATTGAGTTATTATCGTCTAACATGTCGCTTGATGGAGAGTGTTAATCTCCAAGAGAACAAGCTATCCTTGATGTTAGAGGACCTCTATATCAAGAAAAACTCAAAACCTTTACCAATTTGAAGGACTAATACCAGATTATCAAAATTTTGAACTAATTGTGAAGAGAGTCACTTCTCAAAAAACTTTGCTAAACATAACTCACTCGTTGACTGATACAATGTGTAAAGTTTTTTATAGAACTTTGCAGAAGGTGTAAGGATTGTGCACCTTCTCCAAGTTAAATCTTCTCAAAAGATTTAGTAGATCTTGAGAAATGATCCAAACAATCTACCTATGTCTGAAATTGTCCTCTTGTAGAGTCGACTTTGACACCTGTAACGTCTAACAAATGGTTCTCCCAAACTAGAACCCGTTTAATCAAATGCTTTTATCCATAGATGGCTTACCTTCCAAGTTAGATTTTGACTCCTCATTTGTGTAAAACTTTACACTATGATTTTATCCATAGATGGCTTACCTTCCAACTTAGATTTCGACTCCTCATTTGTGTAAAACTTTACACTCTGCACTGAGTACTGATCAATTCTTTGACCATCGAGATTGCACCTGTTTCAAAAGACACTCATCACTTCTTCATATACAAATGTTCCTACACATAATTCCCTCAACCTGTTTACAATTAGCCTTTCAAATCTTAACCATAGAAGCACTAACTATGGAATTAGACATCTACAAAAGGATTCCTAAAATGTTCAAGCACAAAAGGAGAACACGGCAAAATATCGGGCGCAACTTTTTCTTCTATTCAGAAAACTTTACATCTAAATGATGAGAGATATTCACTTCACTTCTAAGATGTCCAATGGCTCTTACAACTTCTCATTCATCATCTCTCCCACTTGCCCCAACTTTTCTACTTGTATATATAGTGTTATGTACAAACTCGTGACCATTACCAAAGAATAAGCATGTTTAATGTACATATATATACAAGCCTTTATTCTCTGATTATGCTCTAACTCGAGTCTTCATGTATTGATCTTTGGTTCCTCTTTTGACTTCAAATATTTTTTCAACACATCAATTGATGGTTGTCATGCACCAACATCTCCCCCTCAATCATTGATTGAGGTTTTCTCCATCTTCTTTATACCTCCCATGTCTTTGAATCTCTGTAGCTTTGGTCCATCCAAGCTTTTGGTTAGCATATCTGAAATATGATCTTTTGTTGAAGTATGTATGACTTCAATTTCCTTATCAATCACCTTCTCTCTTAAGAAGTGATACTCAATCTCAATGTGTTTAGTCTTGGCATGAAAAACAGGATTGGCAGCTAGATACAATGAACTCATGTTATCTCCATGAATAGTGGGTGTACTCTGAGTGATGTCAAAACTCTTCATGAGAGCCTTTAACCATATAACCTCCTTTGCAGCTTCAACCATACCTTTAAACAGGATTGGCAGCTAGATACAATGAACTCATGTTATCTCCATGAATAGTGGGTGTACTCTGAGTGATGTCAAAACTCTTCATGAGAGCCTTTAACCATATAACCTCCTTTGCAGCTTCAACCATACCTTTATAGTGGGTGTACTCTGAGTGATGTCAAAACTCTTCATGAGAGCCTTTAACCATATAACCTCCTTTGCAGCTTCAACCATACCTTTATACTCTTAAGAAGTGATACTCAATCTCAATGTGTTTAGTCCTGGCATGAAAAACAGGATTGGCAGCTATATACAATGAACTCATGTTATCTCCATGAATAGTGGGTGTACTCTGTAGATGATAAAGCAACTATGTGTCCCTTCTTGGAGCACCAAGAGATTAACTTATCTCCCACATAACACAAGTACCCATAAGTTGATCTCCTATCATCACGATTACCTGCCCAATCTGTATCACTATATATCTTGATGTTTGTATCTGATGTAAAACCATAATACAAATCTTCCTTGAGTGTACCCTTAATGTACCTCAACACTCTTTGTCATGCAACCAAATGTTCCTTTCTAGGACAATGCATGAATTGAGACAACACTCCAACTGCATATGACAAATCACGCTTAGTTAATGTAGCATATATTAGACTACCTGCATGCCATAAGTAATCACTGAACTAATTAGAGAAATACTCTCCCCCTCCATCTGACCTTAGTCTCTTCATCTTTTGACCTATGATTCTTTTTTGCATACACATGATAATGTTTAAATGTATTGAATACCTCTGATAGGAAGTTGGCTTGGCTAGTTGTACCTTCTTCTTCATTTACTTGTTGCTTGCCTTTGCTATTCTTCTTCTTATCCTTTTAATACATTGCTTGACCTGCACTCTTATCACCATCACCTTTGACATCCTTCTCAAAAGTTAGCATGTGTCCTAGCAACTGACCTAAATCAGGAGTGAAATGATCTAGGGACAATCATTAGACAAAATGAATGGCTTCCATTTCTCATCTCCTCTCAAACCTATGAGAATTTTCCTAACCAATTTATCCTCCTCAATATCTTCATCAACTTCTCCTAATGCATCTGCAATGTCCTTCATCTTTGTTACATAATCAGAAATGGATTGAGAAGCCTTCTTCTTGAATGTGGTAAACGATGCCCATAAGGACGCCTTCCTTGACTTTGTAGTGTTTTGGAAATGCTCCTCCAAAGTATTCCATATATTACTTGCACTTTCAAGACCTCTAATATGAGGTAGCAAGTAGTCATTAACTGCCATGTAGATGGTGCTCCTTGCTTGAGCATCTCTCTTCATCCAAGTCTTCAAATCTGAGAGTTCATCCCTAGTTGGAACACTAGGATCTCTGAATTGTGGTTTTCTTCACCTGTGTATTAAATTCTTCAATCTTTATGAGAAATAAGTGTACCTTTACTTCGAATGAAGTTCCTTTTGATCTTCTTGATAGCTTCAGACCTCCTACTCAAGCTTTCTCTTTAAACTTTCACCTTTTGAACCTTCAAGTGTTGATTTTTGTATGGCTACAGCAGTCGAGGCCCTTCTTTCTTCTATTTTGATGATTCCTGCTCTGATACCACTGATGGAGAGTGTTAATCTCCAAGAGAGCAAGATATCCTTGATTTTAGAGCACCTCTATATCAAGAACAACTCAAAATCTTTACCAATTTGAAGGACCAATACCAAATAA
>CM035416.1:20572811-20637811 GCA_020310875.1 Ceratopteris richardii | reverse complement strand
CAGGTTTTGCAGCACCAACTGATCTTCTGAGTGCATCCAGCCATCACTTCCAACATTGATCTATGATCTAGCCTATACCAATAGGACTAGTATCAAGAGCCAAAATAATAGGCTTTTGACCTAAATAATCACTAGACTTCAGAATCGAAGCTTCAATTAGCACTTGCTTTAGTTTATGCATGGCGCTTAATTGTTTTTCAATCCAAAGAAAATTCTTTTTCTTTCTCAAGAGATCATATAAAGGATTTGCAACATGAGCGAAGTGAGGAATCTAGATCATTAGAAGACACAGACTCCTAAGGATCTCCTCACTTCATTGACATTACGACACAGCTCAAAAATTTTGCTACTGGCCTCAACTTTCAATAGGTATGGCTTTAGGCCATAATGTCCATCCAGATGTCCTACAATGAGAATATCATTGACTCTGAAAACAAATTTCTCCAAAGAAAACATTAGCCCTACCTCTTCAAATCTTTCCAAATTTTGCTCACAATCAGAAGCATCTAAAATATCATCTTTCAATCTTTGCATATTCATTGAAGGTATAAAATCATGTAGGATCGTATTCATGGCATCCATCATATGAGCTACAGAATCCATTGCTCCTTGTGATAAACTATACATACATACAAGGAGGCCTAGTAGAGTCTTCATCATAGTAATGTCTCTGGTCTCAACATCCAACTAAAACTGGTCATACCCTATATATAGATCATCGATTGCATAGATGGAATGCCCAACAAATGCTTCAGCAGACTCATCTACTATAGGTCCTATCCCTACATTTCAAATCATGACTTTATTCATAGGCTGCAAATCCTGGATGAAACAAAGTTTTCCATTCTTCTTTGGCATCGTGAACCATCTATTCAAATATGGTATTGAAGATAGTTCCAATATTTGCATGGATATTTTCTCCTTTAACAGTCTCATCAACTCAAGTAAATGAATAGATTGAATATTCCATGGAATATATGGCACCGTAAAGATGATCATTAGCAAAACTTGTTTTGGATCCCCATAGTCTATCTCATGTGGTGAAAGTGTGAATGCTTTCTTGAATTTCTTGATAATTGCTATAACCTTTTCTCTCTCTTTTTCTATAAGAAATGTTTTGTCTCCAAACTTAATTTGCTTGATAGTCTCATCAGTAAAGTGATGCCCTATCAGCTCTCATTTTCTCCCCATATGGTCATCAGATACTCTCAAATATTTTTCATAACTATCTCTTGCTAATGGTTGAGCTATGGTTTTTATTTTCTTATCAACAGTCTTATACTTCGTATTTATATTAACTTCATGATCTTGCAAAAATTCAACAATTAAATCATATTCTCTCATAGAAGTAAACATAATGATTTTAGACCTTTCTTTTCTTTGAAGTGCTTGCTCAAGTTCTTCCATAACACTTGAACTCCTTTCTAACTCAATGATGTTCTCAATCTCTGCATCAGGCAACATTGAACCTAAGTTTTTATAATATTTTTCCTATGTTTTCTGAAATTCTTTGAAATGTTTTCTTTTTGCAAATAGCATAACCTAAATACAGATGAATATACATAACAACTTTGAAAACTATGTACAGAGTCCTGTGAGACATCAAACCACTTTACACCATTGTCTCACTCAACAATGGATCCTAGCAAAAATTTTGATTGAAATACGTCCCATATTCCCTCACTGGTGCACAATCATCGCAACACACAATCATAAGAGTTTATAGGGTGTTTCCTCAAATTTTCCTATTCCTCGCATGATTTGGGCTGATCGTCATGACTTACAAGGAGTGCAAATCGGATCTCAATCGGATTCTTGCATAAGCTGATCCATCATCCATTGTCTTCATTTCCATTCGCATTTCGGATATAAATGGTTGCCCAAGAATAGCCTCATATGAACAGTTATCATGGACAAAAAAAGTGGAATTCCTCTTATACTCCCCCAATTATCACAGGCACAAAATCACAAGATCTTAGCAGAGCTCCAAAGCCATTGTTGATGGTCCTCATCCTCCAACCATGTTCCTTATCTATTGGCCATCTAAAGTTGTCATATAACTTCTTCAATATCACATTTATCTCTGATCTAGAGTCAGCCAAGGCCAAAGCTAAGTATGAATCTCTGTCATTTCCTAATTTCCCCTTTACTTCTAGTGTCCCTCTTGCCTAGAAGTTCCTATTATAATCACTCTCGTATTCTTTTTCTCATCATCATGTATAATCGGTCCAAGAGAATTCTTGTTCACTTAACATATTCCAATCTCATCATCTTCATTATCAGATAATTCACTCAAAGGAACAACTTCATTCATTACTTGAGTGCTCTCAAATGCTTCTCCCATCTCTATATCTTCAAGTAATGGAAAACTTTTCCTCTCAAGAGTTCACAATTGAGAAAACATGTTCGAAGGACATACTTATCTGACTCTTCCATAAAATATCATTCAAAATATCTTTTGTGTCATTCTTCTTTTCAAGTTATGAGATCTGTATGGCCTTTGGAGATTTCTTTTCCCTTTCTTGAATATTATCTATCTTTTCAGTAGTTTCTTGATTCTTTTCTGCTAATTATTTTGTTTCTTGATTTTGAATAGGTATTTTTTGAGGTTGATTATTCTTGACTGGCCTCTTTCCCTCTCTAATTTCTTTTCTTTTTGCCTCTTCTTGAGAAGCAATAGGCTCCTCAAAGTGGACTTTATTTTCAATATCTTTTGCCTTCTCCTTATCATCTTTACTTTGCCTCCTAGTCACTCTTCTTTCTGACTACCCTCTGATGTTGGAACAAAGCAATCCCCAATTGATGATTATGAAGAAGTTGAAGCAATTCAGAAATCAAAATGAAGTCAAAGAAGTCATTGGAGAAAGTGAAGAGATCTCAGAAATGTAGCTTGTATACATATGTACATTACAGATGAAAATTCTTGTAGAGTGGATATAGATGATCATTAGAATGATAAGGAATAATGTAATAGACACAGGATGAGTCTAGAATCATATGTATATAAGTCAATAATATAAAAAAATAGATGAGAGAGTCATTAGAAGTCAAGAGTTCATGTGATAGATGTGTAGAGAGTCATCTTCCTGAGTAAGTGTCGAGTGTTTCTCTGATTTCTCTCAGCCTGATCAAGTGGATTAGGAAATATTTTGTACACATCTAATCAAGCTATGTTCAAAGTTTCAAGGTCTAATTCCTTTCAGGTTGTGTGTATGATCAATAGGAACATGTATATGTAAAGTCTGCAGATAGAACCCTCAGAGTCGCACATTTTTTCGTGTCAGAATTTCGCTTGAATATCAGTGTACAGTGTAAAGGTTTTTATAACTGAGCATTGAAAATCTAAGTTAGGAGGTAAGGAAGCTATGGCTTAACGCATTTAGCAAAAGGGGACTTGTGCTGTGAGAAATCAACTTGAGAAGTTGACTATGTCAAAGTCGCTTGTTCAGAAAGACAGTTTCTAACATACTTTTGATCTTAATGATAAAATCAGAGTTTTAATGATTTTTTGAAGATCTAATCAATGTTATGGTTGCATAAAGGTAGCCTGGAGGTATGTGCATCATTAGATTGAAGAAATTTGAAGCTATGTGCAGGTAATGAAGTTAAATTCTGAAGCAGACTCTTTGAAGAAGAAGAAACTTCATACAGAGAAGTGTTTGTGAATGATTTTGTAAATCATGGTAACATTTGTATAAAGTTTGGTCTATTATTGATATAGAAGTGTTTTTAAATCAATCAAGCATTTGGGGATAAAGAGGTCTCCATCAGTGGTATCAAAGCAAAAGGTGCAATATAAAGTGAACTAAAGAGCATTTGAAGTCTCGACTATTGCAAACATTGGAGTTTCTTCAAATTGAAGGTGGACAGGATTAAAGTTTTGAAGACAACCTAAAGAAGTGTGAAGATTGGGCTCGAAAGGATTTGAAAGATTGAAGCTTTGCATTAAAGGTACAAAGCATATTCATTTATCTTAACATTTGTAGAAGACAAAGATCAAAGATGGGAGAAAGCTTGCATATTGATAAGCTAGATAGGGAAAACTATCCAGCTTGGTCCATGAGGATGGAGGCACACCTCATGAGCAAAGATTTGATGGCATTCATTACAAGAGAAGAAGAAAAGCTTGAATTTGAAGATCCTAGTGTTCCAACTAGGGAAGAGCTTGCAAATTTGAAGAATTGGATGAAGAAGGATGCTCAAGCTAGGAGTATCATTTAGATGGCTGTAAATGATTATCTTATACCTCATATTAGAGGATTAGAAAGTGCAACAGATGTGTGGAATGCTTTGGAAGAGCATTTTGAAAATACAACCAAGTCAAGGAAGTCCTCATTATGGGCTGAGTTCACAACCTTCAAGAAGAAGAGCTCACAATCAATTTCTGATTATGTGGCAAGAATGAAGGATATTGCAGATAGATTGGGAGCAATAGATGAAGATATTGAGGAGGACAAGTTGGTAAGACAAATACTTACAGGTCTTAGAGGAGATGAGAAATGGAAGCCTTTCATATTGTCCATAGAATAGTCAATAGATCATTTTACTCCTGATCTTAATCAATTGCTAGGACACATGCCAACTTTTGAGCAGGACATTAAGGGAGATAATGATAGGAGTGCAAGCCAAGCTATGTACTCCAAGGACAAGAGAAAGAATGCCAAAGGAAATCAGTTAAATTTCAGGATGTAGCAATCATCTGAGTGGAAAAATATCATTGATGACTGATATGGAAGCAAAGGTGAGTGGACATACAGCTCAAACAAGAGACAACACCAAGCATAAAGTGGACAGCATTGGATCAGTGAAGACAAAGAGTGGAAGCACACTCTTAAGCAAGGTACTTTATGTTCCTATTATTCCTAAAAATTTGATAAGCGTAGGACAAACTGTGGAGAAGGCATATGAAGTCAGATTCACAAATGATGGTGTTTATGTGCAAGATCCAAATCAAGGATATAGAAGTATCATTACACGTCAAAAAGAAGGAAGGCCTTTTACTCTCAAGGTCCAAGGTAATGTGGGACATGCATTGTTTACTTATGGAAGTCAAAAGATGTCTGAGTTAGACCTATGGCATAAAAGGCTAGGTCATTTTAACGAGAGAGCCATAAAAGAAATGTCAAAGAATGATGTAGTGCTTGGATTGCCAAATGTTGAAGGTCAACACATGATATACAAGTGTGAAGCTTGTCGATTAGGTAAAGCACACAAAAGTTCATACAATAAATCAGGATACAAGTATTCACATTTGCTTGAACTGGTTCATACATATGTGTGGGGTCCTTCAAGGGACTATATCATATGGATCTAGATATTAGGTGTTGTTTGTTGATGATGCAACAAGATGGATTACACTTTATGTAATCAAGGACAAATCTGAAGTGTTCAAGACATTCAAAAATTATCATGCTTATGCAGAAAGGATTACACGACAAAAGCTCAAGAGGTTGAGATTAGATGGAGGGGGAGAATATTTTTCTAAAGAATTTGATGATTATTTGTGGAATGCAGGTATAAAAAGAGAAGTACCTTGCAGGTACTCCCCTCAAAAAAACGGATTTGCAAAAAGAATAAATAGAACTCTTATAGAGTTTGCAAGATCAATGATGAAAGAGAAGAATTGTCCCAACTACTTGTGGGTAGAAGCTATCAACATTGGAACATACCTTATGAATAGGTTACCCTGCAAAGCTTTGGATGGTAGAACACCTTATGAAGCATGGTGGAGTAAGAAACCTACTCTTGATCACTATAAGGTATTTGGATGTTTGTCATATGCTTATGTTCCTTCTCAATTAAGGCATAAGTTAGAGCCCAAAGCAGAGAAGTATGTGTTTATTGGGTATGATGATGGATAGATGGCATACAAATTGTGGAGTCCATCTAGAAAGCAATTTTTTGTCACAAAAGATGTTACATTTGATGAGCAAAGCACATGGTATACAGGGTCAACTAATGATTATGCAAATTTTGAAGAAATACAAAGGAAAGGGAAGACAAAAGTAAAGGTGTATGAAGAAGATATTGATGATGATGATTCTAAAAGTAAATTGCAAGGCAATGATGAAGATAGGCCAAGATTTGATCCAGAATCAAATGTGGTTGAGACTTCAAGAAGTGCAAAGGTCAGAAGATCTTTGAGAGAAAGAAAGGAACCTATCAGGTATAGTTATGGTACATCTTTGTTAACAACAAAAGATTATGCTTATATTGTGAAGATAGATGAAGATCCAACCACATATAAAGAAGCTAAAGGAAAATAGAATTGGGAGAAGGCAATCCAAGAAGAGTATGATGATCTACTTGAGAATGAGACATGGGAATTGGTGCCAAGACCAAAGAACCAGAAGGTAATTGGATGTAAGTGGATGTATAAGACAAAGAGGTTTGCAAATGGTGAGGTGTCTAGGTACAAAGCTAGACTTGTGGTTAAAGGCTATGCCCAAACTTATGGGGTAGATTATGATGAAACCTTTAGTCCTATTGCTAAGATGTCTATAATTAGAACCTTAATTGCTATTGTTTCTTGTAAAGGATGGAAGTTGTCACAATTAGATGTGAAGAATGCATTTCTGAATGGATATATTGCAGATGAGGTGTACATAGAGCAACCAGAGGGTTTCATGGATTCAATTGGATCAGATTATGTATGTAACATCAAGAGAGCTTTGTATCATTTGAAGCAAGCCCCAAGGGCATGGAATTACAGGGTTATTAAGTTCTTGAATAAATGTGGATATCAAGCTTCAAAAGCATATAGTAGCTTGCTAGTGAAGGCAAGTGAAGATGGGCTCATATATATGTGTATTTATATTATTGTCACAGATGCTCAAGGAATCAAGGGCTTAAGAAGCAAATAGAAAAGGAGTTTTAGATAAGTTATTTGGGAAACTTGTCTTATTTCTTAGGAATGCAGATTGTATATGCTCAACATGGAGTATATGTTATACAAGAGAGATACTTGAAGAATCTTCTCGTCAAGTTCAACATGGAAGATTGCAAGCCTTCAACCACACCATTGGAGGTAAATCATAAATTGAGTAGATATGGAGAAGAAGAATTTAATGACGTGAAGAAAAATCAGAGTTTAATAGGTAGTTTCATCTATGCTACCTTAACAAGACCAGACCTATCATATGCAGTTGGTGTCTTATCACAATTTATGCATTGTCCAAAGAAAACTCATTGGATTGCAGCTCAAAAGGTACTTAGATATATCAAGGGAACCTTGAGTGAAGGTTTGTATTATGGTTTTACTTCTGGCACAAGAATCAAAGTGTTTAGTGATGCAAATTGGGCACGTAATTCAGATGATAGAAGGTCTACCATCATGGTTATCTCTGTTACATTGGAGATAAGTTAGTTTCTTGGTGCTCAAAGAAGCAACATACAGTTGCTTTGTCATCCACAGAAGCTGAGTATAAAGGAATGGCAGAGGCTACAAAAGAAGTGATATGGTTGAAGACCTTATTTAAAAGTTTTGGAACTGATCAGAGTACTCCAATTATTTTTGGAGACAACATGGGTTCATTATATTTGGCAGCTAATCCTGTTTTTCATGCCAGGACTAAACACATAGAGATTCAGTATCATTTCTTGAGAGAAAAGGTACTTGACAAAGAGATTGAAGTTTTGTATACACCAACAAAAGAGCAAGTTATAGATATGTTGACAAAGAGCTTAGATGGGCCTAAGTTACAGAAGTTCAAAGAGATGGCAGGAATAAAGAAGAATGGCAGAATCACAATTAGTGATTGAGGGGGAGCAGTTGGAACAAAGCAATCCCCAATTGATGATTATGAAGAACTTGAAGCAAGTCAGAAATCAAAATGAAGTCAAAGAAGTCATTGGAGAAAGTGAAGAGATCTCAGAAATGTAGCTTGTATACATATGTACATTACAGATGAAAATTCTTGTACAATGGATATAGATGATCATTAGAATGATAAGGAATAATGTAATAGGCATGGGATGAGTATAGAATCATATGTATATAAGTCAATAACGTAAAGAAATAGATGAGAGAGTCATCAGAAGTCAAGAGTTCATGTGATAGATGTGTAGAGAGTCATCTTCCTGAGTTAGCATTGAGTCTTTCTCTGATTTCTCTCAGCCTGATCAAGTGGATTAAGAAAACTTTTGTACACATATAATTTAGAAGCTAATCAAGCTATGTTCAAAGTTTCAAGGTCTAATTCCTTTCAGGTTGTGTGTATGATCAATAGGAATATGTATATGTAAAGTCTGCAGATAGAACTCTCAGAGTCGTGCACTTTTTCGTGTCAGAGTTTTGCTTGGATCTCAGTGCACAATGTAAAGGTTTTTATAAATGAGCGTTCAAAATCTAAGTTAGGAGGTAAGGAAGTTATGGCTTAAAGCATTTAGCAAAACGGGACTTGTGTTGTGAGAAATCAACTTGAGAAGTTGACTATGTCAAAGTTGCTTGTTCAGAAAGACAATTTCTAACATACTTTTGATCTTAATGATCAAATCAGAGTTTTAATGATCTTTTGAAGATCTAATCAATATTATGGTTGCACAAAGGTAGCATGGATTGACGAAATTTGAAGCTATGTGCAGGTAATGAAGTTAAATTCTGAAGTAGACTATTTGAAGAAGAAGAAACTTCATACAGAGAAGTGTTTGTGAATGATTTTGTAAATCATGGTAACATTTGTATAAAGTTTGGTCTATGATTGATATAGAATTGTTCGTAAATCAGTATAGATCAAGCATTTGGGGATAAAGAGGTCTCCATCATCTGAGTTGACACTCAAAGAATATGCACGCATGCTCTATTGGAATATGGTGAATCCAAAGCTTAAGGTATGTATAACACACATTTGAATATGACACATATGATGCACATCATGCAGTCAATGGCTCAGAAGGAGCATTTCAAGCATTTCATATGTACATTCCATGCATGTCATATGTGTAATTGGTAAGCAAAACACACTATAGACAAGTGAACCATGATAAGCATAGGAAATTCGAGGTTGGCAATCATTGCACGATTGATTGACGTTGAAATTGAGAATTGTTACTATATATGGATGAGTGATTCATTGGACATAGATTCATAGAGATATTGATTCATACTCTTTAGAATGTAGTATTCAATGTTTATGAAATGAAGAAATGGTCTTCAATGGATAAATATGTTGTATCAAGGATTAAACTGGATTTATATTAGTAAAGTTCCATGATGGATATATCATACATTTGGATGATTGACATGATGCTCACGATCATTCCCACATGATAAAAAACAGTATGATAATGCTATATAGTCGTTTAGACATATTTAAATCTTACCAAAAGACACGATTGTTTACAAGATTATGGAAAAAAGCATGGTTTCCTAGAGGTTGAGTTCAACCTAAGCATTTGGATTCTCAACATGAGAAATGTAAGCAGTCGTGCCCTATGGTCCAATACTTATATGCATTGATTACTTATATATATTTTGTGATTCAGATCATTGATGTTTGGCAATTACTTATACTAAAGAGATGGAACTATAAGCAAGAGAAGATGATCGACATCGATATTTTGAGCACGTTCATTTTATTTCAGGAATGTGAAAAAGGTGAACTGATTTCATTTGATTTTTTAATGAAAGGTGCAGTATTTGAATCTTTTAAAAAAGGATTAAATAAAAATAGACTTGCCGATGCTCATTGTTTCTCATCAAAAATAGATTTGCCGATGCTCATCAAAGACACAACAAATGTATGCTTTGTTTTGAAAAGACAATATTGATCATCTATAGGTAATAAAAATATTGACGAAGTTGATTTGATGAAATTGAAAATCATTTAAAATGAAAATAATGTTGGTATGCCTATGCATTACATGCTGTATGCACAGGATGAGCAAAAATCTCATGAAGTAGAAGAAAATAAAGTTGATGTCATTTTAGAGAATCCTTTAGATATGTTTGAAGATATTTCCCATAGTATGTTATTGATATTTTGATGTACTCAGCAGATAAAAGAATTGCTTGTATTTGATCACTACTATTATAACATTGTTGAATGAATTCTTAAGGACGTCCACATTTGATTCGAGGGCATCCTCGCAATTTTGGTGATGGGCATCAAATTTGACTGCCAATGAACATGGTTGCCGTGAGAGATGAAACCCCCACGTGAGACCCTGTCGCGATCGACAGATGGGATGAAAAAAACGCCACCACGATAGACTGATGTAGAGCTTCTTCTCCAGGCGTCAAGACGACACACTGCTTATCGCTCTAGCACCACCTGAACCGCTTTGCACGCAGCTCTGTACTCAAGCGCCACCATAGTTCCGAAGGTTGCAGTGTCACTTTGCTTAAGGATGAAATATTGAAGTAAGATAGAATGTTGCACCATCTGCTACTTCAACAGTACTAACATTTAGTTGAGAAGGTGATTCAGAGGAATTCATGCTCTATTCTCAAGCTCCGACATAGCTCCCCTATCAGACGACCTTGTCATGCCCACCTTCCCAAGTTCCTGAGAGTTGATGAAGAAAAAGCAAAAGGTGAAAGCCTTGGCCCTTGAAAGAGTATGCTTCTTGAAAGCGCGTGCATTGCTTTGGCAGATAAGTTGAAGTAACTCAACACAGGCTGGTCCACATGTGGTAGAAGAAAACAAGGAGAGCCATCCCACAACAAGGTTTTCACAATAGGGGTGAGTGGGCTCATCACCACACAGAAAAGTCGATGTCAGTAGAGGACTCATTCAAACATTGCCAAGTGCCCATGGGAGTAGGCCAAAGCCCCTAGAAACCTTGCAAAAAGGCTGAAACTCGTAGTAGGAGCTAAACATCGATTAGGAGACATTTTTTGCACGTGTGTAAAATGAGAGTGTGAAACGTATTGTCCTCAAATAAAAAATCTTGTAGTCAGGATGTTGAAGATGTTTGCCATGAGAAAGAGCTGATTGAAGCGTGAATACCTTTTATCATGGAATTCCAAGTCATGAAGGATGGACCGGCCAAAGTGTAAAGTCACCTCTAAACACAACTTGAAAGGGGATGCAAGCCCTGAAGTGCAAGCTCACCCTACGATGATGTTACCTTTTGCTAAGTGCATGCGCTAGTGAAAATGTGAACTATTGCATTTGTACTTTGAAGATGGTTATGAGCCAGCCAAAGCGTGGACTCAACATATGCATAAAGCTCGTTTTGCACTTAAAAGGAGCATATACGTCATTTTTGTGAAATATCATGCCATCTCTCTTGTTCAAGAGTGGAGAGAGCTGGCCAAAGCATAACTCACCCTGCTATGATTCCATAAACTAATGCATGTGAGGGAGCTGATCGAAGCACACACTCCTCTCTTGTGATTGTTCGCCTTGAAGATAATGATTCCATAAACTAATGCATGTGAGGGAGCTGATCGAAGCACACACTCCTCTCTTGTGATTGTTCGCCTTGAAGATAAGGAAGCCATCCAGAGAACGCACTTGCCTCATGAAGATGGAATGTGACATAGGGAGTTACACAACATTCTTGTTCGCCATGAAGAAAATGGAGAGCAATACCTCTGATGTCTCACTCTAGCCATGCTAGCTATCGAAGATAGGCCAAAGTCATTTGAGTCCACCGAGCACAGGCTGCTCACTTGCCTAACCCATACTTTCCATATCCATGGTCATGGTTTTGCCAAGCTTCACAGATAGCACATACGTTCAACCTCCACCACACCATCAGAAACACCCTCAATAAGAAGGCTGTAATACCAAGTGTTATGCACTAACCCCCACGACTACGTGAAGCCGATGCACGAGGATAAGTGCCGAAAATGTTTGACAAGACAAGGTCTTCAAAGTACATACGAAGGTGCTTAGGATCTCCAAAACCATTACACGACCTGTCTTGAGGTGCTCTAGTAAGCCAACATACAAACTTGCCAAAAACATAGACCTCGTGAGAGTGGCAAGATATCATGTTGCTAACCACTTTGGATCCTAGGTCCCATCCTCATCGAGAAGAGGCCATTATTGATACCCAAGCACGAGCATCTATTTGACTCCGAAGTTGAACCATAGCAGACATCAAATTGAAAGGAAACAACTCAAGACATATGCTTCATAGTGCATCATCGTCTTAGGATAATGAGACACCCATTTCACCTCTCGGACAATAGGGAAACTCCTGATCAGATTTAAGAGCTCCCTCCGTTTTGGCTGTCACCCCCAAAGTCCAAAACTATGGAGCACAACACCTCGAAACTCTTTTGATGATCAGACTATCTGTCTTCGACTCACCTAGCTAAGACTCCATCTCCATGTGCCCGCCCTAGGAGAGAGAACTTTCTGTGGAGGTTTTCAAGTGGTGGGCTCTCTAATCCATAGAGTGATTCTCTCTCTCTCTCTCTCTCTCTCTCTCTCTCTCTCTCTCTCTCTCTCTCTCTCTCTCTCTCTCTCTCTCTCCCTCCCTCCCTCCCTCCCTCCCTCCCTCCCTCCCTCCCTCCCTCTCTCTCTCTCTCTCTCTCTCTCTCTCTCTCTCTCTCTCTCTCTCTCTCTCTCTCTCTCTCTCTCTCTCTCTCTCTCTCTCTCTCTCTCTCTCTCTCTCTCTCTCTCTCTCTCTCAATGAAGATATCTATAGATACATACATACATATCTATCTGTCGACACACACACACACACACACACACACACACATATATATATATATATATATATATATATATATATATATATATATATATATATATATATATATATATATATATATATATATATATATATATATATATATATGCAAGAAAAGTGGATCGACCACAGTTTCTATCCTAACATGAACGGAGGTTTAACCTACTTTCTAATTTTCTTTTGACATGTCAAAATGGGGAAGCAGATTCAAGTGCATATAGCAGCCAAAGTAAAAGCGATGCATAGAACACAGAACATTTTTTAAGCTTGTATATATATATATATATATACCACAATGAATCCAGGCAAACACAGGATATTTTTTAAGCTTGTATTGTGAAAGCTATATATACACAAGTGCCAAGAATCACCCTAAACATCTGCTGACATTTTGCAGATGATTATATAGAAATAGCTCAATTCTGCTCTTTGTACGCTATTCTGTACATGATTGTAAGTATAGCTCTCCTTTCCCTTCATGTCTCCGGGACTATGAGGACACAACTCAAATCTTTTTAAAACAGAGGAAAATATCAACCAGTTAAGATGAATCGTCCTGTGATGTTCATCATGTGAGCAATCTAACATCCCGAAACTCTCGAGTACTCACAAATCAACCCCTCGGCAGTTAACAGCGGATTATGTTGGAAAATGCAAATCTTAGCACGTGAAGAACCAACTTTTTACCTGGTTTACAAACCCTCGATCCCTCACAAATAGACACGCAGATATCTGGCCTAGATTGCTTTTATGCTCTGCTTTAAATACTTATCTCCCATCTGACGGCGTGAAACTTTCTGCTAGAACAGATGGACGTGATGGCATGCTTGTGACAGATGCACTAGTTTGAGCAGCGAAGCCACAGAAAGTGCCGGAATCGCCTTCAAAGGCTTGCCATCTCTTCAGGGCTTGTGGTAAGGTTAATTCAAGGTCAATACCTTCATCGTCCTCTGCAACATCAACATTGGGTTTCCACTGCTCCACAAGAGCGGAAAGTACATTCACAGCATGGCTCATATCAGGCCGATTTTGTGCCTCCCTAGCAGTGCAATGTCCAGCAAGTTCGGCAACAACAAGGATACTATGTGACGTATCTTCATTTAATTCAATGACAGGATCTATAAATTTGAAAAGGGAATCTTTCGATTCTTTGCTGGCGATAATTAGAGGCCGAAACCATGTCACCAGGTGCATACTCTGGTCAGGCTGTGTGTCATCTAATGCTTTGCGTCCAGTTAATAGCTCCATCAGCATCACGCCAAAGCTGTACACATCAACCTTTGTTGTAACACGTCCAGTAGCTGCAATGAAGGGCACAAGCATTATCGTTAATCAAGAGTCATCGCATGCAAAGATAACCGAGTTACTAGAAAACGACAATAGGTTTTCAACCACCACCAAACAAAGAGCATTCACTGCAGTCATGTTGGGGGGACTCAGATGATACCCCTCCAGTGCTGCGAATGATGCAGTCCATGGATCACAGAGGATCGACCTCATTCACACCCAGATCAACATTCAAGACAATGTTTCAAAACAGATGCAAGCCTAGCTAGTAGCAACCCACTGTAGCATACCAGGAACACACACTCGTGACCTAATGAATGTAGTTACCTGCATATTCTGGGGCAAGATACCCGAAGGTGCCAGCCAGTCTCGTCTCCATAGATGTCTTTCCATCAGGTGCAAGCTTCACGAGGCCAAAATCTGAGACTTTTGCCCTGTAATCATCCCCCAACAAAACATTGGATGGCTTAAGGTCTCTGTGAATAAAACTCTTCTGAGCAAGGCCATGGAGATACTCAACACCTCGTCCCATATCAAGTGCGATGCTAAGGCGTCTTTCCCAGCTAAGTGGGGAGAGATTGAGCTTCTTCCATTCGAAAAGATGCTGACTCAAGGTTCCATTCGGCATATATTCATATACAAGAAGTCTCTCGCTGCCTTCAATGCAATATCCTAATAGCGCCACTAGATGTCGATGACGAACCTTTGTGAGGACTGCAATTTCAGCTTGAAATTCATTGACGCCCTTGTTGCTTACGGTTGATGCTGTCATTCGCTTCACTGCAATCTTGGTTCCATCATCCAACTCGCCTTTGTAAACCACCCCAAAGCCACCCTTACCCAGAACATTCTGCTCGCAAAAGTCGTTAGTGACATTGCGCAGAAGTTCACTTGAAATAACAAGATTTCCATCATCTAGCACTTGAGCATTCTCGCTGAGAACGACTGCATTGTTAGTTTTTGGCATCCCATTTGCTACATTGGACGTTATCGAAACCTTCCCAGTTTCTACTCCATTCCCGGTTTGTGTTGTGGGCAATGCATCAAGTTTCGTGTGTCTCCCAAACTTCCCCCTTCGTCTGTAAATCAGCACCCCAATGATGATGCTTGCAAGAATCAAAGCACATGCTCCCACGACGATGCCCACGATCGCCCCTGGTACAAGAGAGGACTTATTGTCTCCCGTTGTTGAAGGCGCCCCACTCGGAGATGAACGAGAGCCCCCAGAACCTGGAATAGGGCTGTTAATGTTTGCGTTTCCCGTAGTATTAAGCTGCAGTTGGCTGCTGTTGAACGCAGGAACTGGACCATACAGATTGTTGTTACTGACATCAATGAGAACCAGGGACTTGAGTCCAGTGAGAGACTGCGGTATCGTTCCTGTGAGGTTATTGCCACTCAAAATGAGCTTTGACAGAGACATAAGGTTTCCTAGATATGGCGAAATCGTGCCTGTTAACTGTAGTTTTTGCAAATTGATGACTATGACGTTCTTCTGCGAAGGATCACACGTAATACCTTTCCACGAAGCACAAGGATCATTACCCACCCAAGAATCAACAAGAATTACAGGGAAATTCACGCCTTCCAGGAAAAACAAAAGAGCTGTTACTTGAACCGCACATGACGCTCCGAGTTGTGCAACGCAGAAGTTGTTCCCTGAAAATCTGTAGCTAGAAGAGTTCGTAATAGATGAAATCTCAGGAATGGGACCGACTAGCTTGTTGTTCTGCACCGAAAGATACTGCAAGGAAGTCGAGGATGCAAACGTGGAAGGAATAAAGCCAACAAGCTCATTGTCATTAAGGCGACAGTCGGTCAGGGAGACTGCAGACCCGAGATCTGTAGGTATGATGCCTGAAAAGCCATTCACCTGAAGCCAAAGTGTTTTGATCGACGGCATCGATCCTGTGACAATAATGTCACCAGCAAGAGGAGTGACAGAATCTTGATTATTCAACTCTAAGCGAGTTAACTGCGCAAGGTAAGAAAAGGAGTCAGGAATGGAGCCAGAGAGCTTATTATAGGAGAGCCGCAACTCCTGCAGGCTTGTCAGATTTCCGAGGAAGCTCGGGATACCTCCGGCAAGAGACGTATTGGTAAGATAAAGAACAGTTAAGCTTGTCAAGGATGCGAGATCATCAGGCAATGACCATCCCGTCGATGCGTTAAGTGGGTTGTCGTCGAGGTTGAGGACTGAGAGAGAAGTAAGGCCCTTGAAGAAATCTGCAGGGATAGAAGTGAACTGTTGAGAGCCCAAGTAAGCGGTAGTGAGCATGGAGAGGCCGCTGAATGAAGGCAGAGCGCCGGTAAAGTGATTGCCCTGCAGAGCTATATTCTGCAGATTTGTTAGAGTGTTGAGGGTGGAGGGAAGAGTACCGATGAGGCCGGCGTCCTGGAATTGCAGGCCTACAACGCGGTTGCCGTCGCATTTGACGTAGCTCCAACCAGCGCTAGCACTGCATGGGTCCAAGCCTGTCCAGTCGGAAAGCTTTTCCGAATTCGAAACCCCAGCAAGTAGTGCTTTCAATACGGCGACGTCGGCAGGGTCCGTGGCGGCGTGGGAAGACGAGGAGATGAGCACAAGAAAGATAACAGCAGGAAGCCATGGCGCAGATGCAGAAGAGAGCCTTCTGCTAGAATCCCACATGGCTGTACACCTCTGCAATCAGGAGACCAACCGGCCAACTATTGTGCGTGTATTGAGAGAGAGAGAGAGAGAGAGAGAGAGAGAGAGAGAGAGAGAGAGACCCAGATTGCAACTGCACTGTCTGTTCAGATCGTCTGCTTACTCTAACAAAGGGGAAAACACAGAAGCGTGTCGATTGAAGCAATCGGTGTGCGGCAAAACGCCGAGCGCGTCCTGGAAGTGGTTGACAGTGCAAAGCAGAGATTTTGGCTTCGGGAACATGTCGTGAGTCGCGCCAGTGACAGCCAGGCAGAAAGCCAAGAGTACACGATATGGACAGCTGTGAAGTGCATGTTCTGGGAAAGAACTACGATGGCAGTTGCAACATGGCAATGGATCATGATTCATGGCGTGGGGCGGAGCTCATCCACTTGAAATTTGGCGCGGTTTCTAAATTAACAGTTCATCAACAACAGGCAGATGGTCTGGCGTAACGCTGTTTTGGACTTCGTTTCGATTTATCTTTTGAGGGTGCGCTGACTTGGTTTCTCGGCTTTCGGTCGCCGATACTTTGTTATCGGCTTCCAATCATTATTTGTTTGTGCAAGAAATCCGCTAAACTTGTCGCTGTTTTCTCACATTTCCTCACATATTTCGCCTTCTTATTGGAAAACTTACAAATTGAATTGCAGAAATACAAATTACAACCATATAACCTTTAACGATCTGGAATTCACCGCCAATATTTCCCAAGGATGAGCAACGGCAATTTGCAATATG
The DNA here is from genome assembly GCA_020310875.1 of Ceratopteris richardii. Lineage (NCBI taxonomy): Eukaryota > Viridiplantae > Streptophyta > Polypodiopsida > Polypodiales > Pteridaceae > Ceratopteris > Ceratopteris richardii. Next base: position 20,620,464 of record CM035416.1, on the reverse strand, counting down.
TGACATTCATGATCCTGATGAAGCGTGACAATTCTAGAATATGGAGCCATCTTCATTTGTTTCTCAAGCAAGTCCGATAATTGAGATCTACTCTTTTTCGTTAAATTTCAATCAATTGAAAGTTTTTTTTTAATGGAGGTTCGGCCGAGGCCTATTCTTGCGGGCTTTAACTTTGAAATTGCAACTGTACAAGGAAGGGCATAGTACCCATAGGACCTCCCTTATCCCACAAGAACAGGGGTTTACAAGACTGAGTTGAACGGCGGTCACAACTACCGCAGAGCTAGTCAAACAATGGCACATCAGCCATATGCTTCATCATTCCAAGTTATACATGTCTCTTACATATGGCCGGCAGGGATTGAACCCTCACCCCCGCCTCAAGAGCTGAGAGGCCCAACCAGTTGCCTTAACGGTATGGGACAATCAATTGAAAGTTTAATCAGAGGGGGCATAAGACCCATAAAAAGGGCATAGGACCCATAAAAGCTCTCTATCTCACAAAGGGTCACAAAGTAGAGGTTAGGTGTCTAGCAACACTAGGATACATAGCTCTCAAAGGCTTGTTAAAGTAGAGACTCAAGCTCTTTATCTCACAAAATCACAAAGTAGAGGTTAGATGTCTAGCAGACACTAGGATACATAGCTCTCAAAGGCTTGTTAAAGTAGAGACTCGGAAAGGGATGACCCTAAAGCTAGAAAGAGGTAGCTAATTTGAACAACCCGAAGGTTAACAATAGATTTCATGCCCGAAGGCTTTTTTGCATCGCCCAAAGGCGTACACAAGCATCTCAACACGAAGGTGTTGAGGGGCATGCAGCATAGCTAGTAGGGGTTGAATCCCCGCCCTCGACCTAAGAAGCTAAGGGTACTAGCCAATCGAGCCAACATCCACGCATAGAGCTCTTCATTTTTTCTTTTTCAGAAAATGATAATTAAAATTTGATAAAGAATAAAAAAGAGGGAGTCTTATTGTGAGAGATAGGAGCCTTAATGGACAGTAGCGAATCAAGAGCGACTCTCTCCACTTACTGAAAATACATAAACGCATGGCCCTGCCAAGATCTTTTTCAAATTCGTGCTTGTGTCTGGTTTCAAAGTTTAAACAGGGCTACGACTTTTTCTGGATGAGCATCGCTGTTTGTGGAATTCGCATTTGGATCAGCATTGTTGTTTGGTCAGAGCCGCATTTGCACAATAGTGAACCTTACGAATTAAATACACTAAGTGAACTCGTAGCTTGCCTAGTGGTGAACTTCAGCTTTTAGGTTGACCCTTTGATTCCATCCATTGGAAACGAGTTTTTTTTTTTATAAAGGAAGTTCGGCCTTGGCCTATTTTTCCGGGCTTTAATTAAAATAAAGAAAAAAAGTTACAAGTGAATGGGACTAGTGCCCATGGGACCCCCCAAATCCCACAATGCAGGGGACAAATTCGGTAAGCTAGAGGCCATTACAAATGAGGGGGACAAATCTATCATCTCCCTCATGGGGGACCCATTTGGGTTTCAGCTTGTTATCTTCGAGGAGATAAATACAGTGATGTCTAAATGGTGGAGATCTCTTATCTCGGGAGATCCTTTTACCTAGACGCAAGGATTTCTCAATCGACCATTCCTTTGGGGTTTGGCCAAAATTGATAGCACATTGCTCCCTCCAAATCTTCCAAAGAGTCCCACCCCTGATGGCATTCCACAGCCTTGATGAGCAGCAAGCCGGTTAGCTGTTTGGAGGTTCCAAGACTCCACCCCCTAATGCCGATGATCGAGAACCAGATAGAGTCATTTTGTCTTATCATAGCCCCCCACTTCCACTCATCACTGATGCTGATGAATTGTTTGGCCTTCTTCCAAATCTTCCATAAGGAACACACGAGGCTAGAACCTTTAGGGGACACCGGGTGAGGGGAGAACAAAAGCGTGAGGATCCCTATGTCCTTCCAACCAGGATGGCCAACCAAGGTAAGGTCTTTCAAGTTTTTGAAGATCAATTTAGCCCAAGAGGCATCACTATTGCTCCAAGCCTTGATAAACCACTTTGCCGCCAACTTGTCAGCCAACCTAGTGATATCCAAAATACCCAAGCCCCCCGAGTATTTCCAACTAATGCAAGTTTCCCATTTGATTTTGAGAATCCCCCTCCTATTGGGTCCCGCAGTCCATAGGAAGTTTATGCAGATTCTTTCCACATGAGAAACGATTTTATTGAATCATTGTGAGATCAAATTAAAGATAGTGGCGATGAGCCTAAGAAACAAAGCATCGAGTTTGAAGAGCTTAATAAGGAGGCAATACAATTCCTAGAAGTGATAATGGATTTGTGCTATCACTAATAGAAGTCACACTATCGTGAAGGCTCACGAGTCACACTATGGTGATTCTCAAAGCACTATCGCTCGTTTTGGGAGGGTTAAACACTTTCTAGTAGTTGTGAGTGATGATTTTTGGCGTTATGTGAGTATTTGTGATTTTTAGCTTTTCGGTTTGTCTTGGATTGCTTTATGGCGGGCCTTTTCGCCTCATTGGTAGTAAGTAATGTGGGTCCATCATCGAAGGACAAGGCTTCTGGTGAATCTTTAGAACTCTTTGGGATCAAGCCTCTGATCGTCTCCCTTTGCAAGGATGATGTTGTGGCGAAGCAAGAAGTTCTTAAAAGAACCTATCTTACAAAAAAATTGTTTGGTCCTAAGCCTCCGTTGGAGCCCTTTCATCAATGGTTTCGTACGGAATGGTTCTCGTGCAATTTGATTGTGAGCAAGTGTGAGTTCTTATAGGCAAGTCACGTGCTCTTGATGTTCGAAATGAGGATATGGCCTTCCAAGCTTTGCAAATTGGTACCTAGCAGGTATGGAGGACCATCTTGTGCCTGTTTAAATGGTTTCTTGATTTTTTCCCTAATCTATCTAAACCACTGCACTATCTGCTTTGGATCGAGCTCCCAAAACTTGCCCTTTTTCCTTTATGAATTCATGAGGGAAATTGTCTCACCCATTGCCTGACCTCTACCCTCGAGAGAAGACATCGGAGGCCTCATATATGAAGGTGTGAAATACTCATTAAATGCTAAATGGCACCCATAGATTTGTGTCGAAGCTGATCTAAACAAAGATCTCCCCTCTGAAATCTCCATAGACGTTAGAGAAGAGAAAACCATTGAACAAGAGATTATGTACAAGAACTTGCAGAATGCTTGCTTTCATTGTGGAATGCAAGGCCATAGACTTAAAGAATGTCACGGGAGGTAGAAATCTAGGAAGAAAAATCCAAAGAAAGATAATGCTACAGGGATTAGAGTGGTTGTTGGGGCCCATAATGTATCATCAAATCATCTACGGGAGGCTATGAAGGGGACAACACAAGTACTGGAAACGAACCCTGATGGTTCATGGAAGTAAAATGAAGGAGGCGAAGAGGCCCTAAAGGCATTATTGAGAAGAGCCCCTCTTGCAAGGCTCAAGAAACAAAATTCTTTTGCAACTTGGAAAAGGAGGTCAATGAACTAGATTACCCAAGGGGAATGAATCATGTAGACTAGCATAGCGAGGAGGCAACCCTTGAAGATTCGAATTGCAAGGAAAGCAACCAAGAAGGAAATGCCACTAGCAAAGAGGTTGGGCTTACCACCAACAACGATGCCAGCCAGGACAATGAAAGCTCGATAATTGGTTCTATAATCCTAGAAAGGATAATAGACTCGTTTTCTAATAAGGCTTCTCACAAAGGAAAACAAACGGCCGAGATATTGTGGAAGAGCCCCCTTAAGGGGAAACTCCTATGTCAGGATCCCTCTACCTTGAAGAAAAAAGTCGAGGAGAAAAACAAGAAAAAGAGGGAGAAGGTCCCTCTCCACAAAGATCTCAACCTTTGATAATGATTAGCATGTCTCTCAATGTTAGAGGGCTATCGGACCCCTCAAGGGCAACTGTGATCAGCTACTAGTGGATCTACCGTAAAAGCATAAACCTAGACTTCATCTGTCTTCAAGAAATCAAAATCAATGGGGAGGAACTACAAAAGAGACATAAGCGTATTTCCTCATCCCATGTCTGGCTCTCCAACACACACCCCAAGGGAAATGGTGGTGTAGCTATTGGCATCAGTATAAGTTGGCACACTAGAATTGTGGATTCCTGCAAGAGAACGAGATTACGACCACCACCATGTGCTAGAGAGATGACTCTCTTCCCAACCAAATGCCTGATTTCAGATCTGTCTGAACCGACTGGACTCCTAGATCATAAACTTACTTTATTACATTCTTCCCCCCTTGGAAAATATTTTCATCCTCAAAAATAGAGTTATATACATACTATAGGCGACCCTCGAGCCTCATGTTCTAAAATTGGAAGAACATGATCATGTTCTAAAACTGGAAGAACATGTCTCATCTCTGTGGTGGCATCCCTGTCCTAAAGATTACTATCTCGCTTTGCACTTTGATAAACTGGTCAAAGTACAAAGTAGTGAATGAATAATAAGGGTGGATAAAAAACATCCCTATCCAATTCATAGTTTCTCGATGTGCGATCTAGGCACAAACATGTGAAGTGGGTGGATTCAAGTTACTAGTCCATTTCTGGGCATGACTGGTGCATGGACTTTGGTGACGTAGGTGGGATTCTTATCCCTCGCAAGACTTTGAGAACTCTTGATTCACTTGAATTTGTTTTGGAAAAACTTTAAGTTTGGTTGTCTCAAACATCTAACTTGGATGTTTGTACAATGGTTAACTCTAATCCAACAACTACTTGATTTTTTCACTCGACTAGATGACTACTTTGTCCTACTGAGTTTAAAAATCTTATGTAAATTATAGGAGAAAGTTTACCATTTTCTTTGATTCAACCATGCTATAACTTGACTAATTCAAATTCAAAATGAAAAGTTATCCAACTTAGGGTATTTTTCTCAAAGACTTGAGATAAAAGTTCTTGGGAATTGTCAATCTGCTGAGCAATTCCTAACTTCTCTATTCTAGAGTATACTAAACTCTAGGAAATCATTTATGCTATAACTTGAAGCAAACTCAAATGAATAAGTTAACCGATATTTGAAAAGGTTCTTGTATAGAACATCTATCTAGGATGTTCAATTTAGTTATCTAGTTCTAACTCGCTAACCCAAGTCTTTTACAAAAGGAATCAGATACCATATCTGAGCCAATTCCAAAAGATTTGGAAAGCGGAAAGAAATAACTAAAACTCCGTACAACCAATTCAAACTTTGAATATACGTATACTTGTTATGAGTCTAAGTCTAGATGACTCAGGACTTTAACTTCTCATTTCAACAAGATATTGAAGCATTTTCTTTATCTTTAAGAGAAGTAATCTGGATTTTCAAAAAGATTCAAAGAAAATCAAAAACATCATCCAACCACAAAATACTAGTGTGATAACCAACATCAGTGTGTCGACCCACTGAGGTTCTGTTGATGAGTTTTGTAGTCAAATAATGCTTCACTTGTGACTAAGTTCAGGTCATATTCAGTCTTTCTGACTCCTTACTGGGAATGCAAATCTTGTGCATTTCTTTGAATCAAAAGAGTGAATTTACCAAGTTACACTAGGAACTTGGTGCTCGATTTAGTCAATCAAATCCTTATTTGAAAAGATCAACTCAAAGTCAAAGTCCACTTTTTTTAGAAATTTATGAAATATTTCCAAATTAACAACACTTTATCTTGAAGTGTTTCAAGAAGATCTTGGAAGTTACTTACTTCATATCTTCTATTTCCTTTATCTTGAAGCTATCTTGAAGTATCTTGAGATACTTACTTTTAACCTCCTTGAATAAGAACTCCATCTTTGAAGTTTTAATTCCCTTGAGGATTAAACCTAACTTCAAGATCCAATCTAGGACTAAAAGTTAATTATCATCCCACGCTCTGATGTCCCATACCATCTTTCCAACATCAATATGAGTATAAAATCTGGTGTCCCATACCACCCTATTTTATATTCACATTAATGTGAGGGTGATACTTATCCTAAAGTCTAAACATATCTTGATAGAGTACCGTATCTCTTCAATTGAAGTTTTAGGCATTACCTCTAACTTGATATTCTAGGTTTTGATCCCTTCACGTGATCGTTTCACGATCTTGTGCAATCCTTTAGGAACTTGAAAACCTTTTGATGGAACATCCATCCTTCTTTGCTAGGGTTTTCAAATGAAAACCAATAAGAATTCCAAGTACTTGAATTTTCACAGATTCAAGTTCAATTGGTTTATTCTTGACCAACTTGTAGTGACAAGAGTTTTTAGCTTCTTGTCTTTAGATTACTTTTTTACTGTCAGCTTTAGGTACCTATCTCGGCCGAGAATTTTATAGGAATCTCTCTACTGCTTAAGTCTAAGCATCCGCTCATGCTCTCTGGATTTGTACCAAAATCCCTTTAAGGATAGGCAAACATTTATGTTTTACCTTCCATAGACTTAAGTACCGTCTTTACGGTTGCAGACTACATTCTTGGAGTTTCTTCACTCTGTTCAGACTTGGAACAGCTTACTCTTTTCACAATTTTCCATTGGATAAATGGAACCTGAGTGAAAAATTCCTAAAAGGAATTTTATTGCCAGAACTTGGGCAATCTACAGACTAGTTCCTATCGCACATTCTTGGACAATCATGGCCAAGCTTGATCAAGTCTGGTTGATCTTGTGACTAAAATAAAGACTTAGTCTTTATTATTAAGATCTCTTAAACTAACAAAAGCATCTTCGCTTACACATATTGCTTCTGAATATTCCCATGAATATAAAGATAAATTTATAAAAGAAGGTCGTCTTTTGTTGTGTTGCTATCGAAAATCAAATTACGTGGAGCTATGGCCATGGCATGTGGAGTTTTGGCTAGAGCTTTTGTGCAAATGCCACAAGTAAGGAGCTCAACGCTCTGTGGCAGCACCAGATTAAGCTTTTTGCAAAGCGACAATGCGCTGGGCATCTCTACACAAATGATTCAAAACACTATCTTGCTTTGCACTGACCAAAGTACAAAGTAGTGAGTGAATAATAAGGGTGGATCTAAAAAAATCCTTGGCCAATTCATAGTTGCTCTGATACCAATGCAAGAGAACGAGATTATGACCACCACCACGTGCTAGAGAGATGACTCCCCTCCCAACCAAATGCCTCTATATATAGCTCTCTCCAAGGGACTGCCTTCTTGGGCAGGTGGATACTAACCATCCATGTGTCGGCCATGTAACTGCATGTGTGCCAAGTGTCCCAGTTAACTCGAGTTAACTCAAGTGGATGCTTCTAGAAGGCTCTAGATCTCTTTGGGAAAAATACTCTCCCCATGTTCCCCATGGGGATTGAACCCAAGACCTCCTCCTTCACATCCTTGAGACTTAACCACTAAGCTAAGGAATCACTTGTTCACAAGAGCACAAGACCTCCTAGTAAGTCTAAATTCAAAACTTCTTCATCACCTGCAGGATTATTGATTGTACCTGCATACCAACTACCTTGCTTATCAAATGTAACATCCTTTGATACAAGGGATTGCTTTGTGGATGGACTTCACAACCTATAACCCATCTGCTTGTCATCATATCCAATGAACACATATGTTTCAGCTTTAGGTTCCAATTTATGCCTCAACTGAGATGGCACATATGCATAAGCCAAAAATCCAAACACTTTGCAATGATCTAAGGTAGGTCTCTTACCCCACCAAGCTTCATATGGTGTCATACCCTTCAAAGCTTTACATGGTAACCTATTAACAAAGTACGTAGCTGTATTTACAGCCCCAGCCCACAAATAATTTGGGCAATTTTTCTCCTTCATCATTGATCTTGCAAAGTCAACAAGAGTTCTATTTCTCCTCTCTGCTACACCATTTTGTTGAGGAGAGTACCTGCAAGTAACTTCCCTTTTTATACCTACATTCCATAAGTAATCACTAAACTCATTAGAGAAATACTCTCCCCCTCCATCTAACCTTAGTCTCTTCAACTTTTGACCTGTGATTCTTTCTGCATACACATGATAATGTCTAAATGTATTGAATACCTCTGATTTATCTTTGATCACATATATAGTGATCCACCTAGTAGCATCATCAACATAAATCACATAATATCTTGAACCATTTATGTTGAAATCCTTTGATGGTCCCCACACATTTGTGTGTACCAATTCAAGCTTCTTTGAATACATAAATCCATGCTTATTGTATGATTGCTTATGAGCCTTACCTAATTGACATGCCTCACATCTGTATATCATGTGTTGACCTCCAACATTAGGCAATCCTAGCACTGAACCATTGTTAACCATATCCTTAATACCCCTTTCATTGAAATGTCCAAGCCTTTTATGCCAAGGATCTAAATCAGAGATCTTATGTCCTCCATAAGTGAACAAGGCATGACCAACATTACCTTGAATCTTCAATGTGAAGAGTCTTCCTTCTTTCTTCCCTGAAACAATCTGTTTATACCCATTGCTAGGGTCTTCCACAAAGACTCCATCATTGGTGAACCTAACTTCATAACTTTTTTCAACAATTTTCCCTACACTTATCAGATTCTTTGGAATTGTAGGAACATACAAGACCTTACTCAAAAGAGTACTTCCATCCTTGGCTTTCAATGATCCAATTGACTTTACATTGTGCTTTGTATTATCACCTGCTTGAACTACATGATTAGTTACCTTATTCTCCAAATCAGTCATCAAAGCTATGTTACCACTTAGGTGATTGCTACACCCTGAGTCAATGTAGAAGACTCTTTGGTCTTCACTTTGTCTTTCACAAGTTGCATTCATGATTAAGGTTGAATCTTCTCTCCTGATCTGAAGCATAATTGTAGTAGGTATTGTTGTAGGATTGACTGTGGAAACCTCTACCTGCATTTCTTCCAAAGTAACCTCTACTACCTCTACCTCTGAAATTACCACTTTGGTTTCTACCACCTCTTCCTCTTGAATTAATGTTCTGACTATATCCTCCATTATTCTGATTATTATGCCAACAATCATGAGCTAATTGATTTGTCTTACCACAAATCCAGTAAGCTTTGGCTCCATCTTTATTGCTTCTACCTCTTCCTCTACCTTTGCCACCTCCTCTTCCTCTTAGGAAGTTGGCTTGGCTAGTTGTACCTTCTTCTTCATTTAGTTGTTGTTTACCTTTGCTATTCTTCTTCTTATCCTTTGAATACATTGCTTGACCTGCACTCTTATCACCATCACCTTTGACATCTTGCTCAAAAGTTATCATGTGTCCTAACAAGTGATTTAAATCAGGAGTGAAATGATCTAGTGACAATTCAATAGACAAAATGAATGGCTTCCATTTCTCATCTCCTCTCAAACCTGAGGATTTGCCTTACCAATTTATCCTCCTGAATATCTTCATCAACTGCTCCTAATGCATCTGCAATGTCCTTCATCCTTGTTACATAATCAGAAATGGATTGAGAAGCTTTCTTTTTAAATGTATTGAAGTCTGCCCATAAGGATGCCTTCCTTGACTCTATAGTATTTTGGAAATGCTCCTCCAAAGCATTCCATACGTCACCTGCACTTTCAAGCCCTCTAATATGAGGCAGCAAGTAATCATTGACTCCCATGTAGATAATGCTCCTTGCTTGAGCATCCTTCTTCATCCAAGTTTTCAGATTTGAGAGTTCATCCCTAGTTGGAACACTAGGATCTCTGAATTGTGGTTTTTCTTCTTCACCTGTGATGTAATCTATCAAGTCTTTGCTCATGAGATGAGCTTCCATCCTCATTGGCCAAGCTGGATAATTTTCTCTATCCAATTTCTCTATTTGAAGAGAATCTCCCATCCGTTCTTCACCTTCGTATTAAATTCTTCAAGATTTATGAGGAATAAGTGTACCTTTACTTCAGATGAAGTTCCTTTTGATCTTCTTGATAGCTTTAGACCTCCTTCTCAAGCTTTCTCTTTAAACTTTCACCTTTTGAACCTTCAAGTATTGATTTCTGTATGATTGTAGCAGTCGGGGTCCTCCTTTCTTCTATTTTGATGATTCCTGCTCTGATACCACTGATGGAGAGTGTTAGTATCCAAAAGAACAAGCTATCCTTGATGTTAGAACACTTATTTATCAAGAATAACTCAAAATCTTGATCAATTTTGGAAGGCCAATGTCACACTATCAAAATTTACACTAACTGTGAAGAGAGCCACTACTTAGAAAAATTTGTTGCACATAACTCCCTCATTGACTGATCAATGTGTAAAGTTTTTTATGCAACTTTGCACAAGGTGTTGAGCCTAAAGATTGCACCCTTCTCTAAGTTAAATCATCTCAAAAGATTCAGTAGATCTTGAGAAATGGTCCAAAAAATTCACCTATGTCTAAAATTGTACTTTTCTACAGTCGACTTTGACACCTATAACTTTTAATGCATAGTTCTCTCAAATTACAACCCGTTTATTCAAATGCTTTTAGCGATAGGTAGCTTACCTTTCAACTTAAAGAATGAGTGCTTAGTTCCTCAAAACTTTACACTGTGGAAGGAGAATTGACCAAAATATTAGCATCAAATTTGCGCCTGTTGCAAACTTCACTTCTTCACATTTACACATGTAAATGTTCCTACTCTCAATTCTCTTGGCCTGATCACAATTAGGATCTGAGAACTTGTATAAAGGTCAATCAACTATAGACTTAGACTTTTTCAAAAGCATTTCACAAAAGATTAAAAACAGAAGGAGTACTCAACAAAAGATCGGGTGCAATTTTTTCTTCTTCTTTGAAAAATTTTACATCTGAATGATGAGAGAGATCTTCTGCACTTCTAAAGTGTCTAATGACTCTTACAACTACTCATTCATCACATCTCATGCTCTCTCATGCTTGCCCTGACTTTTTACTTGCACATATAAGCATATATGTACAAGCTCATGACCATAACAAAGGTATAAGTGAGCTAACTATAAGTTTAATGTACATATGTATACAAATCTTCATTTTTTCTGAATATGCACTATCTTCAAGCTTCATAGGCTAATCTTTTCTTCAATCTTTGACTTCAAACCTTCATCCAAAACATCAATTGATGGTTGACTTGCACCAACACCATTGGCCCCTCTTCTCTTTGCTATCACGGCTGATGGTCTCGGCTGCCTTGTTAACCATCAAGCTCACTTAGGTCATATTCAAGGCCTCAGTCTACCTCTCAATCAAGATTAGATAATCATGAGACTTTTTGCTGATGATCTTAGTGTCTTTGTGCATAATGAAACGTTAAGCATTGATACTTTTTGGAGTTGTCTGAATACTTTTTATGAGGCTTCAGGATCCAAAATAAATCATTCTAAAATCGCTGATGGGGTCTCTGCACTTGGTGAAGTTCCTGGTGCCATCGTGATTGTGCTATAGTGCCATCGCAACAATGCTTGCTTGCCATCACCAGGTGATGTTTGGGCCATCGGGACAACAAGTGGGTGTCTATGACGCATGGCTAGTTAGCTTGTGCTTTATCTCTGTTGAGCCCATAAAAGTCACATTGGTCAAAGTCAATCACAATTAAAGTCAAAGGGTCAAAGCCAAAATGATCAAAGTCAACATGTTCAAGGTCAAAGTCAACATGAGTGAAGACAAAGCATTCAAAGTTCGGGTGTCAAGGTTTACATGAGCATTATTTAGTCTTTGGCATATTGCATAGAGCATTTGGCTTGTGAATAAGCTTGTATTCTTCTCTTCCTAATTGATCAGAAGCTTTCGGTGTCATTGATTCTCTTGTTCTCACTCTCTATTCTCCTACAAACACTCAAGTTCCTTTCTGCACAAGAATCCCCCAACAAAATTTGGCATGCATGGTGGGACCTAAGGAGGCTTGAGCATAGGAGAAGCGATATTGCAATGTGGAGAGACATATACTTCAAGAAAACTAATCATTTTTTATACTTGTTTTTTTACAATGGTTTTACAGGCGGGCAATCTCCTGCATTCATTCATTCATGGTAGTTCTTTTCCTCGATGTCACAACCCAACGTTAGTGCTGGGCCGGCCCTCAAGTGCCGATAGTGTTGCAGTACTACTTCATTGGGTTAAGAGGTAAATCTTCTTATTAATTATCTTAGCCTAAGAGGATTATGAACAGCTTGTGACCGCAACCCAATCTCAAACATTGAGGGTCACTTGCAAAGCAACAAGAAGGAAGGTTGTTAGAAGATCCCCCCAGTCCACTGTCATCAACATCGTCAGTAAAGAACATGGAAGGTCAAGTAGATTTGGAAACTCTACTTTCTAGATTAAATATAAAATTTCCATCTTTCAAAGGCTTAGCTCAAGAAGATCTAGATGAGCACATTAGGAGATTCTTAGCATTATGCAAAACAAGAGGTTTGATGGGAAGAGAGGATGCCTTTTTTATCCTCTTTCCTGCCACATTAGAAGGGCTAGCAGATAAATGGTTCAACCAGTTTGTTGGAAACCATTTCACCACATGAGATTTAATGAAAGAGGCATTCAAAACTCAATTCAAGCATGGGAACACTATAGAGATAATCATTGAGGAGTTAGAAAATTTAAGACTAGGTCCTGGGGAGACCTTCCCATAATTTGTTACTAGAGCTAAGGCATTAATGGCCAAACTATTAGACCCTCCCCATGATTTTTTTTAATCAAGAAGTTGCTGGCTAAACCACTTCCCATATCAACACAATGTAAAATAAAGGAGTTAGTTTTATCGACAGCAACAATAGAAGAATTTATCAATACAGCTACAAGGTTGGAACAAATTAGACAACAGTATGGGGCAAGCTCTTCAAATTTATCATATCCTGTAGAACCTGAAGACCCAGTAATTCAGCTAAGGAAAGAGCTTGAGAGCTTAAAAAGGAATAAGCCACACAAAGAGGAGGAGAGCATAGCAACTTAGTTGAGGAGTGAAATTGAAGCATTGAAGAGGAAGCCCAAGTAGAAGAGCTGGCTCAACTTCGACAGGAGTTGCAGGAACTCAAGGGAGGTGGCGTCAAAAGTGGCATATGGTGTACCATGTGCAGCAAGCAGGGTCATGTGGTAAGTGAATGTCCACTTTTAAGTGTAACTTGCTAGCTATGCAAGAAAGTTGGTCATGAGGCCCATGAATGTCAGTCAAGAGGAATGCCTGCAACAACATATTGGACACAAGGAGGAGCCCTACCACTAACCAATGTAATGGAAGCAACACCCAATCAAGGTAATAATTACAACCCTAGACATAGGGATAACTTTGGAAATGGGGCTAATGAGGCCAATTATTTGTTTCAGATGTGGAGAATGTGGGCATTACCAAAGTAGGTGCACTCTACCAGAAAATGCCTCTCCTTGCAGGAACTATCGAGAGGCCAGAGACCACTATACTAATAGTTATCCTAAGAACCAAGCATCTTCATATGGGCCCCACATTCAAATGATTTCTGTGTGCAAAGAAGAAATGGTAGATCAAGTTAAAGTGCCATCACCATCTACGAGGGTGGTGCAGTTAGAAGAAATGAAATCTTTTAGAGTGCAGACAAGAAGCAAAGGGAAGGCTCAAGTAGAAATAGGTCAAGAATCAAGGATTAATGGATTGAACAAAGACAAAGAGACATGTGAAGACAAAGCCACCATATGTGCAGATACAAGGCAAAAACAAAATCTCATAGGTACCACTGATGCCATTGGACATGCATTCAACAGGGCTTATGAGGATTTTGATAAGTCAATTGGAGCCCATGCTCTTAAGGGATCAAAAGCTTCAAGACTACTCAAGTCCATGAAAAAGGAGGTCACTATTTTTTATTTAATAAAGATGAATGGGAAATTCAGGTCAAAACTCTTGCAAATAATTGATGAGGCTTCCACAACAAGTTTAGTGGCAAAGGCTGTTGTTATGCATAAAGATAAATTGTAGGGGAAGCACCCCTCATAGATTATAAGAGCCCTTGACTAACAGTCTATATCAAAGTTCATGAGTTTCAAGGACTTATTGTGGATGTTGGTTCTGGCATTAACTTGATGCCTAAACATACCATGAAAAAGATTGGACTACAACCTTCAAGACCTGCCAACTTCATTGTAACACTGACAGACCAAAGCATAGTAAGGCCTATGGGAGTGGTTCATGGAGTCCCGATCAAGATAAAGGTACCATCTTTAACATGGACTTTTGTTGTTCTAAGGCTGCCAAATGTAGTTGATTGGGAGACCTTGGTTAAGGCATGCCAATGTGCTGCATGACTAGGCTAATGACACAATGTGGGTGAAACAAGAGGGAAAAGAGTTGCAGCAGATATTTTTAGAAGAAGGACCAGACAATCAAAGACATACCAACATGATGCAAACAATTGGTATTTGTATGGAAGATGAATTATTGGATAAACTAGAGGCAGACCTGTATGAAGAAGCAAATTTATATGAAGAAGAAAACATGTTGGCTTGGCTCCATGCAGAAGACCCATCTTCTTGCTATGGAATTTTTCCAAACTCAAGTAGAGAGGAAGTCTATGAAGAAAAAGAGGACCTCATTCAGGTTACTGATTCGAGTGAAACAATCTCAGTCAAAGGCCAAAGAAGAGAGAAGAAAAAAAGGGCCCTTAAGTGCAGTTGTGATGAAGCTATTTCAAATCCTATATCAAAGGCCACTTTGTTATGGATACTGGTATGGATATCATCTGTTATGTCAATTTTTCTGGTAGTAAGTGCAAGGCTTTACAAAGATGAAAAAAGAGTACATGCAAGTTTTTGGAAACAGAGGATTCCATTGGATGAAGAAGCTGGAATAGTAAAAATGACATTCTACAGATTAACTCACATGGCAGCTGAAACAAAGATACAAAAGATGCAGTATGGAGGAGATAGTCCTCTACTAAAGGATTTAGGGTGGCCCTATCAGATGGTCAGTATGCCCAAAAAGAAGACAAACCAAATGAAGTGCAGTACAATTGGAGATTATGGAGTGCAAATGGTTTCTCTTAGCCATCATATCAAGGCTCAAAGCCTATCATCAATGCAACTGAAGATTTCTGGATCACCTGGAACTTGCAAAATCTATCTAGGTTGTACATAACCTTCTCATTCCATTTTTGCTCAAGTTTTAGTAGTTTTTATCCATTTTCATGCTTGTTCCTTGATTTTTATGCAACTTAGAAGCCATTTCACAACCTTTGCATAAGAAAAAATTTTAGGAATTTTTTGGGAATTTTTAACGCAGTTTTAGAAAATTTTCATCTTTTTCAATGCCATTTTCTTGATAAAATGGAAGAATAAAGGAAGCTCTCTGTGGTTTTGAGTGAGAAAATGGCCTAGAAATGTTGAGAAAATTTTTGAGAAATTTTCTTGATTTTTTTGCATTTTTTTGATTTTTTTGGGATTTTATTAGTATTTTTATATTTTTCAAGGTATTTTTCCCAAAAAAAACCCTTGGCAGCTAATTTTATCCCCCCCCCCAAAAAAAACACCCCCACCCCGCCCCCTCTCCCTTTCCCCCCGTGTCCCGCATGCCCCCTGCCACACTCCCCATCCCCCGCAAAACCCGCCCCCCCCTCTTTTTACCCCCCCTCCCCCCCTCGTGTCCTACCCCCCCTCCAAATATCTATCTATCTATCTATATATATATATATATATATATATATATATATATATATATATATATATATATATATATATATATATATATATATATATATATATATATATATATATAGTTCTTTATTTTCCTTGGTCCAATGTTTTTGCCTTTGGATTGTGCCTCGGATGGCCATTTTTTTCAAACTTGGGGTCATTTTCATGTCTTTTGGCATCTCTGAATTCATTTTTTGATTTATTTTTTCTAAAAAACAAAATTTTCTCTAACTTTTGGTCAAAACCCACATGTTTTGAGCAATTTGATCACATTTTTTTCATTATGCTCGTGGTCCATATGGTCTATTCTCACTTTATTTTACCATATGTTTCATATTTTCCCATATGCACCCTCTGTAGATTTACTGTTTTCTCATTTTGACCCTCTCCAGAGCCTGCAACCCTACTCCCTGACCTCCCTTTAGCCTTCTCACAAGCCCCATCCTTACCCCTCCATACCCTATCCCTCTCAGCCCCTTCAGCCCTCCCTTCCCTCTCCTTCTTACCCTCCAATCGCCATCCTTTGCTTTTATGCGCAAAATTTCCACTTTTTGTTCTTCTCGGGTGTTTGTTCTCTCCTTCTCCTGGTGGACTTGGTAGCTGTTCAAGTATCCTTTTGAAGATTTTGCAGCACAGGAATCATGGTGTCATCTCTTCTCCGAGTTTTGGCTATATAGCTCTTCGAGATGGAGAGGCCATTAGGTGGTGGGCAACTATTGAGCCCATAAAATTCACATTGATCAAAGTCAACCACAATCAAATTCAAAGGGTCAAAGCCAAAGCGATCAAATTCAACATGTTCAAGGCCAAAGTCAACATGGATGAAGTCAAAACATTCAAAGTTTGGGTGTCAAGGTGCACAGATAGTGCACAATTAATTGTTCACAAAGGGTGCAATTGTAGAAAGTTGGTTGCAGGTTTGAAGAGTGTGTTTTTGTAATTTCTCTAAGGTTCAAAGTGTTTTTAAAGTGTTTTGGAAGGTTCAGGTGAACCCTCTCTTAGGTGCACATTTGAAGATTTAAAAGGCAAAATATGAAGGTATGTGAAGCGGCAACGTACACAAAAGTGAAAGTATGGACCCCCAATTAAAAATTTTGTTTTGGTCTAAAGTCACTACAAGACAAAACAAGGATTCGTTGGCTGCCCACTTTTGGAGACAATCTTGGGACATCAAAGTGAGCACCAAGATGCTATGAAAGTTAGGAGCGTACGTTTTGGTTGGACTAAGCTATTGTGAGATATTCTAGAGCAAGAGAGAGAAGAGACACACATTTAGAGAGAGTGCATGCGACACGGAGAGTCATTGCAAGGTGCAAGAAGAGTGACTTAGATTGCATGCAGAGAAACTGAAGCAAGGAACATCAAGGGTTCTAAAGTCCCATTGAAGGTGCATGTGGACAGAAGGTGTCCATCCCTCCCCTTATTGGAAGCTTGGTGCGAGGTGTGCACAAGGGCAAGCTTGGAGAAGGTGGAGGTCTGGTGTAGAGATCGGCGGCAGATTCTAAGTACTTTGTAATCTTGTTGCATGAGCATTATTTAGTCTTTGGCATATTGCGTAGACCATTTGGCTTATGAATAAGCTTTTATTCTTCTCTTCCTAATTGATCGGAAGCTTTCGGTGTCATTAATTCTCTTGTTCTCACTCTCCATTCTCCTACAAGCACTCAAGTTCCTTTTTGCACAAGAATCCCCCAACAATCTCAATCAGATCAGGAGTGTTGGGTTATCTTGGCACCATTGTGACATTGTGGACCTTGGCACCATTGGGACATCATGGACCTTGGCACCATCAGGATAGGGGGTCAATTAGTGCTCCTTCGCAGCCATACCTTGGCTCCTTTGCGATGAGGTGACCGGTGGGTTTTGGTGCAACTTTGCTTTATTGGCTCATACTTTGACACGAGCATGAAGGCTAATCGTAATGATTCTCTAGGCCCCATCACAATGTTCCCACCATCTCCTTTCGAGCGCTCCCTGGCGTGTGCTCTTGTTTTGAGTAAAATTAAACAAGAAAGAAAGTAAATTAAAAAAAAGAGGAAAAAATATATAAAAAATATTAAAGAAAAAGAGAAAGAGAAAGAAAAAGGAAAAGAGAGAGATAAAAAGGAAAGTTAAAGAAGGAAGAATCTTATTTGGTTTTTTGTTGTTTTGTTTTGTTTGCTTTCTTTTTCAAGAGATCCTTTTAGCTTTGGTGGGGACCCGTGTGTTCCTCTTTTTATTCTCATGTTTGTCTCCGATTCGAAGGTTGGTCTCTTGGATATGCGTAAACCTTTGGTTGGAGTTCATGTGAGTGGGATTTGATTGTCTTTCGCATGGATACTGTTCTCCGTCGTGGGTAATGATCAATGTGGGTGCGCTGCCAGTTGACCCTACCCCCGATGCCTCTCTGGGTTTATTTGGTGCTAAACCACTGGTGGTCTCGTTGAGAAGAGAGGACGTGTTGATGAAGCAAGAGGATCTTAAGAGAACATGCCTCATCAACCAATTTTTTGGTCGAAAGCCCCCTCAATAGTGGTTTCGTAAAGAGCGGTTCCCACGTGGACTGATTGTTAGCAAATGCCAATTCATTCTAACAAACCACATAATTTTGGTCTTTGAGAATGAAGAGATGGCATTCCAAGCTCTATGAATTGGCACTTGGCAAGTGTGGCGTACTACGTTATGCCTCTTTAAGTGGTTCCTGGAGTTTTTTCCAAATAATTCAAAACCTCTTCATTATCCTCTCTAGGTGAAGCTCCCTAACTTGCCTTTCTTTCTTTATGAGTTCTTAAGAGAAATAGTATCGCCCATTGGCCGGTCATTGGCCTCAAAAGAGGACATTGGTGGCTTCATCTATGGAGGAGCAAAACACTCATTCAATGCAAGATGGCATCCTCAGATTTGTGTCAAAGCATATCTAAACAAGGATCTCCCTTCCATAGTTTCCATAGACATTGGGGAAGGTGAGGCTTGGAAAGAGGAAATTATTTACAAGAACTTGCCAAATGTGTGCTTTCATTGTGGTTTGCAGGGGCATAGAATAAAAGAGTGTCCCTCAAGACAACACTCCTCTAAGAGCAAGCAGAATCAAGGGAAAAACTGTGCATATAAGAACCAAGAAGCAGTTGGGTTTCTTTGGTAGACTCATGGTCTTTCGCTGAATGAGGGGAAGGGGAAGATATGCAGGTCATGGAGACAAACCCGGATGGTTTCATGAGAGTAAGATGGAGAAGGAGAAGGAGCCCCAAGGGGAGTATGGAGAGAATCCGTTTAGGCTCAACTCTACAAACAAACATCTTTTGCAACTTGGAGAAGGAGATCAACGAATTCGATTGCCTAGGAGGAAGGAACCAATACATCGAACACAATGATGGGAAAACATAGGAGAAATCTGGCAGTAAAGAATCGAGCAAAGAGGATGGATTCACCTCCAACAATGAAGATAATCAAGATAGTGAAAGCTCCATCATTGGATCCGCAATTCCTAAAAAGTTTCCAAACTCAGTTCCTGAAAAGATTCCAAACTCAGTTCCTAAAAAGGTTCCAAACTCAATTCAGAAGAAGGAGACTTATAAAGGGAAAGCAGCCTATGGAGATTCCATGGAGGACCCCTTAAGGGCAAGGTCCTTTGTAAGGAACCTCCTGCCACGAAGAAAAAAGATGAAGAGAAAAACAAGAAGAAAAGGGACAAGGCCAAGTTTTGTTTGGTGTGTTACCTAAATGTCTCAATAATGGTGTTCTCAAGCTTATTCACAAAAAAGGAAACAAAAATAGGATTGAGAATTGACACCCAATTACAATGTTACAAGTAGGTTACAAGATCTTTGCTAAAGTTATTGCTAATAGAATTGCCTACCACTTACAAAATTGGTTGAGTAAAGATAAAAAAGGTTTCATCAATGGGAGGTCCATCTTGGAAGCTATCATTGACATTTGGGAAGGTCTAGACTTCGCTAAAGAATCTGTTCAAGATGTAATCTTTATTAATTTTGACTTCGACAAAGCCTATGATAGGCTTGAGTGGGACTTCCTTCTCCAATCTCTAAAAGACCTCGGTTTCGGTCACAAGTTCACTAAGATGGTCTCGACGTTGCTAGGAAATGCATCAGCTCAGATAAACATCGATGGTCAACTTTCTCAAGCTACTAGACTAAAATGATATATCAAGAAAGGATACCCCTTGGCCCCTCTCCTCTTTGCTATTGTTGCTGATGGTCTAAGCTGCCTTTTCATGGGCCAGATTCGTAGCCTCTCCCTCCCTCTCAATCAAGAACAGATGTTCATAAGATTGTTTGTTGACGGCACAAATGCCTTTATACATAACGATACAACCAGCATTGATACTTTTGGAGATGCCTAAACACATTTTGCATGGCTTCATGATCCAAAATAAACCACTCTAAAATCACTTTCAGGGCAGTTACGGGACATCCACCCCAATTTCTCATTGACCAAGGTTGTTAGCTTATTCCAATGGGAAAATCTTTCGTTTCTTAGGTATTCTGATGGGATTTGATGTACCGATGGGCCAACGATGGAACTAGGTTCTCTCAAAGCCTGATAACAAATTGGCCTATTGAAAAGGTATGCAGATCAACCTAGTGAGAAGGGCCATGGTGATTAACACATTGCTGATTTCTTCACCTATTTACTTTCTCTCTTGTTGGAGACCGAAAGAACAAGAGATTGTTAAACTGGAAAGGGTCTGCAGAAACATTCTATGGACTGGTGACCCCAACAGAAGGGGAATCCCCAAAATTAAATGGACGACTTGCATTAGCCAAAAAGATCAAGGTGGTTTGGGCATCCTTGACATCGAAGGCATGGCCAATAAGTTAGCCACAAAATGGTTAATTAAGGCATGGAGCAATAGTGAAGCCTCTTGGGCCAAGCTTATTTTTAGGAATAATAACGATCTTAAGCTTATGGGCCTCCCGAGATGGAAGGACCTTGGCCTCCTCACCTTGCTCTTCTCCCCTTTTTCAGTCTCTCCATGTGGCTCGGATTGGGTTTGCTCAATGTGGAAGAGTTGGAACAAGGTCAAACAATTTGTTCGGATTGGCGATGGGCAGCCGGTATTAGATCGAATGATTCAATCTAGTTCCCTATCAAAGGCAAAAGAGATGTGGAGACATGGAACCTCCATAAAGCTAAGAAACTTTGCAACAAAGGTTTCCATTTGTGGAAACATATGTGGAATCAATATACATGCCATTGGATTAGATTTGAGGACATTCATCTGGATGCAAGAGTGAACTATGAAGAATGGACCCTTTTGTAGAGCAGATTCATCGCTTGGGAATGCTCGAAGACTCGATTCCTCATTGGCCAAGACCCTCCCCACCGTGAGGTCTTAGATGGTTCAATGGCAATAGCATTCACAAAATTCCAAGATTAAAGAAGAATCTAGACCTTCATGTCACGCTTTATAGGGAGTGGTGTCTTGATTGGTTGAACTTGCGATGGGAGTTTGAGTTCCAGTCACTTTGGAATCCACCCATCGAGATAAATGTGGCAAATCCTCCACTAGGGAATTTGGACCAATGCAAAGGCTAGCAAAATTTGCGGGCTACCCCCATGGTGCAAAAGATGCTTATTTGGCAATGAGTACTTAGGGCACCTCTTCTTCTTGTGCCCCAAGTCAATGTGGGTCTAGCATACCCTTGAGAATTGTTGGGTGTGTGTAGAAGTGCGAGAGACACACGAGAAGCACACACAAGGAGCACAAACACAGCAAGACACACGGAGAAGAAGATGGCTGAAATAGCTCTCTCTATTGACGATAAACTGAACTGAAGTAAGAGCTCAATAATATCCCTAAGTACAAAGTACCACCACATATGAGAGTATCAAGTATGCGGTAACATGGGGAAAAAACCTCTAGCCAACACTAGAGTAAAAAGTGCCCATGTATGGGGAAAAGGTTCACATCAAAGCTACTCGAGGAACACATAAGTGTAACAAACCCCTCTAGAGCGAATGATGTGAACACATACAGGGAGTGGCAGATCAGCCCCCATAAGGTAATAAGCCTAAAGCTTTGCAAAAAGCTTCAAACTTTTCCCGTGGAAGAGCTTTGGTGAATATGTCTGCCACATTGTCTTGTGTAGGCACATATACCAAATCAATATCTCTTGCATGAAGGCGCTCTCTCACAAAGTGATAATGCACCTCAATATGTTTTGTACGTGCATGAAACATTGGGTTTCATGCAATAGCCAAAGCACTCTGACTATCAGTGAGAATATGTGTAGCAACATCAATCTCCATGCAAAGATCCATCAATAGGCGTCTCAACCATATACACTCCACTGTAGCTGTGAAACTGCACTGTACTCAGCTTCACAACTCGATGTCGCCACTGTAGGTTGCTTCTTACTCAACCACGATATGCATGAGTCTCCAAGGAAAAAGCAATTACCACTAGTGGACATGCGAGTATCATAACAACCAGCCCAATCACTATCTGTAAAAGCATGCAAGCATGGCTGAATATCTCTGCCATAAAAGAGACCTAAGCTCAAAGTGCCTCGGAGATATCTAAACACATGTTTGACCGCTTGCCAATGCTTAGTGTCAGGGCTATGCATGAATCGACTCAATTGGGAAACTGCATATTGTATATCCGGCCTTGTGTCGCATGCATATATAAGACATCCCACAACTTGCTGATAAAGAGAAATGTCAAATGCATCACTGGAATCCTCAATTGAGAACCTGAATCCTATCTCAACTGGTGTGCTAACTGGCTTGCAATCCCCAAAGTCAAAATGCTGAAGTAGTTTTTCAACATACTTTTCTTGATGCATAACAATTCCCCCCTCAACGGATACAAACTGGATGCCAAGGTAGTAGCTCAAAAGACAACGATAAGTGACATCAAAAGTATGCTACAAATCAGCCATAAGAATGTCAAGTTTTGCATCACATGACCCATTCAAGAGTATGTCATCCACATAAAGAACAAGCACTATAAGATCAGCCCCATTTTTGCATACATAGAGTGTGCTTTCAATTGGACTACATGTGAAGCCAAGAGCAATCAAGTGCTTATGTATTTTGTCATACCATGCACGTGGAGCTTGCTTGAGACCATACAAGGCTTTATGCAAGCAACAAATCATATGCTCTTTCCCTTTCATAGCAAATCTAGGAGGTTGCTTCACATAGACCTCTTCTTGCAAATCACCATTCAAGAAGGCTGTTTTTATGTCCAACTAATGCACTTTCCAACCTCGATGGGCAGCCAATGCAACCATGGTATGAAAGGTAGTCATGCGTGAAGTAGGTGCAAAAGTTTCCTCATAATCAATGCCATATTGTTGCGCATATCCTTTGGCAACCAATCTAGCTTTATAGCGATCAATGCTACCATCAGATTTTCTCTTAATCTTATAAACCCACTTTGTACCAATGACATTCTTTCCTTTGGGCAATTCACATAACTCCCAAGTACCATTCCTATGTATGGAATCTATTTCTAATTGCATAGCACTCATCCATTGTGGATCATCACATGCATCTTCAAAAGAAATTGGCTCTTCATTACATGCTGTAGCAATAAGAGAATAATCCACAAAATTACTTGATGCATGGTGAGAGCTTGATCTTGTTCTACCAAGTAAAGGTGCACTCAATTTGTTGTCCTGCAAAGTTTGTTTCAGCCACTTTGGCATAGATTGTGCACTCTTGATAGACATGCGTTCATTATGTAAAACATCTTCAATATGTACATCATGCATGGGCTGAATTTCACGCTCATTTTCAGCCATATTTTGACGCAAATGTTCAACCATAATTTTTGGCTGAAAATTTTCAACCATGTTTGGCTAGAAATTCTCTACATTTTCAGCCCTATTTGGTTGGAATTTTTCAGCCCTTTGAACCTAAGTTGACTGTTCTACATGGCCATAGTCAAGCACACCATTTTGGAACAAAGGCATGAGTGTATCTAACACATCTTCTGAGCTAACTGTTGGCTGTTTTTTGCATTCAAGTAGAGGAAAAACTGAATTTTCAGCAAATACCACATCTCGACTCACAATAATTGTGTTCGTCAATGGATGGTACAACTGATATCCCTTACTTTCAGTACTATAATCAACAAATATACATTTCTTTGCCTTGTCATCAAGTTTGTGATGTTGTTGTGATGGCACAAGAGCATATGCCAAACAACCAAACACACGCATATGACTAACCATAGGATTATGACCATTCCAAGCCTCATAAGGAATGATGACTCTCAATTCCTTTGTAGGGCAGCAATTCAACACATAGTTTGCACACATGACCGCTTCCATCCAAAACTTATCAGGAAGATGCTTTCCTTTAACCATACATCGTGCCATTTCAAGTAGAGTTCTATTTTTATGCTCGGCAACACCATTTTGCTGAGGTGTATATGGCATCATACATTGGTGTGAAATACCTCTTTCACGAAGAAAAGCATTAAACTCATGTGACATGTATTCACCACCACGATCCGTGCATAGAGTCAAAAACTTTTGTGAAGAAAATTTTTCAGCCATAGCTAAAAATGCTTTGAAGCAACGAAATACCTCATTCTTTGTGTTCATAGGATACACCCATGTATGGCGAGTAGCATCATCAATGAAGGTAACAATATACATGCTTCCCAAAAGATGGAGTCTTGACGGGACCACATACATCACTATGAACAACCTGCAATTTTCTTGTAGTGTGTGTGTGTCTATCTTTTGGAAAAGAAGCACGATGCATTTTTCCAAGAATGCAACATTCACATGCATGCTTTTCAATGGACTCAAGTGTAGGCAAGCCAATAACCATGTCCTTCTTTTGCAAGTAAAGCAAACTATTGAAGTTCAAGTGATCAAAACGAGCATGCCAAAGCTCCATTTCAGCCATGGAAGAAGTATGAGCAACTAAGGCATTCAAGGCAACCCTCTTGTATGTATCCATGCGATACAAGCCATTACATACTGTACCGGACATCACGATAACATCGCCATTGCTGAAATCATGAACCATACACTCATCATCAACAAAGTGTACATGAAGTCCAACTTTGGCAATCAACGGAACTGAAATTAAGTTCTTCTTGGTACTAGGCACATACAATGCATTTTTCAAGAGAATCACACCTCCATTTGTAGCCGTAAGCTCAATTTCTCCTACTCCAATGTCAGGATAAGAGGCATTGTTTGCACACACCACATGTCCTCCTTTGGGTGTATCTTTCAAAGAGGCAAAAAATCTTTTGCATGATGTTATGTGCTTTGAAGCACCACTATCAAAGAACCAATCCGAATCAGCCTCACTCACAACCATACATTTAGAATGCAAAGAAGCATCATAATGACATGTAACAACACATGCCCAAAAATCTTGAGCCATGTTAGCTTCATCATTCTTTGCATTTGCTGAATTTTCAGCAATAGACATGCCGGATTCCTTCTTCTTTTCATTGCGTTTAGCAAGCTTTCTACACTCATCAATAGTATGACCAGCCTTCCGACAATATTTGCATCTCTTCTTCTTTTGTAAATCACTATCATTAGAGGAATGAGTGGAAGAGGAAGCTTGAGGCTTTGGTTTTGATGAACCCAAAGCTGAATCATATTTGCTTTTCCCCTTTTGTGAGATAGCAAGTGCTTGCGCTCCCTCAATCAAACCACTCCTATTCACTCTAGATTGCTCTTCTTGCAAAAGAAGAGACACAACCCCATCAAATGCATACATATTAAGATTTCCTTTTGCAACCAAACGGAGTGTAGTAGCAAAGCTTTGAAAAGATTCTGGTAATCCTCTCAACAATGTACAAATGAGTGATGCATCTGGAATGATCTCATCTATGTTTGCCAATTGCTCTTTCAAGTCCTTGATGCGTATCACATACATATCCACCGACTCATTTTCAACCATACATACATCCTCAAGAATGCAACACATGCTTCATTACGCATGACATACAAAGAAGCAAGAGTGTCCCATGCCTCTCTCGATGTAGAACATGACCGAATGTGTGGAACTATATGACACTTCACTAAAAGCTCAATCAAAGCATGAGCTTGAGCATCTTTTCCATACCATCTAAGCTGCTCCTGTGTAGGTGGAGAAGGAGAAACCACTGTACTCGAAGAAGAAGCTCCATCTGTGATAGTAGACTGTGAAGTAGAAGAACCTGCGGGTCTTCGATCTACATCTGCCACTATGTTCCAAAGTTGTTTACCTCTAGCTAGCACTAGAGTAAAAAGTGCCCATTTATAGGAAAAAGGTTCACATCAAAGCTACTCGAGGAACACATAAGTGTAACAAGAATATCTTACAGTTTCAAGGAAGAATCCTCTGGAAGCAAGGATTGTTGTGTGAAGTGATCTGGTTTTTCCTCATCTTTTTGGAATGTGATTAGAGGTGAGACCCTCTAGAAGATCTGGAGGTAGAGGTGTGCTACCAATTTTGGAAGGCCTCCTAAAGAATGGTCGTTAAAAGGTCTCTTTTCCTGTTAGGCAAAAGAATTTCCAATTGTAAGAAACCCCCACTAAGCTTGTTCACTTGTACAATTGGAGAGTAGGCTATTGCCGAACTTCCATTTTTGGAAAAAAAAGATGCTTCGGGAAGTACCCCATCCATGATTTTTATGTTCTTTGGATACCTCATTTTTTCAGTGCCTGAGAGAATGCATTAAATAAAATAGATAGCATAGTTTACACTTGATTGAATGATTTCTATTAAAATGAAAATTTGATATAAGAGCATGATTTGAAAGGTTGAATATACTATCCATACACTTGAAAGGATGGCCCATGATTTCTTTTGAGATTTTGCATGCCTTAAGCTTGTATGGTGCATACATGAAGGGTATATACTATGCATTATGCACTTAAGTTATGCATATATAGATATTTGTACCTTGGAAGGATTGAAAGGATACTCTATGGATGATTCTTGTGATTATTTAAAGATTCGCAAAAAGATATGAAGATGTCTTAAAAGAAAAATGCAATTATGAGAAAAGTAAAAAACATGCGAAATCCCATTTTTTTCTCACCAGTTTAAAGTATCATTTATTATCCAACTTAATTATTTTTGTCTTAGATTTGCTCTTTGGAAGGACTTGAGGATTGGAGGTTCATTTGCCTCTGTATTTGTTGGAGCAAGACAATCATCAATTAATGATTGCATGTAGCTTAGGAGTGAAGAAATGAAGAAAAGGTTGAAGCTTGAAGTATGAAGTGACGTGGAGGTTCAGGAAGACATGATCTTTATACACAGGTACATTAATCTTGTAAATACTTCACATATACTTTGAAGTAGTGTCGAATCCACACTCTCTCTCTCTCACACACACACACACATATATATATATATACATATATATATATACATATATATATATATATATATATGTATATATATATATATATATGTATATATATATATATACATATATATATATATACATATATATATATATATATATATATATATATATATATATATATATATATATATATATATATAATACATACATACATACATACATACATACATACATACATACATACATACATACATACATACATACATACATACATACATACATACATACATACATACATACATACATACATACATACATACATACATATATATATATATATATATATATATATATATATATATATATATATATATATATATATACACACTTGTATATGGACGTGATATGTATGAGAGATGAAGATTAGGTGAGATATAGATGATCAGATCATAAGTTGAATGTGAAATTTTCATTAGATGTACTTCTTATCAGAATAGAAGAAGTTTTTCAAGAAATTGTGCCTTGATGTTTCTCTTCTTTTCTCCTTCTATGCTTAATCAATTGATAAATGCTTTTGTGTGTGTCTAATTCTATGGTTGATGCATCTATGTTCAATTTTTGAGAGTCCAATTGTAATCAGGCTGAGAGAATTTTGTGTAGGAACATTCATATGTGTAATAGGTTATAAGTGACTTCTGAAATAGGTGCAATCTTGATGGTCAAAGATTTGATCAAATTTCAGTCTACGGTGTAAATTTTTGCACAAATAAGCATTCAAAATTTAAGTTGGAAGGTAAGCAACTTATCTCTAAAAGCATTTGATCAAATGGGGTCTAGATTGTGAGAACTATGTCTTTAAAGTTTCATATGTGAAAGTCGCTTGCAGAGAACATGTTTCAGACACAGGTCTACTTATTGAAGTAAATATGAAGTTGTAAGTTCTTTTGGAGAACTTTCACTTGGACTAGTTGCGCAAACATAGAAGAATGTTGTATCAAAGTTCCATAGAAAAAATTAATTACTTCATCACTCAATGAGTGAGTTTTGTGAGGTAGACTTTTCTGAGTGAAGCCATAGCTCACTGAAGTATTAAGTGTTTATAATTTAGCAAATATTTCCAAAAATTGGCAAGGGTCTTGAGCTATGCTTGACATGGAGGTGTTCTAAACTCAGGTATAGCTTATCTTTTGGAGATTAAACTTCTCCATCAGTAGTATCAGAGTAGGTTTTATCAAAGTTGAAGGAAAGGAAGGTCACGACTGTTGCAAATATACAAAATTCAACATCTAAAGATTCAAAAGGACAAAAAGTGAAGGAAAAGCTAAAGGGAGACAGGTGAGAGCAATCAAAAGGATTAGAAGGAGTAAATTTCAAAGCAAAGGTATATTCATTACTCATAAGGTTGAAGATTTGTTAGTGTAGGTGAAGAAAGAATGGGAGATAGTCTCCAAATTGAGAAATTGGATAGAGAGAGCTATCCATCTTGGTCTATGAGGATGGAAGCTCATCTTATGAGCAAAGATATGATAGGATACATCACAGGAGAAGAAGAGAAGCCAGAATTTAAAGATCCTAGTTGTCCAACTAGGGAGGAGCTTGCAGGCTTGAAGTTTGGATGAAGAAGGATGCTCAAACAAGGAGTATTATCTATATGGTAGTGAATGATTACTTGCTTCCTCACATCAGAGGACTTGAAAGTGCAAGTGATATATGGAATGCTTTGGAGGAACATTTTCAGAATACGACCAATCAAGAAAGGCATCACTGTGGGTTAAATTTACCACATTCAAGAAGAAAGCTTCACAATCAATATCTGATTATGTGACAAAGATGAAAGACATTGCTGATTCTTTAGGTGGATTTGATGAAGACATTGAAGAAGATAAATTGGTAAGAAAAATTCTCACAGGTCTGAGAGGAGATGAGAAGTGGAAGCCTTTCATATTATCAACTAAACTTTCATTGGATCATTTCACTCCTGATTTGAATCAATTGCTAGGACATATGCTAGCTTTTGAGCATGATATCAAAGGGGATATTGATAAGAGTGTAGGTCAAGCGATATATTCCAAGGATAAGAAGAAGAATAGCAAAGGAAAGCAACAATTAGTTGAAGATGAAGGCACTTCAAGTCAAGCAAACTTCCTAAGAGGAAGAGGAAGTGGCAGAAGTAGAGGAAGAGGCTGAAACAACAAGGATAATGTCAAAGCTTGTTGGATATGTGGTAAGACTAATCATCTAGCTCATGAATGTTGGCATGATAATCAAAGTGTTAACAACTTTAATCCGAATTATAATCAAAGAGGAAGACGTGGAAGAAATAAGAGAGGAAGCTTTAGAGGTAGAGGTAGTAGAGGCTTCTTTGGAAGGAATGGTGGAAGAAACTTTCAAGGTCAATCTTACAACAATACCTACTACAATTATGCATGAGATTAGAAGGAAGATTCAACCCTAATCATGAATGCGACATGTGAAGTCCCAAGTGAAGACCAAAGACTATTTTTTATTGATTCAGGATGTAGCAATCATCTGAGTGGCAACATTGCTTTAATGACTGATTTGGAGAAAGTAATTAATCATACAGTTCAAACAGGTGATAATACAAAGCACAAGGTTTAGTCTATTGGATCACTGAAGGTC
The DNA here is from genome assembly GCA_020310875.1 of Ceratopteris richardii. Taxonomy (NCBI): domain Eukaryota; kingdom Viridiplantae; phylum Streptophyta; class Polypodiopsida; order Polypodiales; family Pteridaceae; genus Ceratopteris; species Ceratopteris richardii. Next base: position 20,590,961 of record CM035416.1, on the reverse strand, counting down.
AAACATGGAAGTACTCTTTTGAGTAAGGTTCTGTATGTTCCTACAATTCCAAAGAATTTGATCAGTGTAGGACAAATTGTAGAAAAAGAATATGAGGTACGGTTCACTAATGATGGAGTTTATGTTGAAGACCCTAATCAAGGGTGTACACAAATTGTTACAGGAAAGAAAGAAGGAAGACTTTTCACATTGAAGGTACAAGGTAATGTTGGACATGCCTTTTTCACATATGGAGATCAAAAGATATCTGAGTTGGATCTTTGCAACAAAAGGATTGGACACTTCAGTGAAAGAGGTATTAAAGAAATGATTAACAATGGTTCAGTACTTGGATTACCTAATGTTACAGGTCAACACATGATATACAGATGTGAAGCATGCCAATTAGGTACGGCTCATAAGCAATCATATAATAAACAAGGTTTCATGTATTCAAAAAGACTTGAATTGGTGCATACAAATATGTGGGTTCCTTCAAAGGACTTTAGTATAAATGGTTCAAGATATTATGTCATTTATGTTGATGATGCTACCAGGTGGATCACTATTTATGTGATCAAAGATAAGTAAGAAGTGTTTAGCACATTTAAACACTATCATGTATATGCAGAGAGGGTTATAGGACAAAAATTGAAGAGATTAAGGTCAAATGGAGGGGGAGACTATTTCTCAAATGAATTCAATGATTATTTTGTGGAATGCAAGTATAAAAAGAGAAGTTACTTGCAGGTACTCTTCTCAACAAAATGATGTAGCAGAAAGGAGAAACAGGACTCTTGTTGAATTTTCAAGGTCAATGTTGAAAGAGAAGAATTGCACTAACTATTTGTGGGCTGAGGCTATAAATGCAACCACATACTTGATTAATAGGCTACCATGTAAAGCTTTTCAAGGTATGAAGTCATATGAAGCTTGGTGGGGTAAGAAACCTACATTAGATCATTGCAAAGTTTTTGGTTGTTTAGCCTATGCTTATGTTCCTTCTCAATTAAGGCATAAATTGGAACCAAAGGCTGAAAAATATGTGTTCATTGGTTATGATGACATGCACATGGGATACAAGTTGAGTCCATCTACAAATCAATTTCTTGTGTCAAAGGATGTTACATTTGATGAGCAAGGTACTTGGTATACAGGTACAAATAGTGCTTATGCAGGAGTTGAAGAAGTATTGACTCAAAAGAAGGGTAAATCAAAGGTTCAAATCTCTGATGAAGAAGAGAATGTTGAAGTTCCAATTGATAGTGAAGAATTTCCAAGGTTTGACCCAAAATATGATGAATCGAAAACTTCAAGGAGTGGAGAACTCAGGAGATCATCAAGGAACAAAAGGCAGCCCGTAAGGTATAGCTATGATACTTCATACTTGACTACCAAAGACTATGCTTGCATGGTAAAAATAGATGAAGATCCTTCTACATATGATGAGGCAAAAGGAAAGGAGAATTAGGAGAAAGCTATGAAGGAAGAGTATGATGCATTCATTGAGAATGAGACTTCAAACTATTACCCAAACCAAGTAATCAGAAAGTGATAGGATGCAAATGGGTCTACAAAATAAAGAGGTATGCAGATGGAAGTGTGTCAAGGTATAAAGCTAGACTTGTTGTAAAAGGATATGTACAGATATATGGTGTGGACTATGATGAAACCTATAGTCTTGTTGCAAAGATGACAACCATAAGAACTCTCATAGCTATTCTTGCATGCAAAGGTTGGAAATTGTCTCAATTAGATGTGAAGAATGCATTTTTAAATGGTTATATTTCAGATGAAGTTCACATGGAGCAATCAGATGGGTTTAAAGATCAATTTGTTCCAGATCATGTGTGTAAGATCAAGAGAGCTTTGTATGGCTTGAAGCAAGCCCCAAGGGCATGGAATTATAGGCTTGTGAAGTTCTTGAAAGAACCTGGTTTCCAAGCATCAAAGGTAGATAACAGCTTGCTAATCAAAGCAAGTGAAGATGGATTTATCTATGTTTGTATTTATGTTGATGACATAATACTTATAGGTACAGATGAGAAAGGCATACAAATGCTTAAGAAGCAGATGAGAAAGATTTCAAGATCAGTGACTTGGGAGATTTTTCATATTTCTTGGGAATGCAATATTTCATATACTTAACTTGGAGTATATGTGACTCAAGAAAGGTATTCGAAGAATTTTCTAATCAAATTTAAAATGGAAGATTGCAAGATAGCATCAACTCCAATGGAAGTGAATCACAAACTAAGTAGATATGGAGGAGAAGAATTCAAAGACGTTAAGCTTTGTCAAAGTTTAGTGGGTAGTTTGATTTATGCTACATTGACAAGGCTTGATTTATCATATGCAGTTGGATTTCTATCTCAATTCATGCATTGTCCTAGAAAGGAACATTGGATCGTAGGTCAAAGGGTGCTAAGATATATCAAGGGCACACTTAAAGAAGGTTTGTATTATGGATTCACTTAAGATACAAGAATCAAGATGTATAGTGATGCAGATTGGGCAGGTAACTCTAATGATAGAAGATTAACACATGGATATTTGTGTTATGTGGAAGATAAATGAATTTCATGGTGTTCTAAAACCAACATACAATTGCTTTGTCATCTATAGAAGCAAAGTACAAAGGTATGGTAGAAGCTGCAAAAGAATTCATATGGCTAAAAACTCTCATGAAGAGTTCTGATATCAATCAGAGTACTCCTATCATTTGTCGAGATAACATGAGTTCTTTGTATTTGGTAGCTAGCCCTATGTTTCATGCCATGACTAAACATATTGAGATTCAATATCATTTTCTGAGAGAGAAGGTTATTGATAAAGAGATAGAAATCATGCATACTCCTACAAAAGATCAACTTGTAGATTATTAACAAAGAGCTTGGATGGACCTAAGTTGCAAAGATTTAAAGATATGGCAGAATAAAGAAGATGCAAGTAATAATCATAATTGATGATTGAGGGGGAGCTTTTGGAGCAAGACAATCATCAATTAATGATTACATGAAGCTTACGAGTGAAGAAATGAAGAAAAGGTTGAAGCTTGAAGTATGACGTGAAGTGGAGGTTCAGGAAGAGATGTCTTCATACACATGTACATTAATCTTGTAAATACTTCACATATACTTTAAAGTAGTGTCAAATCCACACTCACACACACACACACAACACACACACACACACACACACACACACACACATATATACATATATATATATATATATATACTTGTATATGGACGTGATATGTATGAGAGATGAAGATTAGATGAGATATAGATGATCAGATCATAAGTTGAATGTGAAATTTTCATTAGATGTACTTCTTATCAGAATAGAAGAAGTTTTCAAGAAGTTGCACCTTGATGTTTCTAATCTTTTCTCCTTTTGTGCTTAATCAATTGAGAAATCCTTTTGTGTGTGTCTAAGTCTATAGTTGATGCATCTATGGTCAAGTTTTGAGAGTCTAACTATAATTAGGTTGATAGAATTTTGTGTAGGAACATTCATATGTGTAACAGGTGATAACTAACTCCTGAAACAAGTGCAATCTTGATTGTCAAAGATTTGATTAGATCTCAGTCTATAGTGTCTTGAATAAATAAGCATTCAAAATTTAAGTTGGAAGGTAAGGATCCTATGTCTAAAAGCATTTGATCAAATGGGGTCTAGATTGTGAGAGCTATGTCTTTAAAGTTGCATATGTGAAAGTCGCTTGCAGAGAAAGCTTGTTTCAGACATAGGTTTACTTATTGCAGTAAATCTAAAGTTTTGTAAGTTCTTTAGAAGAAATTTCACTTGGAGTAGTTGCGCAACAATACGAGAATGTTGTTTCAAAGTTTCATAGAAAACCTTAATCATTTTATCAGTCAATGGGTGTGTTTTGTGAGGTAGACTTTTCTGAGTGAAGCCATAGCTCACAAAGTATCAAGTGTTTATAATCTTAATCATTTTATCAGTCAATGGGTGTGTTTTGTGAGGTAGAATTTTCTGAGTGAAGCCATAGCTCACAAAGTATCAAGTATAGCTTATCTTTTGGAGATTAAACTTGTCCATCAGTATCTGCACAAACTCATCCTCCAAAATATCTTGGTGCTTTTTACTTGCTTTGATAGGATGGAAGAATATTTGCATGCATTCTTCTCCATATTCCAATTCAATATTTGGGAAGTCCTCGTCCACAATGCATAGCTCCCTTTCTCGCATATACATCTGTGAGATCCTTGCTAGGGCTTCATCCTCCCTTATATTGAACAATTTTTGTACATCATTTAGAAAAGAATAATAGTGACCCTCCGACTGAAGTGTGGGGAGGGTCCGTAAAATAAATATAGGATCACTTACATTGATTTTTTTTTTCCTTTTCAATGCGAGATATTCCTATTGAACTTCAAAGAGACTAGATTGTTCTCAAGAAACCCTATTCTATATTGATTTTATCTCCAAATTTTGTTTTCATGCAACGTTATCTCATATTCTATATTGACTCAACGTTATCTCATATTGGATTTAACAACCAAATCTTCTTTCTTGATGGCATCTTCAAGTTGCCTTGAAGGTCTCCTAAAATGTATCAAATATCTTCATTGTGGTCTCCATGTATGCCTCAAACAGGGAGTCAGAGTGAATTGACACTTGGGCCTCTTTATATTTTCTTTCCCACAACATGATGCTTTGTGGGGACTTCAACATGGTGGAAGGTTTTTCAAATTGGTGGGAAAACAAGGGGCATACCATTGATGGTCATGAGAAAGATATCTAGGACAAAATCAAGCTCCACCTAAACCTAGTGGAGATTAAATATACGATTGGCTTCTCTTAGTCAAACCTCCAATCCGGGGATGACTTGAGGAAAGCAAGACTCAATAGATGCTATATTGCACGTAACATTATCCGTTAGTGGGGCCATCTCGACATCTCACAACACATTGACATTGTCATTTCGGACCACTACCCTATTATTCTCACTTTCAAGCTGATTGCCAAATTAAAAAAAGTGCCTTGGTTCCATGCTTGCCCATCATCTTTCTCCCTTCCCTCTGTCCATCAGGAAATTACCTTGGTATGGAACTCGGCTTTCGCCAATTGGAGGCTTGCAATTGAGAAGACTCATCAAATTCTGGTCAGGACCCACAAGATGCTTTGCAATGTTCGGTGGAGGTGGAGAGAGAAGCTCTATCGGAGGCTCTAGCACCTTGAGGAGGAATTGAACAAAGGGAACTACCAATATCAGATGGGACTAAGGAAAATCAGAGGCATGTTGAGACACGAGGAAGAAATTCAAAGGAAAAACTTGCAGGTATACTTTAAAGATTGGTGGGTGGGCAAGGCTGATAAACCAACTAAAGAGATGTGTGGCATCCTCAAGAGGAACCAAACTAGAGACTCTATTCCCTTCTTGATAGGTAGCAATGGGGTTGAATGCAAAATGAACGAAGAAAATAGTGCTATTATTGTCGACCGTTTTTCTCAACTCTTGGGGGTTTCGATGCCTCTTTCTCCCCACAAGAGGGATTGCACGGCGCCCATCTCGAGAGTCTCTCCCTCTAGAATACCGCATAACTTAAAGTCTTTTTTTGATGCACCCATATCAGATAATGAGATTCTCCAAGTTATCGATATGCTCCCCAATGGGAAAAGCCTAGGCCCTGACGGCCTCACAAACGAATTTTTTAGGTCTTTCGGATAGGTGGTGGCCACCCTATTGCACTTGGTTTGACAAAAGGCTTTAGCTTTCAGTGCCCTTCCTTAATGCCTAAAAAATGGTGTCATCAAGATTATCAATAAAAAAGGTAACAAGAATAGGATCGAAAACTAGCACCCAATCATGATGCTTCAAACAGGGTACAAGATTCTTGCGAAAGTAATTGCCAATAGAATTTCTTATCACTTGAAGAGGTGGCTTAACGAGGACCAAAATGGATTCATCAAGGGTAGATCAATACTAGAAGCTATTATTGATATTTTGGAAGGTCTCAATTTTGTTGAAGAGTCCGAGCAAGACGTGGTATTCCTTAAAATCAACTTTGGCAAAGCCTACAATAGGCTAGAATGGGACTTTGTTCTCCAATCTCTTAAAGATCTCGACTGTAATAAAGAATTCATTACGATGATCAATACTTTGCTAGGGAACGCATCGATGCAAATAAATATCAATGGCCAACTATCGAAGGCTATTAGATTAAAATGATCTATTAGGCAACGATGCCCATTGGCCTCTCTGCCTCTCTGCTCTTCGCTATTTTCACGGAAGGACTTAGCTGTCTTGTGCAAGATCACATGGAATTGAGCCATATTAAGGGTCTCTTGCTACCTCTCAACCATGGTTAGATGATCATGAGACTTTTTGCAGATGACATGAATGCATTTGTGCATAATGATTTGACCAGCATTGAAACCTTTTGGGGGTGCCTTGACACTTTCTGTGAGGCATCTGGTTCCAAAATCAACCACTCCAAAACCGCTTTCCAAGCCATCATCGGACCTCCACCCCAACTGTTGGTTGACCATGTTGCTAAATTATCCCGAGGGGTCAGGTCTTTTGCCTACTCGATATTCTGATAGGCTTTGGTGTTTCGATGGAGCAACGATGGAATTGGGTCCTTTCGAAACTAGACAACAAGTTAGCCTACTGGAAGGGCATGCAAATCAACCTCACGGGTCGTGCCATGGTAATTAGTACCTTCCTCATCTCCTCGACCATTTACTTTCTCTCTTGTTGGAGATCTCTTCTTCAGAGCAGACGTATTGCTTGGGAACCTTCAAAAACCTGAGTTCTCATTAGGTGAGATCCACCATGCCATGAGGCTCTTATATGGCACAATGGCAATCTCCTATCCAAAATTCCTAGAGTCAAGGTGAACATGGACTATAAGATCATGCTTAACAAAAAGTGGTGCCTGGCTTGGACAAGGTTGCATTGGGATGTGAAGTTCATGTCTATCTAGCATCCCCTCATCAAGATCAAAAAATCAGTTATCATGTGGCAAATTCTCCACCGTGGTATCTGGACCAACCTAAAGGCTAACAAAATTTGCGGGGCTTTGTCATGCTGGAAGTGATGCTGCCACAACATCGAGGATTTGGGTCACATCTTCTTCACTTGCCCCAAGTCTCTCCTGCTTTGGTGAACCCTTGGGAATATTTTGAGACTATAGGCACAAATCACCTAGAAGCAAGCACTGCTAGGCAAAACAATTGGTTTCTCAGTGGCATTGTGGAATGCTATAGGAGGGGAAACCCTCTCGAAGATTTGGAGGGAGCAATGTGCCAACAATTTTGAACACCCTCCTAAAGAGTGGTCGATCGAGAAGTCCTTATTCCTCCTTGGCAAAAGAATCTCCAACTATAAGAGCTCCCCACCTTTTAGGCATCATAAAGTGTTTCTCAGCGAGAACAACAAGCTTAAACCCGAGTGGGCCCCACATGAGGGGGACGGGAGGGTTGTTAACCTCCTTTGTAACAGTCTCTAGACCCAAAAGTTCTGCCCTTGCTTTGTGGGATTCGGAGGGTCCCAAAGGCACTAGTCCCATTCACTTGTAACTTTTTGTTTTTCTTTAATTAAAGTTTGGGAGAGTAGGCCAAAGCCGAATTTCCTTTTGACAAAAAAAAGTACGTTCAACCACATCTCGTTTTAAGCCACAAAGATTTTTTTATCTCTCTCTCTGTTTGTCACTCTCTCTCTATCACACTATCTCTCTATGTGTCGTGTTGAACAAGAAAGAACTATCGTCTCTTGATTCTCGCTTACTTCATTCTCTCTCTCTCTTCTCTTTATCTAGCTAAACATTATAACTGATTATTGAATTTTCAACAAATATAAAATAGTATATATCTCTCACATATTTTTGTAAGGTGGGGCTATGGTAATGTATATTAATCTCTTGTGTAGTCAAATATGTGTCATGAACACATGATGCATAATGCGCGAGGCCTTTTTCATGTCCTACAACATAGATAATATGGGAGAGAAGATTTATAATTGTGTGCACCAGGGTGAATGATGACTTTTGCTCACATGCATTAACAAAGGTGATGGTGGATCGGGACTTGTTTCCTTCATAAAGTGTATGTCCTGATGAATTCATGCATTGTATGTACTATGATGAACAATAAACATATGCCATCATATCTTTCCGCATTTCATATGCCACTGGTCATCACACATTCCAAGGAATTATGGGATATAAGCAAAAAAAAGTGGGCAATCGTGGCATTGTTGCATGCATTTTTGCATGAGCACTCCTTCTCTTGGTCCAAATATCCATCTGTCCATTACTCTTAAGGACTCATCTCCATCTGCTCTCAGATACAAGGATGCTTCATTGCTTATCTATAATTGGATTACGTTAAGTGCAAGTGCACATGGACATCATATGATAGAGTTCAAGACCAACATGTTATAGATATATCAATAGATCGGCACGAGAAGGGCAATGATTGAATCTTAGGAGGAGGAAGATTCCATCCCTAAAGCTGATCAAAATACTTTAGATATTGAGGCAAGTTTTTGCGTATATAGAATAAAAGATTTTATTGCGCAGGAATAAAATCCTTCAAATTTGTAGATTAATGGCAATATCATGATAGACCAAGTTTAGAAACTAGAAGTGGGAAGTCATGTAAGAACTTCAAAGAGTTAGAAGTTGAGACATAAACTTTATATCCACTAGTTTTAGAGGGCATCATGTTTTGATTCTATAGTGGTTAAATACAGGTAGATGGGATAGTCCTATCTATTTGTCTACCTAAGAATGAAGAATAGAGGTCCAAGGTGGACTCATCTTCATTAAGAAAACAAGGAGAGCCTATAGGGCAATTAGTACTTAGGAGAGGATAGCCAAGATGCATAGAAAGCCAAGGTTTGAATTGAGAAAACAAGGCAAATTTGTAGTCTAGAACTCCAACAAGGAGTAATAATGTTCTATAGAAAGGCAAGGTTTGCATAGAGCGAACAAGGCAATGTTTTTCCAAGATCGCAAGCAAGAAGTACGAGGTAAGGTCTTCACGGATGTAAAATAGTCCCCAAAAAGAAATTAAGTTGATAAAACAAGATATTTAAGAAAAGAAAACTCAGTTTTGTGCTCATATTCATATGAAATCAGTATTAGGTAACCAAGTAGACGAAAAGAAAATAAAGTGATCAAGAGGACCAAAGTTATATATTTGGCCATTACAGAAAGAGTGAGAATAACAAGCGTGTTGGTTCTTCTTAAGCTGCCTAACATCTGAATGTCTTAATTGTAGTGATCACTTCATACCCCCAATTTTGTTCCTCCAACTCTTCGTATAAATAAATGAACTCGACCAACCCCCCCACCATATGCAACAGTTCATTAAAGCAAAGAACTCTTTTAATATTTCATTTCGATTTATTGCCCTGTTAGTATTCAACGTAGCTCGCAATTGGTTTTCGTTTAAATGGACATATGATTTTCTGAACGAATATGCTCTAAGTTGTGTTAGAGAAATGTTCCCAACCTTTAGTAAACTTGAATAAGCTGAATCAAAACCCAAGCGAAGAGAGCTCGTAAACAAAAGTTCCCAAGAATACATGAATTCTACAAATACTTATGCATGGCTGTAAGAAAGACTTGTAAATTGTGTGTGCAACTCTCCTCCCATCCATTTCACCCTCTTGTATTCTAAAAATTGCAATGATCTAGAATGGTCTTGTATTCTAAAAAATGCAATGATCTAGAATGGTCTAGTGCCACCATCTAGCCATCATGCAACACTCATCCCCATTACTACTGAATATCTTATGATATCCCCTGAGCTTGGGACCTTGGCTATGGATGGCCCTTGTCCCACACACATAGAATGATCCTTGTGGATCAATGTCTGATACTCTCTCCCCCTTCTAAAGATCATTGTCCTCAATGATCAATTAAGGAAAGTACTTGCAAACCAGAGCTTCTAGTTTCCCAAGTAGAGTCAGTAAGTGGTAATCCTCTCTAGGTGACTAGATTACTCCTGGATGACACAATTCCTCAATCGTTTCTATCTCTGATCTAATATCATGTCTAGAGAATGATCTGTGCTATCACTTTCCTACAAAGAAACAATACCTCTATTAGATTATCCTCCCTGGAAATATACTTTCTAAGTTTACTAACATGAAACACTAAATGGACTCTACAATATGAAGGAAGCTCGAATCCGTATGCAACATCACTTAGCTTCTTTACTATCTTCCAAGGTTTGCAAAACCTTGTCGAAAGCTTATGCTAAGAACTCCAAACCGCTAGGACATTTCTTTGGCGTTCCTATGGTACTGGGAGCATTGGGATTCATGCCATAGTTCATCTCAAAAGGAGACATTCCTGTCACGTTGTGAGGCCTATTGTTATAAGAAAACTCTACTAGTGGCAGATAACTAACCCAATCTATATGTCTCTCAGAAGCAGATGCTCTCAACATGTCCTCTAGTTTTTGGTTGACCCAGTAGGTCTGAATATTTGTCTATGGATGATCACCACTAGTCATTTTCAATGATACTTTCAGTTTATCAAATACAAACTTCCAGAAGTGTCCCTTGAATCTGACATCCCTATCTATCTAAGACTATGGATGTCGATAAGCCATGCAATTTGAAGACATGTTGGATAGACAACTCTGCTACCTGTGGAGCTTCTATCATCTCTTGCATGGGTATGAAATGAGCCATCTTGCTTAGTCTATCTATCACAACTAAGATAATATCCCACTTTCTTTGGGTCCACGATAAACGACTATGAAGTCCATGGATACACTGTCCCAGTTATGATTTGGAATCTATAAAGGATGCAAAAAACCTGGTGTTTTCACCCTTTCTACTTTGTTGACTTGACACATAAAGCATTGTTGAACATAAATGTGAACATCTCTGGCTAATCCAAGCCACCAAAAATGTTCTTCTAACAAGCTATATTGTCTTGTCAACACCAAGATGCCCTGTGCAAGGAACATCATGGTTATCATGCACGACTTTTCTTCTCAAATCCTGGGAATTTGGTATGCAAACCTTTCCTCTCCTTTTGACTATTCCATTCTCCTTTGAGAAATTGGAATACGAACTAGACTTGTTTGCTTTGTTAGGTGAAGAAACAACCAAAACTACCTCGTCTCCTATGATAGAGTCATCACTAATGGCTCTCAAAATCTGTAAGAAATGTGGATCTTCCACCTGTGTTTCCTTTAACTCTTGAAGAAATGAGCTTTCTAGAACTGTAAAGCTTATTTGATACATTATCCGTGATAATGCATCAACTACTATATTCTCTTTGCCTCTTCTATATAGGATTTCCATGTGAAACTCCTACACCCAACAAGCCTGTCTGCCTTGAAGATCTTGCTGGCTACAAAAGTACTTGAGTGTATGGTGATCTATGTATACCTTAAAGTCTGCACCATAAAGATAGTGGCTCCAAAATTTAAAAGCATGCACCACTGCATACAACTCTTGCCGATCTACCACTTTGAGTATGCCTCAGAAACAACTTGTTTCAGAGTATCAAAACTATTTTGCTATTCTTGCTTCCATGCAAAAGGAGCTTTGTCTTGAAGCAACTTCATCTAATACATCATGTTGATTGTGACATAATTGATCAAGATATCAATATACAAAGGTGAATCACTATGTGATGATACAATGCCAATAATTGAGTACTCCACTATAGTGCGCATGTGAAATGATAAACTTCGGTCTTCTTGGCTATAGGTCTAGAAAAATCCTTTTCTTTCACTATTCACTTTACTTCATAAAAAGTTCTAGATAATGTCTGAACGAAAAATGCATGGGACAAAAACAATTCAGTTAGTATATTTCGAAAAATAAAATATAATCACTTAAAAGCTATACTTTGAGAAGTTTGATTTCTCTTTTATTTGGTTCGTTTCTCTAAAAAGAAAGCACCTTTAAACTCTTTAAATTTTGCAATTCCTATAATGTGATAGTTTAAAGATGTTTCACTCGTTGACTTTATGTAAATCAAATAATCATTGTGCAAGTTTCAAACTTCTAATATTTGACTAACACAAATGGGTTTTGATTCACGTAGGTTAGCACATCATCATCCTTTATTGGATAGTTATATTGAAGTAGGAAAGCAAAAAATCACATAGAAATAGCTATTCCCATCATGCTTCCTATAGAAATTTATTGCTTTGACCTTTCAATACTTTAAATAAATTTCATAGCATATATTTATGAAGACCACATTTTGCCTTATCTTCCCTTCATGAATTTTTGATATAATTTCCATCTTAAATAGAAACTACTGACGTGTAAAATCATAGAGATTCCTTTATCTTTTATGAGCTTCTTTTGTGTGCTGTTTAATTTTTCCAAGTCCTCAATCCGTCTTCTCAAGCATCTCTTTAGATACTTTACTTTATTTGAAAATCAAGCATCTCTTTAGATACTTTACTTTATTTGAAAATTAGAAAAAGGAAGGTGGAGTCAAACAAATTTAACCATACATAGGTTCAAATAGAGTCATTTTTATAGACACATGCCATGCATTATTGTATGCAAACTCAAACAAGGATAAATATTCACTCAAACTATCTTGCTTTTCATCCACATACGTAACATATGTAACATATCTTCAAGTACTCTCGGTTTCCCCATTTGTCTCAGATGGAAAGTTGTACTTACACGAAGTTGAGTACCAATTGCTTCAAATGTTGCTTTCCAAAATTTTGATGTGAACCTAGATTGTCTATCTGAAATTAGGTTTTTAGGCATCCCATGGAATCTGAAAATATCTTTTACAGATAGCTTTGCAACATTTATCAATATTTTTCATAAGAAAGAAATATGCCATCTTGGTAAGCCGATCAACTACCACATATATATTGTCATGTTTAATCTTGGTTATATGCAATTTAGTGATGGTCCATAGAAATAGACTCCCACTTTTGCTTCAGAATATCCAAAGGTTGCAACATTCTAGAAATTACCTTGAACTCAAATTTCACTTGTTCGCACTTTAAACATACATTGAAATGTTTTTTTACTATCTGACTTCATTCATGGCCAAAACTAAGAATGTTTCATCCTAAAATAGGTCCTAGAATAACCTGAATGTGCAAAAATAGATACATCATGACAATCATGTAATATTTGAGTTTTCAAATGGAGATTCAAAAGATATGCATAATCGATTATTACAATATAAATCTCCATTTTTGTAGATGAATTTTTTCTTGATACATTAATCCCTTACTTGTATGCAAAAATTGTAGAATAGGTGCATAAAAAGAATCACCGTGCAACTCTTCTTGAATTCGATTAACAAAGTTAGAGTCTATTAAAAATGAGAGCACATAAATATTTTCGAATCAATGCATCAAGAATCTTGTTTTCATTATCTGCCAAATACTTAATATCAAAATCACAGACACTTAATAGTTTAATCCAACACTTCTACCTATAGTTAAGCAATGGCTATGTGAATATGTATAGATCATGAATAGGATAGTTAAGTTCAGGTTTCTTGATTTTTGGATTCATATGAGACCACCCTACCATCCTATGAAAGAACACATCCTATTTGACAACCACTTCCATCGCATGCAAACAAATTTTTTTTCCCCATTTTTGGTATTTTTAAAACATAGATTTCAGGGTCAATGATTCAAATGATTTTTCACATACATGGATCCACACAAATCCTGCATTCTTTTTGGTCAACTTTGTAAGGGGATTAGCTATCTTAGAGAAATCCTTAGTATGTTGTCTCTCATATTGCACCAATCCTAAGATGCTATTAACATCCCTTACATCTTTAGGAACTGGATAGTCAACTATTGCTTTCACTTTATCTTGGTCTATATGAATTTCTTCTTTAGATTTGACTCTTTCAAAAATATACAAGTTTGTCATGGGGCAAGGAAACGCTTACTCATTTTCTCATAAAATATATCTTATTTAAATGTTTTCAAAGTTTTCTTGAGGTGTACAACATGTTCATCGTCATGTTTAGAGTATACAAATATATCGTCAAGAATACTAAAACGAAATCCTCCAAATAATTATGAAAAACATTGTCTATCAAGCACATAAATGTGCAAGGGCTGTTTTTCAATCCAAAAGGTAAAACTATAAACTTCTAGTGGCTATACCGCTTTCAAAAATTATTTTGGGTATGCCATTAGGTTTGATTCTAATTTGGTGATACAGAGATCTTAAGTCAATTTTGGTGAATATGGTCGCTACACTTAATTGACTTAACAATTCATCTAATGAGGGAGTGGATACTTATTTTTAGCTGTTCTTTTATTCAACCCCCTACAATCAATGCATAATCTATAGGAGTCCTATTTCTTCTTTTGAAATGAATTAGGTGTATCTCAAGATGAAGCACTCAATCTTATTAGCCTTTCTTCAAAATGTCATCCACGTGAATCTTGAGATCCTTTAATTTATCTATGCTAATGTATAGGGTTCTCTAGAATATTGTTCACTCTCCAGATAGAGATCAATAGCATGCTCAATCTGCCTAGGTGGATGTATATCAAGTAGGTCTTCAGGAAATACTTTTGCATATTCTTTCAAAAGTTAAAAGTTAGAATGTATTACAGAAATTAGATTACATAGAGGTTTTCTAATCATTGCATCAACAACCTTATTTTCCTTACTAATCAAATATTTAATGTCCTATACACTTAATAGTTCAAGCCAACACTTTTGCCTATTGTTAAACAATGGGTGTGAAGATGTATAGATCATGAATAGGATAGTTAAATTGACATTTTCTTAATTTTTTGATTCATATGCAAGCACCCTACCATCCTATGAAAGAACACATCCTATTTGACTAGCGCTTGCATCACATGCAACCACAAAAGATTTTACCATTTGTAGTATTTTTGAAATAGTTTTTTCAATGACTTTTTGTTTCAATGATTCAGATGATTTTTGACAGGCGTAAGTTCAACCAAACCTTGCATTCTTTTTGGCCAAATCTATGAGGTGATTATCTATCTTAGAGAAATCCTTAATATGTGCTCTCTTATATTGCACCAATCCTAAAAAGCTTCTAACACGCCTTACAATTTTAGGAACTTGCCAATGATCTAGTGTTTCACTTTATCCTCGTCTACATAAATGCCTTCACTCCTCCTAAATATACACAAGCTTTTCCTTGGCAAATAAACAATTACTTATTTTTCCATAAAAGTTATGTTCTCTAAGTGTTAACAAAGCTTTTTTGAGATGTACAACATATTCATCATCATCTTTAGAATACACAAATATATCATCAAGAAATACTAAAATGAAATAATCCAAATAATCATGAAAAACATTGTTCATCAAGCACATTAACATGACATAGTGTTTGTCAATCCAGAAGTTACTAGTATAAACTTGTAGTGTAAGGTGTACATAAAGCTATTTTGGGCATGTCATCAAGTTTGATTCTAATTTGATGATACCTAGATCTTACGTCAAATTCGGTGAATACAATCACTCCACCAAATTGACTTATCAATTCATCTATATGAGGGCATTGATATTTATTTTTATTGTTGTTTTATTCAACCCCCTATAGTCAATGGATAATCTACAAGAGCCGTCTTTCTTCTTTTCAAACAAAACAGGTGCTACCTAAGGTGAAGCAATCGGTCTTATTAATCCTTTCTTCAGAAGTTCATCTACTTGAAGCTTTAGCTCCTTTGATTCATCTATGATAAATCTATAGGGTTCTTTGGAATATGTTTCACTTCCAAGATGCAAATCAATAGCATGCTCAATTTGCCTAGGTGGAGGTATACTAGGTAGCTCTTTAGGATATACATTTGCATATTTTTTCCAAAGGTTCTCTACATAATTCAAAAACTTCTCCTCGTTGTCTTCCTTGCAAATTATTCATGTACATTACATTTTTTTTTTGTAACCATCACATATAGCTTGAATTATTTACATGGTGGAAATGAGAATAGGCTTACCTGTGTCTAATCTTCAACTGAATATGTGTGTTGCTAACATATTTTGATATGTGAGTGAACAAAGTTAGGACCATCGGGACACTTTTTATCCTCTTTAGGAGGTTTTCCCCCAACTTTTATATATGCCTATAACCCTAACAGTCTACTTGTCTTTGTACATTTCACTTGGTAATACATTCTGTATTGTGTTATGCCCGAAGATTCTTCTTCTTCCTTGTGCTATTTGTGTGCTTTCAAAAACCTTGAACTCCAACAATTGGTATTAGAGCAAGTTGCTGCTTCATCTAGGGCATTTTCAATACCCCTTCGATCGTAATCAGAATTGCATGCAAATTGGTGAGCATCAAAATTTTGATTTGAGATTATTTTGGCCTCCTCATGCAATGAATTTGAATGAAACTTTTTCCTTTTTTGTGCCAAACATGTATACAAGTTTTAGTTTGGAAAAGTCTACTAATATTGTTCAGATTAAACTACATACATTTACTAATGTTTGCATGTTAGATATACTCAATAATCCACCCACATGTGACCGCAAATGATCCATGGTACTTACTCTAAGTTGTACGGCCCCCATTATGAGGAGAAGCCTTTATGAGAGTTCAGACATTTGTGATGAGGTCTACATGAGACCAACAAAAGTTCTAGATGATCTATGTGAGTCTAGTTAGAAGGCTAGCCAGTGCATATACTTTAGTCACACTAAAATTTCGGAGGTATGATAGTTTGGCGGTCAACCAATCCGAAATTAAGATGATGTGTTTGGACTCTCAAAGTAAGTCCAAAAATGTGTAGTCAACCTGTCCAGAATTATGGTGACCAATTCAATAGCTAACATGTCCAAAATTATGGTGACTGGTTCGATAGTTAACCTGTCTAGAAGTTTAGTTACCAGTTTGGTGGTCCGGATTTGTTCAATGTTCTAAGTTCTATCCAGATATCTATTCAATCCAATAAGTAAGAATGTTCAAAAACTATAAATAATCCTGACAGTTATGCTAAAATATAGCATTAGACGTCCCCAAGATCATGCCTATATCAGCGGATTATATAGGCCCAGATTACTGAGATAAGTCACGGTTATGCACACTATAAAGCCTTCATCTAGAATTTGTTGATATTGCCATTGAAGCTCCATAGTGGGAGCGCATGGGTGGACAGTATCATCATTGTACATACATTGCTACTGGAAATTAGAGAATTTGAGTTCTTTGTCTCTCTATCCGTGTACATGTTTGTTAGTGTGTTTTGCCTCTCTTTCTACGTAATGATCTAATTCTGCTATATCTTTCCTCTTGATCATCGTTTATTTTGGTATCATAGCCTAGGAGGTTTTGAATATCGCAGAAGCAAAAATGCAAAAGTAACAGAGGTGAAATATATATGGGTGAAGAAAGGTGAGCAACCAACTTTCCCCCCAAAGAATTCACAGCCATGCTAAGAAACCATAATTAGGAGATTGGTTAAGTATATTCAAGGAAATCAACAACTATGGATAAAATAATCTAGTTACCTAACTAATTGTTGAAGGCATGCCCAAAGCTTGCATGAGGATTTTAGTACCCACCCCTTGAATCCCCCATGTAGCCAAACCTAGTAGTCATCTCATATTCAGGCTTCCTCTAAAGCTGATTCTTGATACACCTACAAACCTTGACTCATCATCACTCAAATTTTTTGAAATGGGTGCCTAAACAACCCAAGGACCAACTACATGCATCCTCTCACTGGCACTTTTCTAATGTAAAAATATCTCGACCATTGTAAAAGCTTGCCTCATGTAATGAGAATTGTAATGGCAATGCTTTCACACATCATTATAATTTCATAAGGAAGCATCACATTGCACACAAATGTGTAATGATAAACCGAAACATCTTAAAAACCTAGATGATCCCTTAGAACATTTGTACCATGCTTAGAAAATGCACTAGCCGAAGTATGCATAACAATTTGGTCTACAGTCATGCATTAGACACCCTTAAATCTCAATTGCACAATGCATGACAAAGGCTGAGTATAGGAAATCATGTCAAGGTTGGAATGGGATTGTGGTCTCACCATACTAGGATCTTGTGCCTGATCTAGACTACCAATCCGTACCAATCAAATAATATCCCATGTTACCACCCCCAAAATTCAATGATTTTGTAGGTGAGATACCCATAGAAGACCCTCTATTTGTAAAAAAAAAAAAATATTCCATGAAAAATCGCATTGGTT